>BMAO01000398.1:0-37872 GCA_019973975.1 Trichonephila clavata | reverse complement strand
AAGACAACTGGCTCCAACACCCCGGAGATGTAGCGCTGGCTGTTTAAAGTAGCGACAATGCGTACTAGAGGAGTGCGAGAGTGATATCCAATACCGCCCCATACCATTATACCCGGTGCAGGACCAGTGTGGCGGTGCATAACTCAGCTGTTCAGCATCCTCTCTCCACGGTGTCTCCAGACTCGAATCCGAACCATCGTGGTGTTGCAGACAGATGCGTTACTCGTTAATAAAAACAACTTTTGAACCCAGTCCAAGATAGGGCATTGGCACGACAATGACACCCAACGAGTTTGTCCTCCCGACATTTCTCCCTTAATCCCGAGATGGGAGTCGGATCCAATTTTAGGCTCTTGCCTGATATTTGTTTCTCCGGAGCAGAAAACGTCACCGAGTTCATTGAATATATTGACAGTAATGTTAAGTTTTACGAGATACCTAATAATTTGGCATGGAACAATTATAATAGTGAAAGACGAGCTTGTGATGTGAATAGGAGGTCTACCGAAGGTCGTACTAATATAAGTTGGAGAGATACTGGGGTAGCCGAACGTCAAAATGATAGGAGATAGGGATGTGGAACTTCCTATGGGACGAGACCCCAGAGGAATTATGATAATCGAAGGTTCGAGAACAGGAACCGTATTGATAGGAATGATCGTGGATTCGAAAGTCGTGATAGAAGAGATCAATATAGAAATAGGTGTCTGAGTGATAATTTTGAACGGGTGTCGAATAATCGATTGAATAGGGGTTGTTATAAAAATTTAAACTTTTTAAGCGTTCGAAATCAAGATCGATCGCAGGTCAATGAGAAACTTCCAATAAGGGTTTCTGCTTTAAGGATGTCCCCTGTAGAACTCCCGTATGTGCCAATTATAGTGAACGACATATTCACTAAGGCATTATGGGATACTGGAGCCAAGAAGTCGTTCATCTCTGAAGAAACCATATAGGGCATATTTTTCTTATAAACCAATAAAAAAATCAAATGCAAAAGTTATAACTGCTCAGGGCGCCGGTTGCATCAATGTAGGGACGATAGAATTAGAAATACGAATCAGAGAATTCACAAAAAAATGGAATTTTCACATATTGGCAGATCTCGAATATCCATGCATTTTAGGCGTCGATTTTATAAAAAACGCGAAGATTACAATGAATTTCGAGGAAAAG
Source organism: Trichonephila clavata (assembly GCA_019973975.1). Lineage (NCBI taxonomy): Eukaryota > Metazoa > Arthropoda > Arachnida > Araneae > Nephilidae > Trichonephila > Trichonephila clavata. The sequence goes on along the minus strand of BMAO01000398.1, from coordinate 36,696 downwards.
TCCTTAGCGATTCCGGATTCGCAAATCGAAGAATTAAAAGTCGTTGATGAGAAAGTAGAAATTGATCTTTCAAGTTCACAATTAGAACAAAGTCAAAAAACAGATTTAAAATCGTTATTTAATAGTTTTAAAGAGCCGCCCGTCGTATATTCAGTGAAGTGACTGCGGTGCCGGGACTGGTTCGAATCCCGGAGAAGGCTTGGATGTTTGTGTTGTAATCCTTTCTTCTGTCTGTGTTGTTTACCCCCGTGTTATACGTTCGGTGGTGCACGGGGTTTATAATGTTAAAAAAAAATAGTTTTAAAGGCCTATTCTCAGAGAAACCGGGACTTACTCATGTATTATATCATGAAATCGATACAGGGAATAGCCCGCCAGTTGTCTCCAGATCGTATAGGTATGACAGGGTTAAGCAAGGTATCATTGATTATCACATCCGCAAGATGTTAAGAGAAGGCACCATCGTACAAAGTCAATCGGCTTACGCATCTCCTGTAGTTTTGTGTCGTAAGAATAACGGATTACCCCAGGACAGTCCCGAGCCTTAGAGATTTGCGGTGGATTATCGCAAACTTAATGCGGTAACTAAGTACCCGAGATATCCTTTGCTACTCATCAAGGATTTAATTACTAATATTCCTCACACGAAAATGAGTACCTTAGATCTGCGCTCTGGCTATTTTAAATTGGCAGTACACCCCAGGGATGTAGCCAAAACGGCTTTTGTAACGAAAAACAGCACTTATGCGTTTAAGCGCATGCCATTCGGCCTATCGGGGACAGAGCCAAATTTTCAGAAGGCCATCGATATTATTTTGAAACCACTGTTAGAAAAATGTGTCTAAGTGTACATGGGTGACGTTATCATCGCGTCTCCATCATTTGCACATCACTTGGAACATTTAAGGGAAGTATTTAGGTTATTGCAAGAAGCGGGGTTGACGTTGAACAAAGATAAGTGTAAGTTTGGATGTGAGAAACTAAAATACTTAGGCCTCGTGATTAGTAAAGATGGGATAGCCACGGATGAATCTAAAGTTAAGGCAATACTCGAAATGAAAGCACCAAAAAATATGAGAAAAGTATCAAAATTTCTCGGAATGGCCCAATGGTATCACAAATTTGTTAAGGGGTACGCAGATCTCTGCGAGCCACTGTATGATTTTAAAAAAAAGGAGAAGGAATTGCCAAACTAAATGTAAGTATCGTCTACGGATCTCTTCAGCGAGCTTAGCGCGTATTAGATAGTATTTGATATTGTTAATCAATGAAGAATCAAAGGGATTATATTTAGTACCGACCTGACGTTAGTAAGGGTTCGTCTCCTTTGTCAATTCTGATAGCTGAGATTACTTAGTAGGGAATATTAAACTTGGAGGTTATATTTGAGTGTAAGATTTAAGTATTAGGATTAATCTAGGTATTGGATAATCCCTCCGAGGTTTCCACTTATAGTTTGAACTTGTATTTGTTATTTGTGTGTTATCAATAAATATTTGTTATTATGGCTTTCGTTGGTGACGATATGTTTCTTTCCACACCAGGCGCGCCGGGCAATGTGAACCCAGTCCAAGATAGGGCAGGGGCACGACAAACTTCATACCCTTTTGCCACTCACATCCTTCTTTCATCGCACCATTGGGTGCGGAGACATCTTAAGTTCTGCGCCAAAGGTTGACCAAGCCATGGACGTCTTGCGGACAGACCACTCTGCTGTAAATGGCGTCGAATGGTACCCTCAGTCACTGAATGATACGTTACAGACTCAATGTGCTAGGCTATGGTTCGTGATGTGACTGAGCGATCCGTCACTGCCATATGCACAATTTGCATGTCCTCACGTGAAGTGGTGCACTCAGGTGGATGCGATCGTACACGTCGGTCCGTTGTACCCTCCTTCATCCAACGGTCACATATCCGCATTACAGTTGTTTGGTTTCGTCCAACACGACTACTGATTTCCCTGAAAGATAATCCACAATCTCGGTAGGCCACTATCCTTCCTCTGTCGAACTCGGATACTTGATCAAAAGCTGATCGCTGTTTTCTAAGAGACATAACTGATCTTTGTTTGAAAAAACCATAAGAAAAACACAATTGCCGAACTTGAAATCGTCGAAATCTTCAAGCCTTAAATAACGCTTTGAGGTGGCGCTACAGGTGTGCGTGATGTGTGTATGCACCGAAATTCTAATCATTTGCATATCTCACCTCCGCTATTGCATGTTGTAAATTTCATGTTATTTGCGTGCTTCCTTCTGGGTGTTGCATTTACGGTGGCCAGCAGTGTATATATGCATGATCAAAAAACATATGTAATGCAACTCGAAACTAAGTATACGGTATATTAACGTCGTAATGTCTGCATGAGTAAATGATCTCATAAATTTGAACTTCGGTCAAGTTACGTCGATGACAACTGAGCTGGCAATTCCGTATACATACTACCAGACCACAACAATGTTAAGACATTGAACTGCGATAGATTTAACGTGCATCAATCAATCCCTATACACGAAGTATCTTTAGTGGTAGTACGATTGAACTCATGATATACCGGCCATGAGCTCGTGATAATAACCACTAGAATACCGTGTACCTTCCATGCTAATCCAAAATCATGAGTAATAATAGCAAACCATGTCAGAATAAAAGAAACAAGTAAAATAGCTAGCTATTTTCTTGAAAAGCTATTTATCAAAACCGAGTGAACAATATTTTGGTGTAATTTATTTTAAAAAATAGAAATTTCAGCTACTTTAATTTAAAGTCAAATTTTCTGTAATTTTCTTTCTATTTCGTACTTTTATTAAGTAAGAGTTTGATTAATTCATAATATATTAATGATAATCCAAACATAACATTTTAACTAATCAAAAAATAGAAAAAAAAAATGTAATATAATCCTGTAAAATAAGCAAATTTAGAAAATTGAAGTAAATTTTATAAATCACGCTTTAATTGAATACCTCCAAAAATATTATAAATTTTTTAAAAAAATTGGGAAATTTTGAATTTATTAATTGGATTTCAATTAATTACTACTTGTGTCTGCATTGCTACAAAATCCAATTAAAATATTTACTTAAAATGTTCCAGAGAGAATTTCTGGTTATTTTCTTTATTTGTAATGCCAGAAATCAATTAACAAGTTAACAACAAACAAAACTAAATGAAACCTTTTCATAATGTCAAATATTAATTTTTCAAAGATTTAAGAAACCTTTCAAAAACATGTATGCAAATGTCTGTGTTTGAAAACTAAACGAATACTTTACACAGTCTACATATATATTGCAGCAATAAATATATTATTGAAAATAAAAATGTTAATATTTCAAAATCTTCAACTTCTCGTTTAAAGTTAAAAAGCTGATTAGGCTTCATTATAATTCAAGTAAAACAAAAATTACTTTAAACTTTCTGAATTTTTTTACTAGGCATCAATACTCAAATATTTATCTTTAAATTTGAAACTTTAAAAAAAAAGTGAATGAGCGTATTTGATACTTTTAGTAATATTATGATTTATTTTGAAATTTTTATCATAATTTTCTGACAAGGTAAAACTTTTTATGATTGAAAAATGCTACAAAAAAGAATTGAATGGTAATTTGTCAACTATTGAATAGTTAAAATTACAGTAAGATTTTAGGCATTTAAAAAAAGCACACGAACATGTAATAGACAAAACCTTTCCTAACTTTGAATTTTCCCAACTTGCTTAGACGTAGAAAGATAAGCAAAATAATTATATAAATAAAGCATCCTACAATGCGGTGTAACAAGTTATGAGTTGCGGACCACCTAGCAAAGAAGAAGGCTTCCATTCAAGAAACAAAGAAAGCTGACCCTTTTGTGACGGATCTATACGCGACCTTCAACTAATAACTTTTGGATATTCTTTTGGGCCAGCAATTTTAACCAATCTTCTAAAAGAAGAAAACGTGTTATGCAAATTAAGTTTAATATATATATTCCTTTTTCGCGAGTTTAAGAGTTAGTGGATTATAAGTGGAATAGAAGTGAATAATGAATATTTAGTGAATTGTCAGTGAAGAGAATACGTAAAGAAAAAGTAAGCTAGCCAGAAGTTTAGATAAGAAGACGTGATAAATTCGTTACAAGGTTAATCTTATCAGAATTGGTATATGTGCTTGTTAAAGACTACAACCCAGAAGTGTTAAAGTCAACTTGAATTAAATAGAAGACTGCATGAGTTCAGGTACTGTGACCTTAAATTAAGTTGATGTTTAAAGTGTTAAATTAATACTGCGGTCATTAAATACGTAGGCTCTGTGTAAAGTGATATTAAAGGAGGAAGAGCCGCAGTATTGAACATATTCTACCCAAACGCGAATCTCTCTATCGCTCTATGACTGAATTGAATTATCTTATTCATGGTGTTATTTGTGTTTGAGTTGTTTATAGTGACAAAAATAATTGTAATTCATCATGTCGTATGATCCTTTAGTTATTTTCACACCTTTAGCTGGGTCACAGAGTAGAAGGGATTTAAACACGTTTCACTTTTACCAATGCCTAGTGTATTATTAAGAAAAAAGAGGAATGATCTCACTTCGATTCAATACACAGAGAAAAATTCCAATAAGATTTGGTGAAATAACCTTAATGAACTTCCCATGTGGCCAAGACGTAAATCAGTTGCCAAGTTTAGTCTGCTACTGGACACGACTGTCTCTCCTCAAACAGCATCATCGAATTCGGGTGCGTCCTTTCTGCACGTTCTGTGATATTTGAGAGGACACGAATGCTGACCACATTCGCCGCTGCTAAGCACTAAATGGATCTTCTTTGTGCAATCTTCACTGGCAAACTGGAGACTGATTGAGTCAATAGACCTTTCTCGCAATTTTGTTTGTTCATACTTTGTTTTTTTGTCAGTTTTTGTTTTTGTTTCTATCCCCCTGTTGTGTAATGGTCTTTTGTAACCCTGGCCACTAGAAATAAAAAAAAATCATTCTTCAAAAGTAGTACAGCATTTATCAGTGAATGAAATTTCGATCTTATATCAATATTTTGATGTGCATTTTGATACTTTACTCTATGTTAAACTATATGCTTCTATTGTGATTGATGATAAAACCCATCACCACTACCTCTAGTTGTAGGAATGAGAACCACCAATAAATTAAATAACGTTAGATACTCAAATCATAGTATTTGTATTGTTCGTTAATGAATGACTTTTCCAAACAAAACGAACGGTTGATGGTAATGGACCTCGTAAATTTAAGCCACTGGTAAATTTGTAGGATGACATCCGAGATCGCTTTCTATTCTTCTAAAATCCACATCACGTACTTTGAATGCCAGCACATTTAAAGTGCATCAGCCCCTTTACAAGTCGGGTCTTGTGTGTCATCAGTGTAAACAAGAGTCAAAAGAAATGACACGGTTCTTGAAATTGGAGCCATGATCATTTGGCTGCCTTTGCCTCTTATATTGTTAGATAAACTTATATTTCCATTTTATTATAAAGTAAATTTTAACTCAATTATATATAAATTATTTATTTCAACTTCTTTAAATTGTCCTTTCATTTCTTTGTTTTTTATATTAATTATCATAATGATTTTTATATCAATTACGATTAGCTCCATGGTGATGGGTGAACACGTGAGTAAATCAATCTATCGATAACCTAACACCTAATACATTGCCAGGTTTTAACGTTTTTTCAAGATTCATGTTATTTAGAGACAATTAATGTAGTCAAGAACAATTTATTTAGTTATTCATAAAAATGAAACCCCTTATATAAAAAACATAATAGTTCCGTTATTCGAACAATAACTAAGAAAGAAAACTAAGTTGAAGTGTATTAACACTACAGTCCTTTAAATAGCAGTTAACGTTATCCAGAAAGCATTTGCTGTACAGTATATTCTTTCAGATTGGGGTAGCTTAAGTCAGAGTTGTCATATTACTTGGTAAGAAAATAATTATCTCTTAAAACTGCCAAGGCATGGGATTATTTGAATTTATTTTTGAAAATTAATTGTTCCTCTATAATGTATGCCCTTTATTACCGTTTTAATCACTGTTATTCGATTTTGTACCATTGATGCATAAAGTCCTTTACATAATATTTGATCTTTCATGAAAAATAATTACTTTGGGCCAAATTTAACAACAGTTTGCAAATTTTGGTAAATTTTCTATATTTATATTACCGTAAAATCCTGTGTATAACGCTCACTTTTAACACAAAAATAAGATCGAAATTTAAGGGTGTGCACTATACGTCGGATATAAAAATAATAGTTTTTAAAATAACAAAAGAGCTGAACACAAAAAAAAATTACATCTACACATATTGGAATATTGTTTATTTAAAAGAAGCCTTATGAACTAAAAGAGTTACAGTTCTAGAAATATACTATTTTTTCAAAAGTCTGGGATAATACTTTTCGTATAAATAACTTCATAACATAAGAACATTGTATACCAACATTACATTTTTTTCCATGAAAAAGGGGGTGCGCGTTATAAGATGAAAATACCTAAAAATTAAAAAATGCAGCTCTAAAGTACAGGGGCGCGTTATACGACGGATTTTATGGTAATTATTTCTTTTTCTATGTTTCCATATTAAGGACTTTTCTATGAAGGAAAGAATTACACCATAATAAAATCTGAAAGTACAATGTCGTACCAGGTACTTAATAGTTTGATAACGCTTTCCATTAATAACTTCTCTACAATAATGACGATGGAGTTAAAGATATTTTTTGCATTGTTCTGAATTTTCTTAATATAAACACTTAATTTAAATTACAGTTTGTACCTTATAATATATTTTACTAAAATACTAATTTCTCTAAGAAAAAACCAACATATTGCATTTTTTGATAAAACTAATATTTCGTATATTACCTGAGAATATTAAATTAACTTTTAATTTTATTTAAAAGTTAAAAAAATGAAAAATTATTAGAATATTCCTACATTCCTATAACTTCATATTTTTCATTATAAATAAACATATATTAAAACGTGTTTCATACCTAATTATTTTTTTTTTCAAATTTCGCCCTGTTAACCTTTGTTATTTTTTGACACTTGAGAAAACCTTTACAGTGCGAGAATCATTTCTATCTAGATCTACAATAGCTAATTAAATATGGCATTATGAATCAACAGACGGTCTAATAAATAACTTAATATTCAACTGAACTCACTGCGATTTCATTAATGTAATTAATTATTCATTTTCTAATCCCTCCATACATTAATAAATTACCCAAACACAATACCATAGTTAGGGGCTTATATCAAATAATAATAACTAATTAACTTAAAAGCACATTAATTTTTAATTACGAATTATTATTATCACTTTTTTTTGTTGTAAGACTACGGTTTAATTTTAGCTTATCAATGAACAAATTCTTCATAAGGCGTTAATGTTATAACGAATTTTCTCTTTTTTTAGTTAGTTTAATCCAAATTTGATTAATTGAAGATAGCAATGATGTTGGTTTCAATATCGAATTTTTGCAAATGGTCTAAATTTTAGCAAGTGTGTAAAAATAAATTATCCCTTTCTCGATAAAAATCAATTAAGCACATGATTTTATTTAAATCCAGGAAATATTTATATTATTAAAAATCATAAAACTCCGTAGATTGAAATATCGCAGAAAATAGAAAAAGCTTCATATGTAAATAAGCGTTCATGTGATCAAACTAAAAACTAATAAGAACTCACAGAATATGTGACTTCACAGAAGCTTCGTAATCCATCGTTTCATTGATTGCTTAACACACAATACTTTAGCTTTTGTTTGGAGAAAGTGATTCGCAAATGTGGTTGCATTGTAAATGAAATTTATCGTTATCCATGGTTTGGTAATTTATACGGAGACTCGAAAGCTAGTAAACACAAAGAAGTGTAGCGTATGTTGAGGTGGCAAGAATTGTCATTACAAAGTTGTAAGGTCGATTAGAGAAGAATGGAATATTAGATGTAGACTATGGTAGAGCCACCTGATGTTTTTACAGCAACAGATGAACTACAATTGCAACTTATTGAAGAAGAACTTAGAATGCTACTTGACTGCAAAGACAGTTGCATTAGACAAGAAGACGAGTGGTATTAAACGAAACAGGCAGTTCATAAGGCGGTCTCTATGAATGTAAGCAAATGATGCGTATTCTGTTGACCTCAAGACATCTTGAAGAGCATAGGATAAAGACTGTTGAAAATCGAGATCGAGCGTAACGTAATTGAAGTCAATTGCTGTATATTAACAAATCCCTATTCAATCTGGATGGTTTGTAGAAAGGCAAGATCTTAAACCACTATTTGGCATTTAGAAATCCTTTTCATACTCAACGAGTTATGAGACAAAATTTACAAAGAGAAATCCTATTAAGGCTTTCAATTTCTACATGATGCAAAGATCTTACCACATTCAATGTGAAAACAGATGGAAATAACGAAATTTTAGTGTAAATACGAAGACAGAGCTAAACCTTTTTAATACGCTGCACCAGGTGATCAGTACGACGGGTCATCCGTGGTATTAGGATTTTTAGTCCACAATTATTTTGAAATAATGCCGACCATTAACTCAGGAACATGAAACGTGGATTGATAGTAGACTTAACCTTTAGAAGATGGCTTGATGTGAGAAAATATACTTTTCAGAAAGATTCCTTTGGCTTCCCTCTTTTTTGTCAAAGATTGCAATTCCTATTTCTTGTCGGACAATGGCAATACAATTATCGTACTATTTACCTGATGAGATGTGAATACATTTAGATTTGTGGTTAAGGAAGTAAGATTATGTTTTATATCATTTTATCTAAAAACAAGGATATTACGTCGATTGAATTCAATGGGTTTCACAGACCACATGGAGTTAAGTCTGAAAAATTCTTTGAAATTTTTCTTAACTAAGCTCTTATATTACAAGAAAATTTTGTTTGAAATATCAACCACTCCTGTTCAGTAAAGGATATTATATGAATTGTATATTATGTTTCCTTTGATTAGATCCTTGAGCCCTAGCATTTCTTCTGAATGATACACTAATCAGTTAATGAAAATTGTATGTTTATATATGTGTTATATTTATTTTTCTATGGTTTACATGCGCGGATTAAGAAATTTTATTTGTGTAATCCCTTATTTTCTTTAATAATCATAATACAAAAAAATTAAATATTTGCTACTTATGAGGATTAATTACAGAAATCTCTATAGAACATCTTGCGTTTAAAGGTGACGTCTAGAGAATATAAGTTATTGAAAATAACCAAATTAATATAATAGTTAAAATCTACATCTTGCTAGATTAAAAATAACTAACATGCATGTGATGCAGACACGTGGCATTTTATCGATAGAAAATTTGAAACCTTCAGAAAAAAAGGAGGGGGGGGGGAGAAAGTAATTAAAGGTAATTGAAAAGTAGAAGAGATGTATGAACACACAGCAGACAAAATATAAAATAACAAATTATTTTTAAAAAATAACACAGATATTTCAGTCGAAACTAGTGATTCATTACGAGGTTATTAGGAAAAAAAAATCGCATGCGAATTGAAGTATATGGCTCAAATGAGTTTTAATTTTTATTATTGTTCATTAAACAGAATTTCCAATTCAAAGATCCTTCATTTTCTTGTAACACTGATAGATTTTTTGATTCATTCATCTAATTCAACATTTACCTTCTGATTAATAAAAAAAATTTTAGCAAATACCTTTTGTGACTTTGAACATTACCGCTGATGACTCCTTTACACTTTCAAAGATTTACTATTTAAAAAAATCTATGGGAATACAAACTCTGAGATTAAAAATAAAACTACGAAATTATTTTTATAAAAATATATTTTTTGAAGATTAAAAAGATGTTTGAAAACGAATAAGTATATTCCGATCGCATTTCATTATTTTAAAAAGCAGGCGGCTTTGAAAAAATTATATTCTTTTTAGAATTTCGAATAAAAATGACATTTTTTTTTCTAAGAAATTTCTTCGGCCTATGTGTATAATTTTTTTTTAGAAACTTTGAAAATGTTCTATATATACACTCATTATTTGCTTGAGACTTACTACATTCTTCAAATGTTCAACCTATTGCTTAGGTGATTGATAAGATGTTCGATAATTAGTAAGATATTTCGAAACTGTTGCTGAAAATGTCAGTTTCTAGTCATTAGGGCAGAGAACATTATTGGCATCCTTTCTAGATTTAGAAATTGTTATTTGATGGAGCTATGGACATTTAACAGAAAAAAAGAACAAAATAAAAGAAATACTAAGATTATAAAAAGACTAAAATGTTAAAAAAATTTTCTTGTGTGGAAATTATTATTTTTCTTTTAATGTTAGATAGTTTGCAGTCTTTTTTTTTTCAGACATGTATATATTCCAAGAATGGTATACATTAATTCCATTTCAAAATATTTATCAAATATATATATTATGCACGTAATTATAATAAGGAACGACAATTTATACTTGACAGATGGATCAGAACTTTTTTTAAAAATTAAAAATTATAGGAAGCATAGTGTCAATGAAATAATGTATATTATTTTCAATATTTCTTTGTGTTACCTCTATAATATTTCTCGATATTTTAAGAATTAAACAAAACTTAACTCAAGGAACTACATTTTTATGTCTGTTGGACTTCATTTAAAAGTCACAAAAATGTTTTAATTTCATATATTGTATTATTTTTTCCCTAATTAAAACACTTAAACACTTGTTTTATATTTTAAGAATTGAAATTTTAGTTTTTTTTTTTTTCTTGTCATAAGTTAAATTTAAGTTACTCAAATTATACCCTTAAAAGCATTTAGTATAATATATATCTCTAGAAAACCTCAAATATTTACGAATATTTTTTTTCTTTTGAATTTCTTTACATATTATACTGAGTAATGTTATCGAAATAAACTCATTATACTCACTCCCATGTTTAAATTAAACTAACCTTTTTTTCATACTTTTTGTTATTCCACAATATATATATATAATCAAAGATATACTTTAATAAGCTCTTTATTTGCTGGTAAGGTAATCCAAGTGTTGCTTCGCTATGCAGTGTGTTTATACCTGAACTTAAGTGGTTTTTATTAAATGCCCCCCCCCCCCGAAATTGAGGTTGGTGCGTGATCATGCAGCCAACTCTCCAATTTCCACACCACTTCAAGGATATGACTTTAAGACTCAAAACATTTGATGTGCATAAGCTCCTCACATGGCTGGTCTTCAATGACGCTAGTGACTGATTTGGTAACACTGGCTACGAATTCGTGACCATGAACATTTAGATGTCACTCTCTTATGATATCCTAAGCAAAGTGTATTAGAACGGAGTTAGAAGGATAAAGAATTGAGCTCATTCTAACCGTAAAAAAATATTTACAAAATAGCGAAAGATAGGAGAGAAAAATATATATATTCGGAAATCTTCAGGAACCAAAATACATGTCGAAATGAATCGAAATCGTAAAATTGGTCAAAACAAAACCAGGAGGTAAAAAAAACCCGAAGTGCTCGTGCGGTAACTGTCTTAAAATGATGTTGAGAAAATAACGGAAATCCATAATGTTCAGGCATCTTCAAGGAATAAACAGATAACTTGAAGCTGAATATTCACATTTGTGTGTTTTCGGTATATGTAGGGTAAAATATTAATACTTCCAAAAGGCTTGACATGCGTAAGAGTTTTTCCATTCAAAAGCACGTGTATTTTATTGACTAAAAGGGAATAGTTTCTTGTCAAAGCAAACGAAAATCTTCTAAACTTTAAAAGGAAATGCTTTTTATTAATATAAGGTAAACACATAGGCATAGAACGTACGCTTTTTGCACGTTAATAAAAATTGAGACTAAAGTGAAAATGTTGTGAGGCAAGTTTCAGTTTGCTAGGAGCGATGTATAATTAGTTTTGATGGCTTCCTTTTGATAAGGAGAGTCTCATATGACAAAAATACTTTTTAATAGTAAAATTGAATTTGCTTTCAAAATTAACATTTCATGTTGCAATTTGATACGAAAGTTAGATAATGAATTTTTGTGGTATCATTCTATATCGCAAAAAAGTCTTCGAATGTTTTAATTTGTTTAGTTTTTTAAAGTCCTCTTCCTCTGAGAGATGTATAAAAGAAACAAACTTTATATAAAACATAATTACCCACATCATAATATATATTTTTAAAGGTTCGGGAATATGTAAAAGATTGCTGTCAGTACAAGCCCATTTCACAGGTGGAATAAGTTATATAGATTTTTTATATATATATTCTTGTAAGAGATAATATATTAACTTTGGGAATGTTTTAATGTAAATTCTACAATCAGCGTAAAGTTTGTTAGAGGCAAAATATTGAAATTACAGAAAACTGGTTTCAATTTACACATTTTGAAATATTTTGTAATTGCAAAAAATCAGTTATCAGTAAGAGGAAGGAATTATTTTATCACACTAGTAATTATGATTAAATTTTCATGCAATATCTGTTTTTCCAAGAAATACTTTCAATAACATTACATTAGTGGGCTAATATAACATTTCATCATAATAAAATTGTGTGTTGCAACGAGTCAGGTGTAAAGATTTACAAAACATAATCATTGCCAAAGACTTTTGAATCGAATGAATACGCTAAAATTCCTTTACGTATATTGCTATTGTGTTTAAACATCTAAAATATATAGTGAAATTATCACAAATTACTTGGTATAACTAAGATTTAAAATTGAACTGTAAAATATGCTACTCATAACTAAAAATGGACAAGATGATGGTGGAAAACGGCACATTAAGAAACGTTTTATTAATTGGTGTATGGTCAAGGTGTTCATAAATAATAATATGTTTCGTAATTATATATTTAAGATTTGTAGGCAAATTCTTACATTTAACAATCTGATATTTTAAGTATCAAAAGACTTATTATTTACAAAAAGTAATATAATCATGAAATTATTTCATAACTATTAATGCATTGATAAAGTACAAGAAAAGGAAAGAAAATTACTTTTATCATTAGGAATAATAAAAAATTTTGCTTTTAATTTGAAATATAAATTAAATTGTAAATTTTCAACATTATGTAACTAAATCGAAATGGATATTTAATCATAAGACATCAAGAAAGGTAAAAGCAAATCCTATACAGTCTGTGAAGGTAAAATCCTATACAGACTATTTGTCTTAGAGCAGCGCTTCTCAAACTTCCAACACTTGAGACCCGGTTTTCAATCATAATTTTCATCCCCCCCATTCCATGCAAATATATGGAATACAATAATAATATACTTTGCTGTAAAGTTACAATACGATTCTAATTATAAACTGTACAAATTATCAAGATAAATATTAAATATAATTCTGTAAATTACAAGCCAATAGGAGTCACTAGTAATGAATAAAATTGTTTTTAAAATAGTATTAATAAATTAATTATCAAATACATTGTGCAGTACTAATACATTGCATATTATATCAGTGTAAATGTGTATTATATTTTTAATATGTCAGAATATATTTTGTTTTGCTTCCTTTCAGTAAATTTGGAATTTTTTAAATATCTTGTTTTCGACTTTTTGATATGCACGTTCCTCCATTCACCCACGTAGGTTTATAAAACGCCCCTAGGAAAGTGCGCTCCATAGTTTGAGAAATGCTGGCTCAGGGGTAAGACAGCAAGGTTAAGCGGTCTTCAAATCTATACGTAGGCCTCATCCTTTATTGAACTAATTTTCTGTGAAATTATATATATACATTAATCTCATTAATTGTAAGAATTTTTTTTGAGATATGCCAATTAATATTCGCAAAAAAAATTCGAAAATTTTACAGATATTCCTTACATATGTTAAATATTCGAATATTTATTTCAAAATGTTTTAAATGCAAAACACCCTCATGCCTTTAATTATTTCTTTTGTATTCTATACTGTTTGTAATTGAATTGTACATATTCAAATATTACACATAGATATAGATTGCATACCTCTTAACAGAAGAATGTAATAAAAAATAGTGACAAATTTCAATCAATAGATAAAAAAAGTATAGCATAAAAAAATGGTATTGAGTCACGTTTTAATATAGTGATTCGAGCGAGATTCTATATTTTCTTTTTTCGTGACTTCTTTTAGAATGGTCAAAACAATGTCCTTTTATCAACTAAAACTTCCAACACGTATCATGGCTATTTGGGGACATATATAGATCAATTTCGAGCCAAAATGCAATTCTATAGAGTACGGAGTTTTTATTCCTGTATTGTGTGACCTACATAAAAATTCATTTTATCGTAGCCAGAGGCTATCTCTAAAAATTCTCCTTCTGATTTTGAGGGATACTCCTTCTAAAATCAGAGAATAAAAGAAAACCGATACGTATCGAAAATATTTTCGAAATTGGGTTATTAAAGAGCAATATTGTTTCAAGGTTTGGGAAAAGAATTTTGTCAATATGAATTAGTCAGCGATATTGAAGAATACGAATTCCTTGGAAATTCTAAATTCGATCTAGGTAACGTCTTCGAAAGAAATTGTTTCTTTCTGATTACTAGTGTGAAAATGTGGAAAAAATTCATTTAACATAGAAATATTGTTTTTTAACCAGAAATTGAGAACGCTATTCGAAATACCATGGCATACTTAAAGGATTAGTGGATGTTCTTTTTCAGTTCTTATTAATTCTGGTTTTGGAAATTCTCTGATATATTTTTATTTCATCATAGAATTTCCAATTTATCGTGATTAGTTACAAGATGAAATATGTATTTGTAGCATTATAATATTTCTTTAAATAAAAAGATCAAATTAAGATAACTATTATAAAATCAAATGAACAAAAATAGAGAAAAGGGGGTATGCATGACAAGTTATTATCTTTATTTTAAATTTTGTTTCGTTTCTCTACTTACCGTAGAAAATATAACCGAATGAATTTAATAGTATTGGATGATAAATTACATGCCTCTAGTTTTTATAGAGAAATTAATTTTTGATATAAGTAAAAATATTAAAATATCTATTTTAATGGCAAATGAGTTTTAATTACTTTGTTCAGTACGATACTGTGAGCATTTTAGTTCGTTTTCAACGGCTTTAGGATTAAGAGATTAAACTGTACACGTAATAATATACTTTTTCGTATAAATCTAGAATCTGAACGCCCAATTCGCTAATGATTTCATGATTTGCTTCACAATAAATATTATGTCTATTAGTAGTGTTTATTGTATTCAATTATATTAAAACTTGAAAATCATTTTTAAAGACCTCGTCTCTTAAATTAAAAATGGTAGGACTTTAAATTCTAAAACATAAGTATAATACTATTTTACTCTCCCGTGTCCCTTGGAGTCAATTTTCACAAAAACGCTTTTAGCGTATCTAATCAACAAAGGAAACATGGTTATAAAATTTCAAGTCCATAGGTCTAATAGTTAAATGTTTGGAATGTATTAATTGATATATTTGCGTAAATTTCTTGGGAGTCAATTTTCGTAAATTATCTACTTAGCAGATCACTACTCAACAAGAAAAACATGCTTACAAATTTCAAGTCTGAAGATCCAATAGTTCAAAAACAGAATTTTTCTTTGTCTATATGCCTCAAAGCCCATTGCGATAAGAAAGCTTCATTAAAAACTTTTTAAAAGTGTAAAACTTAACAAAAGAAGCATGCCTGCTAAATGTTAGGCCTACAAGTTTAAAATTTGTGGAGTTTTCGTGATAAGTGAGCGAATCGCTTACCCCTCCTATGTATATATAGAGAGAGGGAAAGATATTTATTCAACTATATAACAATCATTCATAATGATATTTTTGATAAAAGATTGTTGCTAACCGTGCAAAAAATTGAAGAAAAAACATAAGAAAATGTCAAATCTACGACTAAAATTGGAAATACACTTTGATAAGTTTCTGCTATTTAATAGATAATAAAATTATAACTATCTTGCTTACGTAGAAGTTAAGTTCATTCAATTTCTCTTTCATGATGTAAGTATCAAAGAGAGAGTAACGCTACATACAATTAAAACTAAAATAGTTAACATTTTTTTAATCTACTCATGAAAAGTACTTTAAAAATAATTAAGAGTGTGCAGGAAATCATACTAAAAGAAAAGATAAAATAAGGGAAAACCTTGCACAAACTATACATTATATATACATATAGCTATAACATTCTTTTAAAATATATAAATGTAAAAAAGTATTCTTATTGAACTTAGCTTTTGTTGAATTTCTTCTGTACCTTAAGATTCTGATATGCCGGAAATATGTCTAAATTTTTGATTTTAATAAAACACATTAAATATTTATAATCAAAGTTAAATTAGAGTAATACAGAAACAAGGATAATTAATTTATGACTTGAACTAAATTCTACTTTCCATTTAATATTTATTTTCTCACTGTCCATAATCTCGTAAAAAATGAAACTGCGCATATATTCACAGAAAAGATCATGGAACCTACAAATTCAAATCCCATCTCATTTCCTCTTATGGTCAAAAAATGTATTTTCTCATGCCTTACTCTCCATTCGAAACGTAAGCAAAAAAATGACGCGCGCTCGATTTATAATTTTATTACAATAAATATACAATTGAACTAAAACCCGTTAGAGTTGGCGCTCCTTTGCCTCGCAGTAAGGTTATTTGAAAGCTGTCTTAAAGAATGATTACAAAACTGTTTCACAAAATTAGCCCTGCTTCCTTCGAAACGTTACATTTTTTCTGTTGCGAATTTTGTCTAATGAATTCTTAAAATAGTGTAAATAATTTGTATATGGATATGTAATACGTTTCTATTAATCTATGCTGTACTTAAATTATGTTAAAATTGCAGTACTCGCAAGCAATGCCGTTACTTACATTATAATGGTGATTCAAAGGAAACGGCGAATTCTTAGCGATAGAGCCAAGTTGGCATCATTTTTGGCGACCATATTTGGTGAGTTCAAGACCTCGCGAATTCTTCTGGAAATTTATGGAGAAATCTACTATTGTCACGATCCATGCTGCAACTAGATTTTTCAGGCATAATCTGTGAAGCCTATAAATAGGGAGTCACTCGTATTAACATTGTTTTGTTTTAACTATTGAAAAGTTGTCTTGATTTGGCCATGAAGAGTCGACCAGCGATTAGTTATTACTGTGGCTGTGGCACAGGACGAGAGAGTGCTTGCGAATATCCTTTTACATACTTGTATTTATACACTAACAGTTGTGTCTGAGCACCATAGAATTTGTGAAGGTCTCCTGAGATTTACTCAGCGAATTTTAATATTGTATCCTATATTTCAAGGATTGTTTTCGACAAAAAATTTCCACCACTCCCGAAGAACTGTCTTGCTCTTTGCAACTGATTTGCATAAAAACCCTCGAATCCCGATCTACGTATCTATACATAAGATTAGGTTTTGCTCAGATATTAATTTAAAAAAAGAACTAGTAACCCAAAATCATAAATAGTATTGTAATACAATCTTTCGGTAATGCAAAAGGTGTGCGGGAACTTTGTAGTATATTGCTACGTTGACTTGATAATAAGGAATACTAAAATTTTAATTAAACTTTATTTATCCCTAAAGTAAAATTTAGCTTTATTATTCTTTTTAAAACTTAATCATGGTCGTGATAATCGAGTGGTCTGGGTTACGAATTCAAAAGAAGCTATCCGAGCAACATTTTCAATCCAAAATTTACAAAAATTCAGTATAATTTGAGAATTTTAGTTGTCAAATTGATAAAAAAAAACTAAGAAAGGTAAAATTCAGCACACACACTTGGAAAGTAACTTCTTGAAGATACAAAACAGAAATCTATAAAATAGTAGTACTTTTAAAGCCTGAATTGACATCTTCAATTCGAATATTCAAACTCCCATTTCGAAGTGAAATAAAATATTAATAGATCCTTAAGTCTACACGTGTAACATTTTTCTTTTGAAAAATATGCATAGCTGTTTCGAAGGAAAGGAAAAAACATACCCACTTCGAAATAGGAAAAAAATTTAAAAACTTTCAAATATTATTTTGGATCTGTGTGGTAAAACCACAGAATGCACCACAATAAAATATGCATTTACTTTACATTACAGACTACAGAGAACGCCTGTAATGCAAATGCTTCAAGAAATGGGTGCCGGGAGGAACGTTCTGATTGGTTACTATTGATGTGCAACAAATTTGCCTTCCTTTTGTCTCTCAAGTTTTCTTCGACATAACGATTCTTAAGGCTTTTTAGTTTTTATTTGTTTATTATTTACATTTATTTCATCCAATTGACAACACAATCGTTGAAGACAAAATTTGCTATTTAAGCTGCAATACATATACTATCATAAATATTTTAATAAAATGGGAAATAATAGAGCTTTATGTTAAAAACTCACTTCGGCAAATGATAAATTTATGTATATTATTTGAATAAATTACTGTTTGTTAACATTAAAAGTTCTCTGTAACCGTCTATTTCTTTCTTTAACATTATTAATTTGAGATTGTAGCATATTAAAATATTTCAAATACAAATTATGACAGATTTCAAAATTTCACTTTGAATATATTTTCAATGATAAAGATATATTTGCTTTAGAGATTCAAGTTCTGTTCTTATTAAATCAAGTGGCGGAGTCTATAAGAATATTGTTCTGTACAATTGAAAGCTAATGCGAAGACTTAGATATCAGAAACTTAAAAACAATGTATACTCTTACTCTAACAAAGGGTAACAGCTAGTATATGTATATATTCCTTGATATAACGCTCACTATTATAAATAGAAGGGGAAATGTCAGCATAGCACAAAACTGGCTCTGACCCCACAAAGAAGTCTTCAGTCAATTACGTTTATAAATACTCTATATCAACCATCTTTTATGTTGTCCATTTTTAAATCTTTGATATCGAATTCTTTAGTGTTATAAGACAAATAGACATATATCAGATTCCAAAAAGTTTTCCAAGAAACTTATATAATGTTTTTAGCTTAGTCAACCTTTCTTTTGCTTTTAATATTTTTGGACCTGGACTCTTCAGGAAAGTACCTTAAAAATCTGAAACTTTTCGAACAATCATAACTGTAATTGGCATATGCCTGGACGTTTATCAAAGTGATTTTATTGGATTGAATCGTGCTAATTTTCAGAAAATCAGGTAGCATGGAAATCTCTAAAATTTCTTTTGGTGGAATGGTGGGATTATCATGAACGGGGAAAAAACTGATTTCTTTGTGATCGAGGTAATAGAATATAATCAGCTATGACTTTGGTTTCGCCTTGTGTGTTTGCGTTACGCTTACTTTCTGCCATGTTTGTGCTCTTCAAAAAAACTTGGGATTGAGAAGAAAGGGTTACTCCATTTACTCCTGACTGCAGCCATATGCTCAGAAGTCAATTTATATCTTTCTCGCTCTTTTACAACAAAACTTAACAGTCTTGAAATAATCGTGTGTGTGTGTAATTCTTTGAAAGACGTATGATGAAGTCTTTTCGGGAGAGAGAGGCGTTTTTTTTATTCTTCCATAAAGAAAACTTCCAAGAACCTCTCAGCGTGGTAAACCAACAACACCTATCCTTGATTTAAAGTTGGATTGTGTATTTATTTTTCAATAGCTGCTAAATTGTCATCTTTTAGCTTAGGTTTCGCATGGAGAGTAATAGGTGAGAAAATACAATTTTATGCCATTAAAGAAAATGGATTGGAATTTGAAGATTGCATAATCATTTCTGAGGAAGTATTCGCAGTTTAATTTTTTACGCAAATATCAGGGTACGTTGGAAATAAATATTAACAGGATAGTATAATTTTGGTCAATTTATAATTTAATTACCCTTGCATTTACATGTGTTGAAAAAATACCGTAAAATCTAACGTACAACACGCATCTATACCTTCAAGCTACAATTTTTAAATTTTC
Source organism: Trichonephila clavata (assembly GCA_019973975.1). Classification (NCBI taxonomy): domain Eukaryota; kingdom Metazoa; phylum Arthropoda; class Arachnida; order Araneae; family Nephilidae; genus Trichonephila; species Trichonephila clavata. Next base: position 16,749 of record BMAO01000398.1, on the reverse strand, counting down.
TGTATATTTTCCACGTATCACGTCCATCTCCTTTTTTTTTACGAAGAAATCTGAAATGTATATGTTCAATGATCTTGCGTTTTTATGCAAGTTATTTTTTCGAGGTGTTATCCAAGACTTTTGAAAAAAAAGCTACAATACTATAAGTTTATAAGAAAATTCATTTCTTTTAAATAATCATTATTCCGATCTATGTAGAAAACTTAATTTTTTTTCTATGTCCATTTTATATATATATATATATTTAAGGTTCGTTTTTATTATAATCGGTGTATAATGCGCACCCTTAAATTTTGATCTTATTTTTTGTGTTAAAAGTGGTTTTAGGGTGTATATACACGCCTGCGTATATGTGGTGGAAAAATATTATTAGATAGAATTATTTAATATCGCGTAAATATTGTAAACTTCATAACGTTTCGTACTCCCGAATTATTTTATTAGTGTCTGATTTAGAGTCGAACGTGCATTCAGTATTAAAAATAACTATTGCATGTAAGAAACTTAAATGTATCTGACTTCTTGCAACAGCTTTTCTTTTTTTTAAAAAAAAATGGAGATATGGAGATTTTTTTGTAGTTTTTAGATTTGCTTAGTACATTTTTTTAAAAAAAACTATGCTAAAATTAAGAATATAAAAACAATTATTGTTACTAAAATGTGTGGGAAAAAATGGGTAAAAATTGACAAAAAGTACCAAAGTTTATGAACATTTTTTCAGTTCTGATGTGTTGCTATGTTTTTCATTTTTGAAATGACCTTCAGGATAAGAGATATTTAAATGTTTACAAAAACTAGAGCAATTTATCTTAGTTATTATCTGAAATTTCTTTAAAGAACATTTATTATATCCACATAAGGGACTGTAAATTTTGTAATAATACAGTGATTGATAAATCTGAGGGTTAAAGCACTTCTACTATTATACAGACCATATACAAAAAAAATTCAGTTAATTATTTTCAAAACTTTTTTAACAATCGTTGTCCCCGTTCGAGCATTTTCAACAAAACACATTTTGAGTAAAACCCATTTTAAAATATGACATCTTCTTAAAGTAAGGACATTTGCTTTTACTAAAACACTTGTAGTTTTCGTTCTAGTGAACGGAACGCATTAACCTTGGTATTTTTATAAAGCTAATAAGATGGCACATAAAAAAAATCTTAAAATTTGCCATTTTTTGGCGAAATTCACAATTTTAAAGTGGTAAGATACCTTAATTAATTTTTGGTGGTCCACTTGCACAGATAAAATTCTTTAAGCTCTCAATACACTGCATTTTCTATAGTATTATTCTAATCAATATAGTGGCAAGTTTTAATCAAAAAAGTAGGAGAAATATTAGTGTAAAAAAAAGGAGAATCTGATACGGTCGTGTCTCAATCGCTGTGATTCAAGCGAAATTCCATCTTTTCGTGACTTCTGGTAGAATGGTCAAAACAATGTTATTTTATCTACTAAAGCATAAAACACGTATCATGGCTATTTGGGGACACATATAGATCAATTTCGAACCAAAGTACAATTCTATTGAATACGAAGTCTCGTTTCTCTAGTGTTGACCTACATAAAAATTCATCTTATCGTACACAGAAGATATTCCTAAGAGAATTTCCTATCTGATTTAAAATGAAATCTTTTTACCAGAAGCAGTGAACTCAAAAACCTAATACGCATTGAAAATATTTTAGAAAAATTAGATTGTTAGAGCCGCGTGGTTTCTAAATTTCTAAAAAGGAAATATTTTATCAGCATGAAGTAATCAGTGAAATTGAAGAGTTCGGATTATTTTAAATTTATAGTTCAACTCATGAGAAACTACTTTGAAATGTACATAATGTATATTGGTGAAATAATTTTATGAAAATATTCATTTTAATGCATTACATGTGTTAGTAATAAATTCTGACTGGATATTTTAATACGCCTTATCGCCGATATCCAAAACTTCTTACCAAATATCAAAGTTGAAATTCCAAAATTTAGTTGTATTTCTTATTTTTTATATAAACTTGGACTTACTTAATAAATTGAGATAATATTAAAGTTATAAAAATAAAAACTAATCGAGCTTCTTTATCTTTCTCTCTATATATGCCATAATTTGCTATTTTAATTTTCGGTTAAATGCTACATTTTCTCACGAAGGATTTTATTTGATAATGAAGATCTTCAGTCCTCCAAGATTTTTAGTCTACCTTCCTAAAGTAAAATATGCTTTTGACCACAACTTTATCTCCTCAAAAACTGCCATGTTCGGACTTTTTAAAATAAAATTATACAATATAGTATCGTCCAATTATTCTGACCAATCACGGTATTCTCAAAGATTCTGGCTCAAGAAGCTAAAAAAGAGGACATCTCCGGAATGAAATAAGACCGATTTTGAGTATTGTCTAATATGTCCAAGTGAGTTTGTCGTATGTGTTTCATTTTGTTGTTTTATACGTATGCAATTAAATATTTTGAATTTAAAATACGAAAATATTTCATACTTTTAACTATTGTAAGAAATTTACTTATTCATGAGAACCAAGCTCATCCAAGGTTTTCGAACTGCGAACCGACCCTCCGAGAAATTTACTTTATAAAATGCCTGCTATATATATATAAATAAATATCTTGTTCAAATTTTCAATTGTTAATAAAATAATTTTTATGTATCCCTTCAAGTTCAAATACATTTTTTAAACTTGTAATGGATGACACTTGATGTTAATATAGTTTTAATTCATTGATTAAATAAAAACAATAAATACTAACTAACAAAAACAATTGTCCAACAGCATATATAGAAAGGAAACGCGCTCGTTGTGTTTTTGTAGCGAAATGGATAGTGCGTTGGACTTCCAATCCAAAGGTCGTTGGTTCAAATCCCACCTGGGATGACCTAATTTCTAGAATGGGATTTTTTTTTTACTATCCTATTTTACAATAATAATGGAATTTAATTGATGAATAAATAGTAACAAACAAACAAAAAATAGACCAACACCAAATCTAGAATGAAAAATGGAAAATTGCAAGGAAACTCGCCTTCTATTTTGTCATCTAATATTGCGATTCTGCCATATGTATATACATATTAATTGTAGTTTTTTTTAAATTAACTAAAATAAACATTTTTTTGTTGAGTTCAGCAAGAATTGACTTAAATTTCTTTTTTATATATAAGGGTTGCCCAAATGTAAAGTATACGTATGCAATTGCTACAGAATTAGTTTCAGCTGTAGCATGAACACCAAAAAGGGATACGAAGAACATTAAACGCATACGATCTTTAAAAGTGTAACCTCTTAGTAGGGTAGAGGAAATTAATTGAATGTAAAGTTGTGCCACAAAGAATGCATCCAGATTGGAACAGTGTGGGGTAATATGACTCTTAATTGCCTTAGGTGAGTTTAAAGCGGACGTCTATCTACAAATAGTGGCATTCAAAGGCGATCACTGTTAGGATCAAACGTCTTGGAAACAGTTTGTGTAAAAGTTTCGAGAAGAAAAAAAGCGATCTGATTTCAATGATCCACCCAGAATCTCCTACGAAAACAAGGCAACTTTTAACCGCTTGCCTGATTATCCCGAGTTATCTCGGATTCGTATATATTGCAGTTAATTATAATCCCGAGAAATCTCGGGCGAAGCATAATTTGTCACTATGATTTGTTTTATCATGGATTTAATCAGCCTGGAGGAAATGGAAGGAAATAGTCATCTTTCATTGGAAGTTTTCTAAGTTTTATGGATTTCGTGGCTCTTTTGGTGAGACTGGTCACGTGTTTTCACTATTGTATAGCATACGTCAGCTTGTGGGTTATTAATGAATAAAGAAAAATAGTTGCGTTTCAAAAGAGTAAATAATGGCGATGACGCAAGGTAGCGAAATCAATGATTCTTCAGGTAGTGATTATATGAAGAAGTGGACACAGAAAGTAGTGGAGGTAATTTTTATGTTTGTAGCCTTATTGAGACAGTGTGCTCCTGTAAAAAAGATTCCTGAATGAAGCCAGTAAGAAAGGCAAACCAGTGATTGGAATGTCAGGCATCACTTTGTATTGTCTCTTGTTTCAAAAACTGTCATACAAAGGCTGGTGTTTAATTTCTTTCCAATTGCCCGAGATTACTCGGGAAATGCTTTTACACCTGTAAAAAAGTAAAAATTCAACTTAAAACCTATATATTTTGTTTTGTTTCATTTCCTTGAATTTAATAATAAAATAAAAAAAGGGATGATTTTTTGCAATGTTTTTCAAAAAAAAAAAAAAATGCAAGGGAAGCGGTTAAAAAATGCTTTGGGAAATTTTTGAACACCCACCTTACGGTTCTTATCTGTTCCCATGTGAAGCCTTTTGGACACTAAAGACAGTTTTTCGTTTCTTCCAGTATTGGGGTGATGAATTGAAGGAAGCTGGGCAGTATTTCCTCAAGAATCGACCAATTTATTAATTTAAAATAAAATAATTATTTTTATTGAACTTATTCCCTTTTAATTTGGGCAACTCTTATATTAAACGAAATGCATACATAAAATGGTCCTGAACTTTTCTGTCACCTCATTAGTGAGAGCATTTATGTGTGTGCGTGTGTGTTTTAAAAGATTTTAATCCCCTTAAATATATATCTTGTATAAAATACTTAAGCATAGCCACAGGATGCATTTGCAAAAAATGTCTTATAAGTGGGAACATATTTAATTTTGTGGTTTCTAAATATTTGAAAATTACTGTAGCTTTTTGATTAGTAAAATGAAAAGTAAATGATGAAAACTATACAGAGCTGATTCATTTTAAGTGACAAATATTGTGTTAATTGTGTGATTGCTGTTCATTTCATTGCCACACAAAAAGAGTTAATTTTTATCTTTAACTATAGACGGAAAATAATTATTAAGTTTAGTTTTATGAAAGTGTTTTTTGAATAATTTACATAACAGTTTTGACGGGTTGAAAGGTAGGGGTGTTAATTTTTAATTGCTCAAATATCTTTAAATCGCTTAAACAGTGCAAAATATGCGGACCTACCTTCCTTTAAAAGGATTGTGATGGTTTCGCTTTGTTGACCTCATGGTAATTATTATTGTTTAAATTTCAAACTTAGTTTTTAACTAATTTATTGAATGTTCGATCTATAACTGTTAGTAGTTAAGCACATGAAGATCCGTTAAAATTAATCCGACTCTAACAAACAATTCCAATAATTACTCAACTCACAACATTTAAAAACACGCAAAAACAATAAAATGATCCAGTTCAGATGTACACCTTTTGAATTTACTCTAGCAAGGTTGGTTTATAATATTTAAATCTTCAATATCTTAAACTAATTGGCTAATCTCTCCTTTACCCTTTTTCTGCCTTCTTATTTTTCTATTGTTATTCATTCATTAACTTTTATTTAAATAATAATTTTCATTTATATACATTATGGTTCTTTCAACATTTTCCCCTCATATCAAACGTTATAGTAAAGTAACCCTAAAGGTACTGTGGCGGTATCTAAATAAGCCAGTAACACAGCTTCCGGACAGGAGTGCTCACATTTGTCTAGTTGTATGTTACGTGCTTACGGAAAGAGAGGTGAAGATATCGAATCTCCGACTATTTAATTAATTTAAATTTTTTTCTTCATGTAAAGTTGAGTAGTTTTCAGTTTTTTACGAAAATAGCTCGAAACACGTAACTTCTAACTTCTGTATGATAGGTTTTTTTTTAAAATTATTTTTTGCTTTAAGATGAGATACATTTGAGGGATGACGCATGACTTGTAAGTAACTGTATTTTATTCAATGCTCAGGGTAACTGGGGTTAATCTCCCAAATTATTTATATGGGAATCAACATTACTCAGATCCTGGGGCACATATTTAGGAAAACTTGATCACGAACTTTTGAAAGAGCTCATGTGGAACGGTCTGACTGTAAAATTAAAGTAATATATGATATACAACGCCCCATTCAAGACAAAAAATCAAGAAAAACATCATCAAGAGCTTGGAAAAAAGTTACCGTTCTCTCTTGTCAGGACATAAAGAAAATAATAAAACTTTTTAATGTATTATACGAAAAATCCATGTGACTTGAACATTATAAGGTGATTTGTGCAGACTGCAAAAAAGCGTCGTAAAATGTAAACTATCGTAATACACAGTAATTAATAACCATTATCTTTTTTGCGTTTTTTCCATTTAAACATCCCGATTTCTGATTATAATTTAAATCCTACTTTATGTCAAACATATTTTAATGCCAAGTCTTACCAATAAAATGACTAAATCATCTTCAAATGAAAGTATGAGGTGATGCATCTGAGAGTTGCCACGCGCCTATAAATGGAATTTTTTGAAGCGCGCCTAGCAATTGGTGAAAAAAAGAAGAGGAAGCAATCGAATAAAACATTTAAAAAGATAATTTTCTTTGATGTAATATACCTTAAATATTGAGCTCATCACTGATGAAAGCAGGCTGGAAATGAAGTACAACCAAAAAATGACAACCTGACCAATTTAGTTGTGGGTACGAAAATGTTTGAACACCTTTCCATTTAGCTAAGCTTAAAAGAGACTATTTAGTAAATTTTAATTGTGACTTAGTTTTCCCAAACAAAATATGCATTTCATATCTATCCCTTTAACTGATTATCAATTTCGTAAAATGATATTTATATTTTATTTTTCTTTACAATTTTCCATTCTAATATATTAACCAATCATTTTACTTCTTAATCCTTTATTTATTTTTGCTTTTCGTATCGTTAGTTAAGAAAGAAAGTCTGATAGTTAAACATTTGTTTCTTTATAGCTAAGTTGATAAACTATTTTCAAGAACAACTAGTGAAGCATTATGGAGATAACGTGAATGTTATTTTTAGAGTAAAAATCATAAATTTAGAATTTTAATATTTTTAATAAAAATGCTTGCATTTGAAATTTTTGTACACATGTTTTGTACAGGAATTTCTTAGGACATGCGGGAATAGCGAAAGAATATTCAATTAGCATTTTTCAGAAATACATTTTTTAGCATCGTAGCTTCATAATTGTAACATCAAGTGTTTTTGAATAAAATAATTGAATTTCATACATGCATTTACCTTTATTGAATTATCTCTAAGGCTTTAGGGGAATGCATTACCAGTTGAACTTAAAAGCGTTGTTAAGAACGTTTTATTTTTACTTTACGAGAAAAAAAAGCTATATATACCTCACTGCTATAGTTTATTTTTTTACTCAAGAACAATGTAACCTTTAACAAAAGAACTTGTAACATAATTGATTCCGGGAAAGTTTAATACCTTTTCTTCTTTTAATGAGATTTAATTCCAGTTGTTTTATACTTCAAAAGTACATTCGATTACTTTTCAATCCTGTAATCAGTTATTAATCAACTAAAAGCATACGACAACATTGATGACAAATTTTCTTCAATTTATATTGTTCAGAACTTTATTGTTATTCAAGTTAATGTCTCCAAATAAACAGAATAAAAATTTTAACAAAAATTTCGCCATAGCTTATTTTTTTAACTTTAATTCAAAAATCATACTTTAATATCATTTTTCAATTTGTTCGCCTAATACTGTTCAAAATATTAATTATATATATACCACATTTATACTTGAATCTAAGCCACACTCCCAATTATCTAAACATTTTTGAGAATAAATAAATTAAACTGTATTAAAAGTTCATCAGTATCCGAAACTTAAGAATTATGTTTTTTAAGAAAAAAAGGTTTTTGAGAAATAAAAAGCAGTTTTTAATTATTTTTTCCAGTATCCGAAACTTCCAGGTACGTACATAAACCTATACTTACTCAAATATTCAGTATCATTTTCAGTAAATGATTCGTCACTCCTATTGTCCAGCTGAAATCGAAATTGGTGCCAGCGTTGCCATTTTTCCACGCGCTGTCGTCTTCCGTGTCATCCAACGCACTTTTTAAGCAACATTTTTTTTTAAATAATATATTATGAAGACGCATATGCTTACGCCATTTGACGTACATTTGTTTCATCCACGCCAAATTTCCAGTGACCGCTGCTCTGTTTCCGTTTTTTTTTTCTGCATATAAAATTGCCTCCCTTTTCATACTTGCGTTTTAGTGAACTCATTTTAATGCCAATACCAATATTTTTGATGGTTAGGGAGGATTAAAAGAAACTGTATGCAAAAAAATGTCCTATATACCAGCAGACAACGATGTTTAGGATAGACAATACTGGAAATAAACTGCGTAAAGGTATAGGTCATGGATGCAAGTAGCTGGAATGGACGGTTACATTTATTTTTCTTTTGAAAGGGGTAGGAACTCAATTTTTTTCTCCATCCAACAAAAGTTTTGTCTTCGAAGCTAAGCCGCACCCTACTTTCAATAGCATTAACACTAGAAAAAAGTGCAGCTTAGATTAGAGTAAATACGGTATATAATTGTAAATGAATTTGGAATAGGAAGGCTCGCTTATTTTAGAATAAGTAATGTCACTCATGAAAAAAAACAATGCGTTAATATGTAATCTAAATATTTATATTAACAATGTCCAACAACAACTGACAGAAATGCAATTGTTTTATTTTTAACATATATGTAAGTAAATTTCATGTGATGTTTAATAAACGTGCAGTAATTTTTATCCTTTTAAATAACCATTGACCATTTAATAAGAATATATACTAAATAGTTGTTATTTAAACTATTTTCAATGGTCAAGTAGATAACAGTTTGTGCTTTAATCAATGTTTTATTCTTATAAGTCACGGTACGTTTTACACATTTAAAATTTACGTATAGTCCGTATATGCATTTATTTTAATATCAATCCTTACAATACAGTAAAACTAATCTAATCCCGCATACTGTTCGTGTTTATACATTTCAAAATTCAATTATTCTGTATTAGTTTTTCTCCCCTTCGTTATTACAAATGTATTATAAATTATCTGTATAAATTGTTTAAATCTACATTTCACGGTATTTCATAGAATGGGTTTTTTTCTGTTGAATTATGTTATACAGATTCTTAATCAATTGGATTTATTTAATATGCAAGCGCAAATCCCTTTACTAATCAAAATTTTTTCTCTCTAATTTTATTTTAATATTTAATATATTTACCGATATAAATTTCTCATAATACTAAATTTTTATAACCCAGTGGGTTTGTATCAAATCTCTTTAATACATGAGGATTTGTCCCCGTATAAAAAAAAACTCCAAGGTTTTTCTTTTACCTCCAATTTGAGTAGACATGATTTGATCGCACATGTATTACTTCAAACTCTTCGTTCTAATATCCCCATTTCATATTATATGTGTCAAGATAAAAATCTTCAATCACCGAAAAAGTTACTCTCGATCCGAAACATTTTATATATTTATTGGAAAAAATACTTTCTCTCTTTTTCCTTCCATATAGATTTTCATTAATCCTCACAAGTCAAGACATGAGAGCGGAAGCATGACTTAAAATTGTAGTTATATAGATTATTTTTTTTACATTTTTTGAACATTTTTTCCCGAAATGTTTTACATATATTTCTCCAAGTAAAAATACTATTTTAAAGTACAATGATGTAGTTTAAAAATCCTTTATGAGTATTTTTAAGCTCATTGTTGAAAAGTATATAACGTAAAAATTACTTTCAAGTGTACCATTCTAAGTAAATATAACTTTTAAGAAATTTCAGAAATCGATCACAAAATTATTTTAAATATCTTAATCCGAATCATAGTAATTTATCATCAATGTGGAAAACACATTTTAAAAGATTTGCTGGGCTACACTTTAATAAAAGTTATTTCTAAAAATGCTTGGAAAAATTGAATCTAGTTTAAAACTTTTTCAACTGAAATGTACGGACTTAACACAAATTATTGTGATTAAAAATATAATGTAAAATGAATTTTTTTAAAACTTTTATTATTAGCTATTGGCTATCAACTGCAATTGATCTCTCGTTAAAGGGGAACACAGACACTTTATTCATTAATGTGAATTCAATCTGTATGTCAACTCTCTTTGAAGGAATAGTTATATTTTTAATTAAATGGATGATTTCGGAATTAATAGATTTATTGTGCTAGAGCTACTCTACATGATGGGCCTTCAATAGCACTGGACTCGAACACATGACACGCTAGTCACGAACTTGAGCTCATAACCATTAGGCTATCCTGGTTACATGATGTTGCTAAAGCAATGTAATTTGAGGAGGGGGAGGGGCACAATCCTTTATTTAGACTTGTTTGGTAATGCTTCCACTGTATTTGTTTTTATAAACTTCGCATGTACTGCTTTCTCCAGTAATTTATTTTTCTACAAAAATCTTTTTTGATATGGATGTTAGTATTAAACTTTTGCATAATTATGTCAGATTACAAATAGCTGTTTAGTGCCTAAATCCGTTAAAATTTTTCGATTAATTTTACGTTTATATTAAAATTAGACATAAATACCAGGTTTTAGCTTTTTAAGGGCCTAACAATACAACGTCCGACGCTGTCAATAGGACACCGGATTTTGCACTCCTTTTCGCATTTTTACAGAGATTTTGAAAAAATTTCAAGATTTTTGCAAAGAAAAGAAAACAAAGAAAAAGTTTTATGGATGTAGGTTAATTTGGAAATATTTTACTACTGAATATATATGGACTTCTCTCCAGCTGTTGTCGTTCGATATCAATACAGTTAATCATCATAAATAGCTGTCGTTCAGTAGAAGATAGAGTTCACGAATTAAAACAAACAAAGTAAAATAAACTTATGGATTCAATACCGCTCATATATTTGACCTTGAATGTAATGTTATTGGGTTTACTGTGGAAATGAGTCAGTTATACTAAAATCGTTGTATTTGCTATTACGTACACATTACATAAGTGCTAAAAATTTGAAAATTCAGATAAACAGTGAACCTTAAAAGAATTACAAATTCACTGAAACTCAAAAAGTGCGAAATTAAAAAGAGGAATGGAAATTCAACTAAAAAAGTGTCTCTTGCATGAAAATTGTATGCAGAATATATACAAGAAAAATTAAATATCACTGTATTCATTGCAAAGGAGATATGCACAATATATTACTCATAAAATCGATAAACATTTTTGAAAAACTCGCAATCTCACAAAAATAAAGATTTTGCCTCTTATACAAATATTTATGAATATTGTTTATTCATCTTACAAATTTAAGTAATTCTTTGTTATAGTTTCTATGATAAATAATACAAGATAATTACATGAAATAATATTAAAAAAGTCTTAAAATTAAACCCTTTTGAACAATATAATCCAGCATTTATTTAGTTATTACAAATATTTTATATAGTTAATATATCAAAGTGTCGGAATGACACCGGCGGTCGCTTAAGGGTGATCGAAATCCCGGACGGTGTGGTCTATATATATAATATATATATATATATAGTATCTGTATTAAAACTTTCCATCATAAAATGTATTAGCAGCTAGTAACTAGGTATCCGCAATCTTATTTCATTTTCAGGTTAAATATTTTAGTATTATCTGGTTTTAAAAAGACATTAACAATTGTACGGGTAATTTTATGTGTTTTTATGCCTTAGTAATGTAATTTCAGTAATTTCTTAATTTCAGATTTTAAAGTCACAGCATTCTCACTCAAGTGTTTTAAAATATCAAGAGGTTTATTAAAGGTTTAAGAAAATTGTCATCTCTCTTTCTATTGACGTAGAATCGCTTTTTTTCCATTTATGAAGAAACAAAAAAATTATATAATCAAATATTATTTAATATATTAAACGGAAGAAAGAAACATCTATAAATATCTGATTGCATAATTTAAAACCTTTTTGCTTTTTGTTGCTATATGATTTCCAGATTTCAACTACCGGATACATATTCTGACCATCAAAAAATATCTGTAATTCAATTATGCAATACATTTTGAACAAGAATAATAAGAAATAAATAAATTGTAGATACGACCTTTAAAACAAATTTCTTCAAAAGATATTTTGCAACTCAAAAGAAAGCGTACAAAAATTAATAATGTATCAATAAGAGCAAATCGAAATTTACCTCGAAACATACAATTTCAAAACACAATCGCGTACAATCTCACACACTTTTTTGATTGCCTAGGAATATTTTCTTCATATTTGTTCCTGAGATAAGGTCACATATTTCTAACAAACAAGTATTTTAAGATTTATAAAGTTTTTCCTTATTTTTCATAATAAGACTATTCTTTTAAATCAATACGCCTTGCATATTTGTAAAAAATGAAAAACTTGCACGTTTCAAGCTTGTGAAAATATTACTATTTGATTTCTTGTCCAAATACGAATCTGAATATTCGAATTGAAGCTATCTTGCAAAGGTGTTACCATTTTATAGATTTCCGTTATTTTGTCTGTTGAATCTTTAAAATGTATCCCGTGTGTGTTTTTGATACTTCTTTTACATTTATTTTTCTCTCTCAACCTCATGATTTAATTTTTTTATAGTATGCTTACTGAGTGTTTGAGATGCATAACATGGCAAAATCTTTCTATCTCACTAAAAGCAATTTTCTTTATTTCCATAAATTTATTTCATGTTAGCTATTGTTTTATACACCTTCATAAAGAAAACAGTTTTTTTCTAAACACTTATTTGTTTTTTGTCATATGTATTCGCCAACATGAGAAATGATTGACAGGTTTTACATTCTAATGACCTCTAAGGAATTTCTAACTTTTGAAGAGCGTACGAACTTCCGATATTCATGTTTATGCCCTTTGAACATAAGACATTTAGATAAGGATTTAAATAGTGTTTATACAATCATTATTATTGTAATGCTGGCAATCTAACATAATTAAGATGCTTAAGATTGATAAAACAATGCACGAGTTGGCTATTACCTTTCAAACATATTAACATTAGAACGCCCATCAGTTTCGATTGGACACAGGAGCCTATTTAGTTTGTTCTACTTTCCTCATTTTTAAAAGGAATTTTAAAATTGTTCGTGACTTTTAATCATTTTCTATGAAACATCATGTCCACAAAAAAACATTTGAAATTATAGGTTAGTAAAAGGAGATTTTACAACCTAGATTTTACAATATACCTAGAGCGTTTGCAGGTGTCGTTTCGATAACATGGTAATTTATCATTATAAATAGCTGATGTTCACAGCAAAAGATAGTTCACTCTAAGTAGATATCATTAGTAAAGCAAACTTCCAGAAGTAATATTGAACATTTATTTCACCTTGAGTGCAGTGTTATTGGGTTCACAACGGAAATAAGTCATTTATACTAAAATCGTTGTGTCTAAGTGTTTCGTTACATTGCATTTGCTTATCTGCAATTACGTTCAAAATACGTAAGAAATTTGAGAAATCTGGTAAATATTAAATTTAAAGATCTAATAAATTCCCAAAACACAAAAAGTGCGAAATTTAAAGAGTGTAATGGAGAATGAAACTAAAAAAATTATGTCTCTTGCAAAAGAATGGTGTGCAGAAAATGTTCAGGAAAACATTAATATCACTGTATTCATAGCAAATAAGATATGTACAAAAACATAAATGAAAACGATAAATAATGATAAAAAAACTAGCATTTTCACAAAATTTCAATTTCGCTTATTTTCTAAGGTCCTATAAATATTATTGTTTTATTTCATTTTGTAAAGATTAAGTAAATTGTTTAGTTAATTTATGATATACAGTGTCATAACATATGATAATTACATTAAACAATATTAAAATTCCTAAAACTGAACCCTATTGAACATTATTTCAGCAATAATTTAGTAACATTATTTACATTACTACAATTATTTTAGATATTTTATATCAAGGTGTCGTAAACAGACTGGATGATTCTTATGAGTATTCGAAATCCCGGACGTTCTAGTGTTTTACAGTATTTCCACTTATTTGACTGAATTATTCTACATCGTTCCTTCTACTTAAATATTTGTAGTGGTTGACGTCAGACTATTTTTTGAGCCCTTGGGGGCAAATAAATATTTCAAGTATCTATCTGGTACAACCACTTAATCAGTTAACGGTTATCTAGTCTTAAGATTTAACCTTGTAGAATACTTGCTGTGCACGAGAAATATTTTATCCGTTTTCAATAAAAAATTCTTAACACTTAAACATGAAAGCTATATGGTATATTCTCTTTTTGCAACTGAAAATCTCAGATAATGGGTATTTTCTTTAACAGAAAATGTGCTGTTCATATTAAATATTTTTTAAATCTGAATTTGTTATATTTTTATAGTATGTCTGAGTTTCCGTACAGTACTGATGTTCGTCATTTGTTGGAAGATTAAAATTCTTTTTGATTGGAGCTAATTCATGTCTCACGAAAAAACTCAAGCGTAGTAATTTTCTCAGGACATAAATTTTATCAAAATGACGACAGGTTTGAATCAGTGGGCAAAAAAGAGCGTGGCGCAAAAGCAATTTGATACAGTCACGTTTTAATTATTGGGATTCAAAGGAAATTCCATTTTTTCCGTGACTTCAAATGGAATGGTCAAACCATATTCCTTATATACTATAACTTCTTCCTCGTATCGAGGCTATTTGGAAACACATATGGATAAGTTTCAGCCAAAATAAGTAGATTTTTTTTTATTCCTGAGTTCGCCAAAATAAAAATTCATTTCTTCGTATAGCGGAGGCTGTCTTTATGAATTCGCATTTTCTTTGATGGAAACATTTGTTGAAATCGATGACTTTATGAAAAACCCAATACGTATTGGAAATATGTTTTAAGTTGGATTGTTAAAAAGCGCAATATAGTTTCAGAATTCAGGAAAAAATAAATTTATCGATATGAATTAATAAGGAATGTTGAGAAATTCGAACTGTTTTAAAATTCTTAACTCAACAGAAGAAGAGTGTACTAAAACAAAAATCATTTCCAACTCTCTTTTCTCTTATTATAATATCTCATAATTCTTATTCTTTCTTAATATTACTTTTGAAAGACAAAAATGTGCATGCCATTGAAGAATTTTATCTCCACATATATGGAGATATTTTCTTTCGTGGAATTTACATTCTGAAGGTTTGTTCTCATAAATTAATTTTATGTTAAATTTAAGCAGAAAAATACCCACCTTTAAAAGAATTTATTAGGGCTTCCATTATTTTTATAAAACTTCCATGACAAAACATGTTATTGCACTAAAAAAAGTGTTTATATATATATAACTATATATAAATATATATATATATATATATATATATATATAAGCTGTTTTATATATAACAGCTGTGTCTTAAGTTAGAAATGTTTACAGTACTGTAGCATCCATATTTTTTATATTTTTAAATTTTATTATTTTATAATTTTTAATGTATTTTTCTAAAATCTTATGTCTTGTTTATCTGACATTTTCGTTTTTTTTCTGTTTTGAAGATTGTTGATTTTTTTTGTCTTGTGACTGATCTATACGTGTCCTTCCACTAACCCTTTGGGGAATTCTTTTGGGCCAGCATTTTCAACCAATCTTCTCCGGAAGGCAGAAAACGTGATATGCAAATTAATTTTAATATATATATATATTCTTTATTCTTGAGTTTGAGAGTTAGTGAAGTAAATTGACAGTGAAACGTATACGTAAACAAAGTAAGAAGCTAGAAGTTTGGATATTAAGGAAGTGATTAGATTAGCTAGCGGGAAGTGTTAAAGTCAACTTAAAGTAAATAGAAGACTGCAAGAGCTCAGGTACTGTGATCTTAAATTAAATCGATGTTTAGAAGATTAAACTTATAGTGCGGTCATTAATACGTAAGTTATTTATAAAGTTATATTAAAGGTAGAGCTGCATGATTGAATATATTCTCCCAACACAAGCTCGTCTCTCTCCATATTTCTCTATTACTATTCAAATTATCTTGTTTAAGGTGTTGATTGTGTCTGAGTTGATTATAGTGATAAATAAATAATTTGAATTCATCATGTCGTATGATCATTTAGTTCTTCCACACCTCTAGCTGGGTCACAGCATGGAAGAGATGTAATTTCATTATTATCTCTCTTAGTAGAAAATGGTGACTAATATATACACATACATGTGGGATGGCGTCTAGGGAAGGTTCGATTTTAATGTTAATATAAGCACGCAGAGTTAAAATAACTTAATTTCTTAATAACACAACTAAAACATTTACTATTTACAAAGGGTTTTAAATAATTCGAGATAACACCATACTAATTCCGAAAGCACGTACTCTTTCTCAAACAACGAGAGAGCGATTTCCTCTGACCTGCCTTCGTTCAAGCTTTGGTGCAACTCTCAGTTTTTCCTTTCTGCCCCTTTATAAATACATGACCTCATCGTATCGCGCAGCTAAAACTCACGTGGTTTCGATTAGTGGTGCATCTCTTACATAAAAATCAAAAGAAGTAAAAGAAAACTTGCACTCCTTTCCTACATACATACACATACATATATATGGCTCATTTGATTTACGCGAGGACAACACTTGTCAAAGCAACCAATATAAGGCTGCTCTTATTTTAAATACATTTACATATTTACATTTACAGTTATATTTCTCCTTATGTGAAGCATAAAATCATCACTGATTTGAATAATGAAATAATCTTCTACGTACGTGCATGAAACAATCAGACTAAGTATATGCATATATTTTATCAAAATGAAAATCTGGAGGTTTAAATAGACACATTTAAATATGGTATTGATAAATTAATTAAAAAGCAAATAAATTTAATAAAAGTTAAAAAAATTAATAAA
>BMAO01000397.1:0-60601 GCA_019973975.1 Trichonephila clavata | reverse complement strand
CTAAGTACCGCAAATTTTACATTATCCTTTCAATTATTGAAATTATTTCTTCTGTAATTGAATATAGTTCACTAAACTTATATTAATGTGCTCCGTTTCACGTTTTACTAATAACAAATGCTATTCAAAAATTTTATTATTTATATAGATATACATATATATAGAAATATGTATATGATGAAGTCATTATATAACTTGGCTGGCACCTCAGCGATTTTGAACAACAAAATATTAATTGTTTTATGTAAAGTTTTGCAAAGAATAGTTTGTTTTTAAAATTGGGACTCTACGTTATTAAGAAATATATTTTGATCGAATAAAACAATAAAAATAAATTTTCCATTGGAATAATACAGTGGCGCGCACAATGAAGGATCCCCGTGTCCAGACACCCCCCTCCCCATAGCCCTTGATTTTTTTTCGATTAATTATAATCCTATGTATATAATACGTAAATTTTTTGTTATTTGTTATTAATAATTAATTTTATTAATTAATGCTAATTATTTATTCAGTAATTTATTTTTTTAATTTTTTGTTCCTGACAATAGACAAAATCAAAATAATACGTTTGGCGGGGTATTGGCTATGATACGAGAATGGTGGACCTTCGACCCTGCCTCCCCCCCCCCCTTTCCTGAAAAATTCCTGTGTGTGCCACTGGTATAATATACTTTTAAAATTAAGTTCCTGATCCATGAACGCAAGCTTGAATTGCAACGTAAACAAAATTGAAAAATGAAAAGAGATTAGTTGATTTGATTCGAATTTTCGTCGTGACACGAAGGCTGTTGGTGATGAACCTCGTAACTTTGAGCTACGGTCAAGCGATGAGGACAAAATCTGAGCTAGGAATCTCAGAGGAATCTCTAGAACTGAAAAAAGTTCATGTTTTAAATTTCAGTAACTATGTATTTTTTAAAATTATCAAACTGCGAAATAATAATATCTTCCTAATTACGAATTCTAAATTCTTATTTTTCTTCACAGTGGAACACAATTGTATGAATATTTACGAAATTGTGTGTGGGTGTACTTTTTCGACGAATATTGCTAACAGTTAGATATTCGAATTATTTGATTAGATCTTACATTAATATAAATATAATAGTACAGTCAAAGAAACAATTTTGTTTCACAATTTGTGTGTGTGGATTGTATAAAGTACTTCCGAATACTATTTTAATTTTAAATTCCCTGTATTTACCAAATGAGCTATGTGTATTGAAATGTTTCGATTTTAGTAATAATCCTTTGGAGGGAACATTGTTCTATTTTTATTTTTGAAAACAATGTCTTTGTTTCAAAAAGACATTATATAAAATACTCTTGTTTTGTTAATATATGTACTTTTTTGAAATTATATTAATTTAAATTAATTTGGTATATGATTCACATTAAACATATACTAAAAATTCAAACGTATTCACGAAATGTGAAGATTATGGATCAAAAAATATTTCACACGGTGAATAATTGTAAAATTAAATTCAAAGGCTCTGATGTTGAATTATTAAATTCCTTTCTAATAAGTTCCGAGAAAATTGAAACGATTCGATCTAAAATTCGTGACCAAAGTCGAAAAAAAAAATGCGATACTGTGTCCCTTTTTCTTAGCACTGAAAACGAAATTCAAAACAAAAAAAAAGTACGGACGAGATCACAGCAGCTTGCTTCTTACATCGGAGTCGGAGAGAAATTCGAAAACTGCACTCACCAACTCCGCAAAGTTTTTCCCCCTCTTCCTAAGCCGCTCGTAAAAAAAAGAGGGGAGAGAAGGAGAACACAAAAAAAAAAAGAATAAAAAGAACGAACGAAAAGAAAAGAATTAAAAAAAGAACCCTCCGTCGATCTTTCTGACAGCAGGGGTAAGGAGAGGGGGAGGAATAAAAGGAAGAAAGAAAGAAAAAGCACCGCAACCAATCGCATCGCTTTTCGGAAGACTACGTCACGCCGACTCTCGCGCCTTCTCTCGTCGGTTAGGCGGCGATTCCACTCCAAAACAAGAAGACAGTGTGTGTTGTGTACTGCGTTGTGGGGACGTTCGTTTGCTCTGCGGGCATCATTTGGACTACGGTGTTGTGGCATCCTTGAGTCGAATGTCAAATTACTATGGAGGGCAATGAGAGGCCCGAAACCCACATATCGTGCCTCTATCCTGAAATCCTTGCCCTAATATTTAGTTATTTAGATGTAAAAGACAAAGGAAGCGCCGCGCAGGTCTGTGTTTCATGGCGGGAAGCAGCGTATCACAAGTCCGTCTGGCGAGGCGTGGAGGCGAAATTGCACTTGCGGCAGTCCAACCCCTCTTTGTTCCAGAGCTTGTTACAGCGCGGTATTCGCCGGGTACAGATCCTGAGTTTGAAGCCTTTGAAAAGGGCCTTCGTGATATTGTTCTCGGTATTCCCAACCTGGAAAGTTTGAACCTAATTGGGTGTTACAACTTAACTGACATGTGGTTAACTCAAGGCATGGTTCAAGAGGTTCCAACCTTGACAGAGCTCAATCTCAGCATGTGCAAACAAATAACGGACATCAGTCTGAGAAAGATATCGGAATATGCCAAAAATCTTCATGTGCTCGACTTGGGCGGTTGCTGTAATATCACGAACACTGGACTTCTTTTGGTCGCTTGGGGTTTGACAAAACTCAAAAGTTTAAACCTTCGCAGCTGCAGACATATTTCTGATGCCGGGATCGGATTTTTGGTCGGTTCTGGAACTCATATCGCTGAAGGGACACTTCTACTCGAACATTTAAGTCTGCAAGATTGCCAGAAATTGACCGACGACGGTTTGAAGCATCTGAGCTTAGGACTGACACATTTGAAAAGCATCAATTTGAGTTTTTGTGCTAGTGTTACAGACTCTGGTCTCAAGCACCTTGCACGGATAGCCTCTCTGAGAGAGCTAAACTTGAGAAGTTGCGACAGCATATCCGATATTGGACTGGCTTATTTAGCAGAAAATAATTCCAGGGTAACTATTCTGGATGTCAGTTTTTGTGATCGAGTGGGTGATCAAGGTTTGTTACACATTTCTCAAGGATTATTCAACTTACGAAGTCTCAGTTTGAATGCGTGTCCTATAACCGATGAAGGGTTAGGAAGAATAGCACGGACGTTAACAGACTTACGCACATTAAATATTGGCCAATGCAGCCGAATTACAGACAAAGGGCTTAGCTTAGTTTCAAAACACTTGCACAGGCTTCTTTTTATTGATTTGTATGGATGTACGAATATTACAACAGTTGGCCTGGAGAAGGTGATGCAGTTACCTCAACTTGTTCTCCTCAATTTAGGCTTGTGACAAAAAAAGGTGACACCTGCGTTGTCTGACAGTTGATAGTGTTTGTGCCATTTCATAGGATATATTTTTAAAGAAAATCTCATCTAACCTGGATATATTTCGTAAGCAACATTTGCCTTTTTATGATATAAAACTTTTGCAGCATTTTTTTTTCTTTCAGCTAACTCATTCATTGGAAAAATCGAACTAACTTTAAAAAATGTACATCTGAGAACATTGTCACTTGTGACCTGCATTCCAAAACAGTCAGTCATGCCTTTAAAATCTGATGAAATAATCTATAGAATTTAAACTCTTATATTATGAATTTTTTTCATGAATTGTCGCAGTTATTTCTAGATGGTAAAAAGTGGCTGAATAATTTTTGCTTGGAACCTTCATGATGTATATTTCATGAATTTCATCTGTTATACTACCTCAATTTAGTTAAATGCTTATGCATGCATGTGATATGTATTTTTACTGAAAGCGAAAATATATTTACAAAAACTTTTTTTCATATTACTTTGATCATTTTATGTTGGATTATGTAGTGCAGTAAAAGCTAGAATCTAATAGATATAATTAGGGTTATTTTGTAATTTGAAATAAAATCTAATATTTGCTGTAGATTTATTATCAAGGATATGCTCAATGGAATTTTTGTATATTTAATTTTTTGTATCAAAAAAGCTATTGAGAAAAAAAATTTAAAAATTCTAAACTAAAGATTTTCAAAGATGTTAATGTTTTTGTATAGTTTTTCTATATAAAATTTCTGTTTTAAAATCGCACAAAGAAATTATTGAATTTTTTTTTGAAGTTATTGTTGTGTTTAGTTTTAAAAAATGTTCAGCTTAGATGTATGTTCAATTAAATTGTTTAAAATTATTAATATATTGCTTAAAATTGTTTTTAACTAAATTTTTAAGATAAATAATATATTATGATTTGAATGTTATCTATTGTGTACCTTAAAATTAAACAAAATATGATAAATTGGTCAAATATCAAAATGTATTTTATATCATTTGGAAGGAATTATTTACAGCATGGGGGGGGGGGGTGGAACAAATCTTTGAAAGAAATAATTTGTAGTGTAACAGATAACTGATACTAAACCTGCAAAATGTTTTCATTTATTATATTTATAGATATATGTATATAAATGAGGTAAATTTGTGTTTGTTTTAAAATGCAACAGTCATTTGAATGGTTGTTTTGGAACCGAGAAGATTCACAAAATTTACATTTTGTTTTGTGATGCAATATTTTTCTGTTCATTGATATCTATTATTAAAAAAAAAGATTATGAATGTTGAATGAAGAACTTAATCATTAAAGGGAATTAAATTTTGGAAAAAAAATTAATTTTATATTCACTTTAAGAATGGTTTTGTTTCTATTTTGTTCTCAGTATTTACAGAATATTATTTTTCAAATTAGAGTAGTTTATTTTAATTTAGGTATTTATCTTAATCATTTTGCTGAAGTTTTGAACATATGAATGAAAAATTTAATAAACTAAAGGTTTGATTTCCGGAAATTATTAGTAGCTAAATAGTGCAACATTAACATTCACTTGTTTACTATGAAAAGTAGTTTTAAAAAAGTCATAAAAGTTTGCTATATTTTGCTTTTCAAACACAATATTAAATTTATTTTTCTTCAGATCTTTTTAACTTTAAAAAGTGCTTATTTAAGAAGTATTTGATTTTCCATTAAAAATTTAATTTTAGAATTCTGATTATAAATTAACTTGTCTAATTATAAGGTTCATGTTCAAAGAAAAAGGAGTGTATTATAACTGTTGCTGCAAGTTCTGTGTGATCATTTCATTTTCTGCTCAAAAAAAAAATTATACTAGTCAGGATGTCATTTTGTGTTCTTTAATAAAAGAAAGAATCATTTGTTTAAAAATAATTAATCTATAGCAGCAGTTTATTACAAATGAAGGATGTCGTTGAAACTATAATTTAAATAATGTTTACAATTCCTTATTTTCATATGCAATATATTTGAAAGAAATGATTTGATAAAAATATCTGGTTATATTCATTAATGTATATAGTATTTTTTATCATTAGATTTTGCTTTTTGCCATCAAGTAAAATTTTAATTTAATGTTAATCAAATTATAGTCTGTATTTGCTATTATTTGTATAAAATCTTTGTTGAAATCAAAATGAAATCCTGGTGTTTTCTGAGACTAATGTCTTAAGGTAAAGTGAAGAGGGAAAATTTATTTTTTTCTTCTTAAGTTTTGAAAACAACCAGATTATTTACTAAAGATGCAGCTTAAATGAGTTGAATGTATGTGTTCAAAGATAATCAAGATGATTTTTTTAAAAGAATTTTCACAAATTGTATTTTTATTTTTCATCATTCCGTTTTAATTTGAAAAACATGTTGTGTATATTATGTAGATCTGTAATTATTGTACATAAAAAGATGAAGCACAGATATTATGAGAATGTATATGTGGTGCTCATTATTGTTCTGAAATCCAAAGGCCTTAAAAATTGTGAAACTGAAGTACCAGCAAAGTAAATTTTGTTACTGAATTTGGTGGCTCATATTTCTTTCACATTGTTTTCATTACATAATAAAATTTAATGTTTTAACTTGATTGATTGTATTTATATTAATACAAAAGAAAATTTTATTAACAACTAGGTTTAGAACTGTAAAGAGACAGATTGAAATTAAATTTTCTTTAAGCAATGAAGCAATTTGTTTCATTTATAAAATGAGAATGGGAAGGTGATCATAACTTTTACATGTAAAATTACTTAAAAAACTTGTTACAGTAATCGATGGGTTGTGCAATAATAAATAAAAAGATGCAGGAAGTGTATTCTACGTAATCCATCTAGAATAAAAATTGTAATCAAATTTATAATTGTCAGTCTAGTACAAATAATTCTTAAACATTGTGTGGAAGTATAATTTTGTGATTTTATCAAACTGTGCTAAAATTTTTACATGATTGTCAAGTATGCAAAGAGAAACAAATGGCACATTTAAGTTGAAGTATTAGCTTCATTATTATTATTTTATATATGTATTTAGGCTGTATGTGTTGAAGAAATAAAATTTTATGGATTTTTAGATAAAATATTTATTTTTAAGAGAATTTTTAATTATACTTTTGAAATGTGTCTCAAGAAAACTAATTCATGTTTAATGTTTGATGAATATTTTATTAACAGTCAAAGGATATGAAAGAAATGCAACAACTATTATTTTTTTTAGAAGAAATATACTGATATTTATGTAAATGAATGTAGTTTTACATTTCATCATTCTTACAGAGTAATTTTTTAAAAAATATATGTGAATTATTTTAATAACCTCTTTCACTAGCAGCTCAACAAATTAATAAATTTGAGAACTAGAACATATCAAAATAACATTCGATTTACTAAAAATAAAGATTTAAAAGTTTGTAAAATATATGTTAATGTATTATGACGTTAATATATTAAATATGCATTGATGGTACTAATTATTTGTAATAGTGAATTGGAATTTAATTACCTAATATTCGTTATATATGTAGTATTTTCTACCCTATTCAAAAGAAGCTTGGCATCTAATCTTATTTTGAAATTATTTAATGTGTATTTAATAGTTAAATTTTATATGTATATTTTTGTTTTTAAGAAAACTTTTTTCGTAGAATGTGTATTTTAAAAGTAATCTTGAGCTCTTGACAGAATTTTTTTTATTATTATTTCTAATGAAAGATGAAGAATTATCTCATTAGTAGCACAATTTGTTTTTTTTAAACTGAAGTTTGATTCACTTATAAGGACACTTCCAAAATGTATTTTAAAGGAGAAAAAAAATTTAATGTATATCATAGTTTTTAAAATACTTTACACATCCTTAATGAATATTAGAATTGGTCCAAAGACTTATAAAGTAGTTAAGTGTATGTGGGATTTCTCTTCACCAGAAGAAAGTTAAAACTTTCTACTGTATTTTACATTTAAATCATTTTATAATGGCGAATAGTTATAATTTATTCACCCAAATCCCTTGAAGTATAAAATCGTTTTTTGTGTTTTGAGGAGCTTTTACAAAAGCAAAATTTAGCCTTGCATTTTAATAGATGCATAACTTACCATCATGCTTGTTTGGTTATTTTAAGAAAATGTGATATAAAATTAGTCTAAAATTGTTTTTAACCTTTGAATCTTTTTAACATTTGCATCTTCTACTAAAAGCGGAAAATAATAGTTAAACAGAAATGACTCGTCTATTTCGGTAAATAATATCAAATATTCTTAAAATATTTTATGAATGTTTGCAGTATAAATGGATTAAAAGGAATCGGCGAATGCCATTACAATAACTATTTTACTTCTGTTAGATTAATTTGTCCGTTATATTACGGCGAAAAAAAGTTTAAGAACATTTATAATTAATGTTATTTGAAGTCATGAACAGTCGAGTTTTCTAGAAGTACTGTAGGTACCCTTTCATTGACATGCCTACTGATATTATACCCATAAAATAACTTTAATATCTTTGAAAGTCATATTAGGACATTAATTTATCAGAGTGGAAAGAATTCGAGTTTTCATGTAATGGAAACGTAATATTTGCAGAAGTAATTTTATGCCTTGAGAAAGTATTTCGGAAATATCATTACAAACGATTTCAGTTAAAACGTAGTTTTTAAAAATAAATCTGTATAGATATTATTTACACTTTTTTTTGACAAATATAACCAGATTTATCATTTGGTTTAACATTAAGAATCTAGCATTCGATATTTACGTATCTTTATGAGCTTGGAAGTTCGTAGTATTGTAGATAACGATTTACAAGAAATATTTTTTTTCTTCAAAAGCTTAATGTAAAAATAATATTAAAAATAGTTCATTATATTTTCCATCAGTTAAATTCTTAAGATATATATAATAAATCAAAATCCATTTTAAATTTTCGGAGGACAAAAGAATGATTTCTGATGAGAAGTTTTTTTTTAAAGATAGTGAAAAAAAATTTCATGTGATGAATGGCTGTAGGAATTTCCACCATCAAAGTTACATTTTAAAATTGTATCGCATTTAGTAATACTCTGAATACGTATTTTTTTTACAAATTTTACTGTTCGAATGAAATTTAATTCAATTGCAATGACTCCCCGTATACCATAGATTTGCAGACTTGAATCAAGACAATATTTACATATATATTTGAAATGTAAAAAAAAAAAGGAAATGCCTGGTTAGAATAAACTGTAATAAGTATGAAAAATAAAACAAGGGAAAGAAATATTTTGGTGGTGAAAAATATTTTTTGGTTTAAATAGTCGACCATTACTGGAAAGCCTGTTGATAGTAAATTTTCATTACTACGTGGGGGGACAATATAATATTAAACTGATTAAAATATGATCCCTGCACTATTAAAAATTTAACTTAACTCAAAAAATATTCCGTTTTATGAATACAACTTAATTTTTTTTATTTTTGTCTTTATTTAATTTTTTTATTTGATTTCCGCCGCTATTGATTGAGCAATGATTCGATTGTTACGCCTATAATTTATAAATCTTAACGTGAATTTAAATGTTTACAACTTATAAATACATCTGAATTAGGAAGCTAAGGAAATATCTACTAATTTCAGATCAGTAATTAATTTATAAATAGATCAGAGTAGATGGTAGATAATTTTGAAAATTTGACTAGGAAGGGGGGTAAAAATGGTAATTTTAAATTAGAATTGTTTGTTATAATGGAAAAATGTCTTTATTAGTTACAAGTGTTTAAATGAAAATAAATAATTGGAGAATGGATTTAAATTAAATGGGAGCTTTATTAAAAACATGTGCGGGTAATATATTTTTCAAACGGATTTATTTCGATAGAAAAACACCGATTTGGTAAATTTTTTCAATATTTTCTCATGTATTGAACTAAACTATACTAAAATTCTTTTACTTTACAACACACAACATTCTAATTATTTTTCTTATTTAAATTTTTACTCTGAGTAAAGGTAGTATATATGCTTAGCTTTCATTATGGAAATTAAAGCCCACATTGCTAAGCATTCTGATCTTTCCCAACCATATTTCAATAAAAAATGTTTCCAGTTTTTTGTTTTAAAAACGATTTCATTGTCAGTTGTACAATACCTTGCGGTTATAAACACGATGCATATATTTTCGTTTCTGTAGGTCATTATGTTGTTGCTTTCTAGGAGTCTTAAGGTATCCGACTACCCTAAAACTGTAAATTTGCCAAAAATTGACAAATTTTTTTTATGATTTTATTTTATGGACCATCTTATTAGCTTTAAAAAAATACCAAGTTTATCATTTTCTATTTAATAGAACAAAAACTACAAGTGTTTTAGTAAAAGCAGATGCCATTACTTAAAGCAAGATGTCATACTTTAAAACGCGGTTTACTCGATATGTGATTTTTTGAAAATAATCAAACGGAGTCAGCGATTGCTAAAAAAGTTTTGAACATAATTAACTGTGTGAAATTTTTTCTGTGAGTTCTGTATAATAGTAGAATTGTTTTAACCTTCAGATTTATCAATCACTGTTTTATTACAAAATGTACAGTTCCTTATGTGAATATAATCACTATCTTTTTAAGCATTTTCATATAGTAACCGAGATAAAGTGCTCTAGTTTTTGTAAAAAAGAAAATATCTCTTATCCTGAAGGTCATTTCAAAATTGAATTATATAGCAACACATTAGATTGAAAATTTGTTCATAATCCTTTGGTGCAGAATGGGCCGTGTTTATGCTATTTTTTTGTCAATTTTTTCCCATTTTAGTAATAATAATTTCTTTTTCTCTTAATTTTAGCTCATTTTTCTTAAAATGCACTAAACAAATCTAAAAATAACAACAAAAAAAATCCCCATGTCTCCTTTTTTTAAAAAAAAAGTTGTCACAACCAGTCGGATACCATAAGTTCTCATAAATAATATCATCACATCTTACAAAAAACTATGACACTCAAAAACATTTTAAATTGATTATACGAGTATATAAATAGAATTACGTTCAATATGGTAAAAATATATACTTACGCTCAAATGCAAAAATGTTTAGTTATGTCTGCATAAATAATTTCAACTGATATATTATTTACCTTTTTCATGATTATTTCATTTTATTATCTCTTCATTTCAAATTATAGTTTATGTGTTTGTTCAGTTATTAAAAGTTTCGTGGTTCGGGTCTTGTGCATCTTTGATCTACCGCATAAAGAATCCTAATACAAGTTTCGTCGTCGAGACTCAAAAGTCATTACATTAGCGTGGTGTGGAAGTTTAGAAAGTGTAGTGCCGGAGTTCAGGTGTTGCTCTCGTCGCTTGAACTTGGTTCAAAATTACGAGGTTGATCGCCAATATCCATCATACGGATTCAAAATGTGATACTAATAAACAATTAACTGAAAATTTTTCACCATGATTTATATGTATACATTACAAAAAAATTTAATTTTTTTAAAGTTTATTTATAAGTTACATACTATATTAAGAAAAACTACTGAAGCATTTTTTTTTTTAGGAAAACTAAAAAGCTTTATTTATTAAAATTTCCTGTTATTTAAAACATTTAATGCTGCTCATGTGTTTTCAGATCTATTTTATTATTTGATTTTACTTATAAGTTCGTACATTGGAAACCTGCTTTGCATTAAAGTAAAATAAACACATTTTTTATTGGAGTTTTCTAATTTTAAGAATACGATACAAATAATAAATTGTTTTAATTTGTGAATTCATATCAAATAAGATAATTTATCTGGAAAAGTATTCTTACTTAGGATCCTATTATCTAAGCAACATGTAGCCATCGTATTGTTTCAAAACGTAATTTTACAATCAATCATCTAAGGTGCAACTTGGCTAAGAGTAAGAACCCCTTCCGCTACTAATACTAAACTACGATTTAAACTAGGCAAAAAAAAAGAAAAAAATGAAGCTATGTGTTAGTTGAAGTTTACAAATATAACGATTACTTAATATCCTTATTTAACAATTATATATTATAAAAGATTCAAATATTCTTAAAATATTTTATGAATGTTTGCAGTATAAATGGATTAAAAGGAATCGGCGAATGCCATTACAATAACTATTTTACTTCTGTTAGATTAATTTGTCCGTTATATTACGGCGAAAAAAAGTTTAAGAATATTTATAATTCTGTTATAATGTTATTTAAAGTCATCAACAGTCGAGTTTTCTAGAAGTACTGTAGGTACCCTTTCATTGACATGCCTACTGATATTATACCCATAAAATAACTTTAATATCTTTGAAAGTCATATTAGGACATTAATTTATCAGAGTGGAAAGAATTCGAGTTTTCATGTAATGGAAACGTAATATTTGCATAAGTAATTTTACGCCTTGAGAAAGTATTTCGGAAATATCATTACAAACGATTTCAGTTAAAACGTAGTTTTTAAAAATAAATCTGTATAGATATTATTTACACTTTTTTTTTACAAATATAACCAGATTTATTATTTGGTTTAACATTAAGAATCTAGCATTCGATATTTACGTATCTTTATGAGCTTGGAAGTTCGTAGCATTGTAGATAACGATTTACAAGAAATATTTTTTTCCTTCAAAAGCTTAATGTAAAAATAATATTAAAAATAGTTCATTATATTTTCCATCAGTTAAATACTTAAGATATATATAATAAATCAAAATCCATTTTAAATTTTCGGAAGACAAAAGAATGATTTCTGATGAGAAGTTTTTTTTTTTAAAGATTAGGAATTTTTATTTCCACCATCAAAGAGCGTTACATTTTAAAATTGTATCGCATTTTGTAATACTCTTAATACGTATTTTTTTTTTTTTACAAATTTTACTGTTCGAATGAAATTGAATTCAATTGCAATGACCATAGATATTATATTATTTTTCATTACTACGTGGGGGGACAATATAATATTAAACTGATTAATATGATCCCTGAACTATTAAAAATTTGACTTAACTCTAAAGAAAATTCCGTTTTATGAATACTTAATTTTTTTATTTTTGTCTTTATTTAATATAATATATTTCTATTAATATAATTATTTCTCTTATTATATTATGAATCTTAAATAATATATAATTGTTAAATAAGAATATTAAGTAATCGTTATATTTGTAAACTTCAACTAACACATAGGTTCTTTTTTTTTTTTTTCCCTATTTTAAATCGTAGTTTAGTATTAGTAGCGGAAGGGGTTCTTACTTGGCCAAGTTGCACCTTAGATGTATTAATTATATTATATATTAATACATCTATTATTATATAAAACTATTAATATAATATATTTCAAAACGTAATTTTACAATCAATCATCTAAGGTGCAACTTGGCCAAGTAAGAACCCCTTCCGCTACTAATACTAAACTACGATTTAAACTAGGCAAAAAAAAAAAAGAACCTATGTGTTAGTTGAAGTTTACAAATATAACGATATAATAACCTTTGGAATTCCTTTTTCCCATAGGCTTACCGTCCAAGATGTAATCAAATAATTATATACATTAATTTTTTAAAATATTAATTCAGCGTTATAATTTTTAAAAAATTAAATCTGAATTAAATATGTACGTTTTGTGATGTTTTTAAGCGTATATTTTTCTGGTTATATAATTGTTAATTGTAATCGGATATCGACAGATTCAGTGATTTAAAAAAAAAAAAATTCTAAAAAAGGTAATAATTTAATCGATCTTAAAATAAGATTTCTTTTTTATGGAATCCCCCCCCCCCCCTTAATCCAGAAAATGTTTTATAAAGTAGCCAATATGCGAACAGTATGTGGCAGCCGCGTAAAATATATTGTGCGGCCTGCCAGGCAATTTTATATTTCTATTGGAACTTTTATTCCTCGCGCGTTGTGTGTACATAAACCTACTCAAAATATTAACTGGATGAAAATATGCATGTGGCATCGCTGGAATACTTCAGTTTATATTGATTCCATGAATGTTATTGAAAGAATCGGTTTCGTTTGGCAATTTTAATGATTGGTTGTTTGACTTATGTTTTTTAATCCATATACAATAGAAAGGTAAATAAGGAAAGTTCTTATTTAAGATAAATAAGGACTTGAAAAATGAGGTAATTTAACAGTCGATGCTTGTATTTCCTCAAAAAGCCTTACTTTCGAAACTAATTTTTAAAAAATGTATTAAATGGATACTTTTTTTTTCTTTCTGTACTTACGTATTATCGCAACCTCTTCTCCATCTTCAATGGCTCGACAGTCCTGGCCTTCTCCAGAAGTTTCCTCCAGGCATCTCTACTTTTGGCAACTGTTTTTCAGTTTTTGACCTTTAAAATATTTAGATCTTTTTTGACACATTCAATCCATCTTAGCGGGGGTCTGCCCCGAGGTCTATTTCCCATGGGCTTTGCCAGAAAGATTTTTTTACAGCAACGATCTTCATTCATTCTAGCCAGATGACCAGCCCTTTTAAGTGTCTGCAATTTGACAAATTTTCCAGTATCAGGTTTTTTATAAACTTTGTAGAGTTCTAAGTTAGATCTTCTTCTCCATGACCCATTCACTTGGATCCCACCAAGAATGTAGCGTAAGAAAAAGGGGACCTCTTGAAAATTCCCAAAACTTCCTCATCATGTAAAGCAGTGATTCCCAAAGTGGTCTATATAGACTCCCAGGGCCAGCTCTGCCAGCCAAAAATTAATTTGGGGGTCCATGAGGTGTAAGTGGCTCTCATTAAAATTAACCGTGACTAATTTTTTTAAAAAATTTTATAATCATGTGGAAACCAAATTTTACCTATTTAACAGATTTATTTACTACATATAATTAAATTAATTGGCATTTACAAGGTGACAGCATAAATTTTATTTAAGCAAGAAACATTTCAGCTTCTCTTTCCTGAGTTAAGTTAAAGAAGTATAATACTAAGGGTCCCGAATTTTCTAAATTTGTCACACATTCTGTCAGAACGTTTTAACCTACGTTCAACATTTAAATGTCTTTTATTCAGATTTTGAAGTTAGGTTTGAGAATGATTTGACTATGGCAATAGAGTAAGCAATGAATTCGTATAGTCATATTGAAAAAAAAAATGTCACAAGGAACTGATCGTAATAAACACTAACGAAGGTCTTAAAGTTTAGAAACGGATGCCAGCAATTTTGGCTTTAAAAAGTCAAGCCTGTTATTTGTCTCGACTTTTGGAATATCGTGAGGAAGTTTTTCATTGTTTTTCCTAGTGTGAAGAAGCTTCAGTGCGGTTGCCAATCTCCAAAAAAAAAATTGGACACTAACGGAGGAAATTTAAGGTTAAAACCAGACAAGATTAATACTAAATGTTGAAAATTTGATATTGTAGTGCTAGAGATTCCTTCCTCCCCTTAAAGTTATTTGTTTGTTTAGTTAGTTTAGTTAACGGTTGTATTTATTTATTAACTTTTAATTTAATTAATTAACATGTGTGCTTTTTAAATTTTAAACACTACAAATCATTACAGTTAGAAAAAATTTAATTCTTTTAAAGTAGGAGTAGTAGTACCAGTTGTCAAAAAGACATTTAAGTTCATAAATTTGCAAAAATTCAGTATTAATTAAGCAGGGGTCTACCCAAAACCGAAAAACATGGCAAGGGGTCTATGA
The DNA here is from genome assembly GCA_019973975.1 of Trichonephila clavata. Classification (NCBI taxonomy): domain Eukaryota; kingdom Metazoa; phylum Arthropoda; class Arachnida; order Araneae; family Nephilidae; genus Trichonephila; species Trichonephila clavata. Next base: position 45,653 of record BMAO01000397.1, on the reverse strand, counting down.
GACAAAAAAGTTTGGGAACCTCTGATGTAAAGTCAATGGCCAAGTCTCTGATGCATAAGTCAGGACAGGTCTTATAAGGCTTTAGTAAAGAAGCAATTTAGTTCTTAATTTGAGAAAATTGGATTTTAAATAGCTCTTCAAGGCATAAAAACATCTATTTTAAGCAATGATTATTTTATAAATTTCTGGGGCTAGCTCATATTTTTATTATTTATCTCAGTTCCCAAATAAGTAACACTGTTAACCTTTTTCTAATTTCTATGTGACTAAATTGTAAGTCGGACTTTAACAAGGTAAATATTTAGTTTTATTCTCGTTTACAGATAAGTTAATTCTTTCAGCACTTGGTTATAATGCCATAAATGCCTGTTTAAGAGCTGGTGCTGTTCAGGCAATAGTGCCAAATGATTTTATTATATCAGAAAAGAGAATTTTTAACAAAAAGCCTTCGTAATTATACCAATTAATTTTAACTAAAAATGTGAATTTTTCAAAAATTTCAGTTCAACCCTGTATAAAAGCTTTTATGTAGGCAAATATTATAAAGGCATGTTTCATAAACGGATATTTCGAAATTTTTTCGCCACAAAAAAATTCTACTTAAATAATTTTTGATAGTAATAATATTCGTAAAACTATTTTATACGTATATTCTGATTTACACAACTGACTCTCAATACCAAGAAAAATTATTCATTTATATCATTTTTCAAAATCACAGTTCCAAACGTGGTCAGTCTCCTCAATAAAAAATTATGATATGAATGCCTACTTAGAAATCATAATACTCAACACACACACAACAAACACAACACAATATTTTTCTTTGTTAAATAACTTCTCAAGAAGTCAATCTTATAACAGCCAATTTAATGCAACAAAGAAACTTCTAACTGGATTTATGTGTGTATGATAGCTTTTTCTCAGAATTTACAAAACATGATAAAATGTTGGAAATATTTTCATGCCTCATTTCTTATTGACATGAATTTGCAAATGAACAGATTTTTCGGTGCTCACTTCAAAAATGAGTTTTTACAACACTTACTTTACATCCGAGAGATATTCGAACTTCAAATATTTTGCACAAGTAAATTTTTGATTCTCACAACTTTGTATTTTTTAGGTGGAATTTAGAAAGTTTATCGCACGCATATATATATATGAACAAGTATCTCAATTAAGCTCCAGTGTTCATTATATTTAATTATAGTATTAATAAATTTTAATTCTCATTTTCTTATCTACATTACATTAGTTTAAAAACACGCTTGTTTAATGGGGCCCACTGTAACATGACACGTGTTGAATGTGGCCCTTGTAACTTTTTGGATTTGCCAGGCCTGTTCTAATTCTTATGTTAGTTTTGCAGCTCATACAATAATCTCTTCAAAACTATATACAGTAGGTACAAAAAGTATTTTCACACATACATTTTTGTTAATTTATAAGAAAATGCATTAAGAAATACAAAAATTGGCATTTTAAAAATAAAATAAGCCTATTCATTTAAATTAATTACAAAAAATACACAATAATATTAATAAAAAACATTTTTTGCAACAATATTAAAATATCTTATGTCAAAAAAGTATTTGCACACTCAACTCAACTTTAGCAAATTTGCATTTTTTTGCTAATTATATATTTGACAGTCATCCCGCAGTAAATAACATACATAAGACTACTATAAAAGGAGGTATTGTCGAAACTTTATCAGTTGATTGTCGATTTCAAATGTTATGGCACCTAAGAAATCTGAATTGCCGATTTCGTTGCGAGAAAAAATTGTTTCTCTGCGTGAAAATGACCTAAGTTATCGAGAAATAGGTAAAAAAGTAAATGTTTGCTTCTCTACTGTTCGGTATGTTATAAAACGTCATAAAGAAAGAGGATCTACATCAAATAACTTGCGCTCTGGATGCCCAAAAAAACTTTCACTGCGAATTAAGCGAAAAATCATAAGAGAAGCATCGAAAAATCCATTAGTTAGTGCAGTTATATTAGCCAATGATGTCGTTTCAACATCTGGAGCTCAAATCTGTGCCCGAAGTGTTCGAAATGTCCTGCATGATGCACAAATTTATGGGAGATCTCCAAGGAAAAAACCTCTCATGACTGAACGAAATAGACTGAAGAGACTCAAGTCGCTAAGGAATATATCAATAAGCCAATTGATTTCTGGAAAAATGTCATATTCTCCGACGAGAATAAGTTCAATATCTTTAAATCAGATGTCAGGAAATTAGTTTGGAGAAAACCTTTTACTGCTTTTCATACCAAAAATGTGTTACCTACAGTTAAACATGGAGGAGGTTCTGTTATGATTTGGGGGTGCATGGCTAGCAAAGGAGTTGGTAATTTGTGTTTCATTGATGGGAATATGACAGCTCGAACCTATATTGATGTGTTGCGAGATAACTTGCCACAAAGTGCAATAAAATTGGGTATCAGTAATTCGTACTATTTTCAGCAAGACAATGATCCCAAGCACACTGCCGGTATAACACGTATGTGGTTGCTTTATCATGTACCCAGAAAACTTGCCACTCCACCACAATCACCAGACTTAAATCCTTTGGAAAATTTGTGGAATTCTGTGGATTTAAAAATAAGAAAAAGGAAAATTTCAAGCAAATCTTCCCTTAAACAATCCCTTATTGAAGAGTGGTCGAATACTGACCCTATTGTTACAGAAAATTTAATTAAATCAATGCCAGCAAGATTACAAGCAGTAATAGATGCTAAAGGAATACATACTAAATATTAGTTATTTGAAATTTGCTTAAATATTTTATTTCTTTTGTATTCATGCAGGTGTGCAAATACTTTTTTGACACGAGATATTTTAATTTTGTTACAAAAAAGCATTGTTATTTATATTATTGTAATTTTTTCTGTTTGTTTTGGATGATTAAACTTATTCTGATTTGGCAATACCAATTTTTTTATTTCTTAATGCTTCTTTTTATGAATTGCAAACAAAAATGTAGGTGTGCAAATACTTTTTTTACCCACTGTATATAATTTTCATAATCAAAATATGCTTGAAATATAAATCCTTAAGGCTGTTTTCGCCATATGTACCACAGTGTGGACTTAACGCGGAACACATTTTCAAGCAGAGAAAAATGTCTCAATTTTTATAAAAATTTCTGAAATTGTAACTCATTTATCTTTTTATAACATATAGTGTTTTTACAATTTCAAAATATTTCATACATAATCAGGTTTTCCTTTTAACATGTAAAGGGATAGATCATTTAGCATTACGATATAGGAGAAAAAATGCGAAACACGTTTTACATAAAATAAAAAATGTGTCAAATCGGATAGAATGAGTAATATGATAAAATAAGTGATTCTCTACAGGATGGTGAAGTCAGAATAGAGGATTAATGTTTGAGTACTTTTTATATCTAAAAAAATATTCCGCATTTGGGTCCCATTCTTTAACATTAGCCGAAGACAGCATAAACGTACAAATGAAACTTTTTTTTTTTGTTGAATATTTAGTGTCATTTAGATTAGAATACACGTATATATATATAATTGTTTTAAGAATATTACAATAAAAAATTATTTTAGTGCAACATTTTTGCAAAAGAACATAGAATTACCTGTTTTGAAAACATTCTCCTTCTATGGAAAATGCTTCTATAATAACAATATTTTGCCTATATATAGCCCAGATCTCTGTACCGAAAATAAATTAAAATTTTTAGAAATATATAACTTAGAAATGGATTTTTATCCGTATTTAATCACATCAGAGTGGATAAATTTTACCAAAAAAACAGATTATTATTTCATTTAGTTGTAACTGAAAGTAATGGGAATTTTTCAAAAATCCTATTTCAAACTCTCTGGAAAAGTCTTAGCTATACATAAGTAAAATATTATTATTATAAAAACATTTTTCTTGTTTTGAAAATAGTTAATTATAAGTCCATTCTTTGCCAGAATATCGCATTTAAACAATTTATTATTGTAGTAATATTCTAAAAACAATTTTATACATATATTCTAATCTAGTGACACTAAATATAAAAAAAAAATATTCGTTTGTACGCTTTTGCAAAATCAGGGATCCGAACATAGTCGGATGGATATATTAAGAAAATATAATGCTGTTTTTATTAAACGCCTTATTAATTTTTTTAAAAAAAAATATCGCTTTTCTTTAATTGGTAATATTATTATCCATTCTGAGAATTCAGATTTCAATCCCACTAAAAGACTGTTGCGTTCGATAATGGTTTGGTTATATATATATAGAATTAACATCGTACTCTATTGGCAACTGATCTCATTATTTTGAAGTACGGTCCAATAACGAGGATGCTGATGACACTCTCTTTCCAAACTTGCATACCAAGGCAACGTAAGGATTTCGTTTCTCCGCCATTTTAATGTTAATCAGCCCTCTACACAACAGGTCCACAGTAGCATCAAGACTCAACACAAACACTGCCGTCCGCATGTTCGCGACTATACTGCCATCTCTTCTTCAATGACTTGACAGCCCTGGCCTTCTCCAGAAGTTTTCTCCATGCATCTCTACTTTTGGCAATGGTTTTGCTAGTTTTTGACCTTTAAAAAATATTTAGGTCTTTTTCGACACAGTCAATCCATCTTAACTGGGGTCTGTCTTGAGGTCTATTCTCCATGGGCTTTGCCAAAAAGATTTACTTGCAGCAACGATCTTCATTCATTCTAGCCAAATGACCAACCTATATAAGTCTCTATAATTTGACAAATTTTACGACATCAGGTTGTTTGTAAATCTGTAGAGTTCTAAGTTACACATCCCCCTCAGGGGGCTCACCTTCTTTAGGTGAGTACGGGTGTCACAATCCCGAGGTGCCCTAGTGATCTTTTCCTTTTCCCACGGGGTTTACTGTCTTTGGTAAACACGGGCTTCACGAACCCGGGGTACCCTAGTGATCCTTCTCTATTTTCGACCCTCTTTCTTGTCATTCAATTCATTCCTTATTTCTCTTCCCGTCTAGACCACAGATATTAAAACAAATGTTTTGCGCAGTATAGCCGAAATCGGCTCTTGCGCCAATAAATCCCAAAATCACCCTCTAAGTTTCATCTTCATGATCCATTCACTTGGATCCCACCAAGAATGCAGCGTAAGATCTTTCTCTGGAAAATTCTCAAAGCTTCCTCATCACGTAAAGTCAATGGCCAAGTCTTTCTGATGCATAAATCAGGACAGGTCTTATAAGACTTGTAAAACGGCGATCTCTCTAATGACTCGATAAAAAGAATTGTATAGGATAATAACCTCTGATGCTTCAAACCCTACATAGCGCAATCTATCAATAAGTTATATATTTATGAATATATTGCCCTCCAACCGATGGTCAAAAATTATGACATAAATATTGAAGAGAGTTCGGTGTTAAGTTCTTTAATGTTATAAGAAAATAACTTTCAAACTGAAAGATTCTTAGAATTTCCTCATGGCGTTTCTGTCGAAAGAATAAATAATGATGATGGATATGTCCTCTACATATAAGTGGAATTACGAATTACTGTCGGCAAAAACTTTAATTGGCTGAATATTTAAGGAACGATAATGCCTCATTCCGGTCGAATAAAAGCTGAAAAATACCGTCATTTTTTTTAAGATTAGATTTGATTCCCCAAGTCCTAAAGAGATATCTTTTTCTTCTAAAATGTCGGAGGGGATATTTAGTATGTATAAAAACCTCTAAAAAGTATGTTATGACTTGAGAAGCTTGCTTCGAATTCTTATTAATACAAATGCATTTTTGTAAGAATGCAGGTTCATTGATTTTGAAAAAAAAAACATAACACAAATTTCCCGATAAGAAATTTATTATTTTTATACAAATAAATCTCTCTTATAGAACGAAGCCGAGTGGCCAAAGTCATGACCGGTGAGTCGTTATTTCGAGACCGAATACCACTGAAGACTCGCCGTGTAAAGGGGCTCCAAATCCTCTGGTTAATGTGAAGAGTGGGTGCCAGCTCAGGTGTTGTTCTCGTCTTTTGACCGAAGTTCAAAATTATCAGGTCTGTCGTCAAAAGCCTTCACGTTGCTTTAGAGCAGTGATACCCAAAAGCGGTGGGAAAATTTGGGGGTCCATGAGATGTAAATGGGGGTCTATGATAGTGACTCTCATTAAACCAGATCATGAATTTAATTTTAAGAGCAAATTTAATCAAGTGGAAACCAGATTTACCTGTTTAACAGATTTATTAACTAAATTTAATGGAATTAATTTGCAGTTGCAAGGACCTACATTTCTGCGTTTCTTGCCATAATTAAGCTAAGGAGCATAATATTGCCCGTCACGAATTTTTTTCGTTTCTCAATTTGTCGCATACAATCTATATATATATATATGGTAATACGACATAAAGCAATTAATTCATGCGGTCACGTTGGGGAAAAAAAATTTGCAGTTATAGAGACTGCCGATAGAAGTGAAAACTTAGAACTTTTAGTATTAAAATTTGAAATTTCATAATGTTTGAATTAAAATTATCAACATCAATCTGGTTTTCACATCTATTGACGCTCCGAGCAACAACTAAATGCATGTTTATATGGTCTTTTATTATTCAAATATATTACGGGCTATACAAGATCATAACAAAATATAAATACAATTCAAATGAAATAAGAATTAATATAAAATCATAATATTTATGGATAGTATTTGTATTTACTTAGATTTCAATGTATTTGATTTTTAACATTATTCTAATTGTTTGCATCATTGTCATCATTATTTTCAACAATACTTAGACTTTTTGTACTTTCAATTATTTCATTTTGTTCTAAAAAAGATACAATAGGCTTATGGCAACTAAAGTAAGAAAGGAAAATGTATGATTCAAATTTATCTAAGTATCGCGTAAAAACCATATCGATCGTTGTTTTATATTTTGTAGTACTGAGTTTTCGAACATTGGACATATTTAAATTAAGTGTTTCATTTAGAAAATCAATTAGTGGTAGATTTTTATCATCTGCAAAGTTAATTTGGAAGTCTCCACTAAAATCATCGGTACATTATCATATTTTTCGCCAAATCTTTTTTCGAGTATTTCAGAACCTTCTTTTGTATAAATCATCGAATTTTCGAATAAAAATTGTTGTATCTGTCTCATAGATTTTCCAGGCGAAATATAAACGGCAAACATTAATATGTATAGCCCATTCTCGGAATCGCTACGAGCAATGCACTTTGAACTTTTCACTAAATCCATTGAATTTCACTTATAAGATATACACAGCACTATACGTCAGCTGTATAGCTACTGATATACTGCTGTAAGCATGTCGTTGACGCGAACGCACAAGATTTCACCCATCCAAAAAGTGTCTAAGCAAACAGCACACTGCGCATGCGCCAGTCAGAGCATGTCGGTGACGCGAACCCATAAGATTTTCCCCTACCAAAAAGTGCCCAACGCTGCTAAAGAAGTTTTCACTTCAATAAATGTCGTATTACAAGACAAACTGATCGGAATAGGCACTAAGAAAATATTGGGTAAAATTTAGAAACGGATATCAACAATTCTAGAAGCACCAGATTCATCTCTCCCATTAAAAGTATTTGTTTGTTGCTCAGTTACTTTATATTTTAAGTATTAATTATAATTTTTTGTTAAATAAATTAACATGTGTGTCTTAGGTTTTAAACACTATACTTCACTGTAGTTAGAAATTTAAATATTTTAAATTAAGTATAACTCTATACCAGCTATGAAAAAGGACATTTAAGTTGATAACTTTGCAAAATTTCCTTATTAGGTAAGTGGGGTCTATCCAAAACCTAAAAACATGGCAAGGAGTCTATGAGACAAAAAAGTTTGGGAACCTGTGCTTTAGAGAAAAATCAAAGCTTTTCCGTAGTGCATCATGTATAATAGGTACAGAACAATGCTAATTATTCTGTGAAATTATAAAGTTAGTTATCCCATTTGCATTTTTGTGTTACAGAATTTTCCAGTGGCGAAACGTACACCCCCGCATCGCAGGGGGGGGCAGGGTTTTAGGGGGCCGAAAGCCTGACTAACGCCAAGTACTTACCCTTTGTGAGATCCGGCTTGGGGTCCAAAACCTGACTTTGCGAGGGGGGGGGGGTCCTAATATTCTCCGTTACGCCACTGAAATTTATATTTAGGTTTTTTCTTTCAGTGATGATTGCACTGACTTTCAATTTTTTTCCCCCGCGCGGTCCGTAAAAATCTGTTTATTTTCAGACCTAATCAGATTATTTTTATGCGTAGACAAGAAGGGGATCTTCAATTAAGAAAATATTTCTTAATATTATACCACAAGTTGATATTCACTGTTACAGTTATCAATCGTGTATTATTAAAGAATCAGCATTAAAATATATTATAAAAAATTAGTGCAGTCGAGCTTCCATTTTACGAACCTCTGTTTTGCGAACTTTTTCCTGGAACTAAGAACATTTTACTATTTTCTTCGTAAAATGATCTCCCAATTGCGAAGTTCTTTCTCTGTTTAACGTACTTTTTCTCTTGTAATTTGATTCCCCCCCCCTTGCTTTTAAAATATATTTCTGGACATTTCAAATTATTCTTTTAACAACATTTTATGATGATCAATGACCTGGATTTTTTTATTTTTTACCTAGTGCCTAACTCACTTAGTGCAATAAAATTGCTGCAATTTCTTAACAAACCTAATCAATATTAACAAATTTTATCAATATTTACGAGCAAATGTAAATATTAATATGGACTTTGAGTAGGAACATCAAATAACGACTTCGTGTAAAATATAAAAAAAAGAACTGTTGTAATTTGATGCAAACTTTTGACGTTGAACAGGATCGGCAAACTTTCGAGAGAGAAGAGCAAAATTCTAAGTGAAACAAAACAACTAAGGTATCCAAAAGCATGCTCAACCGGAGAAGAGGGGGGGGGGGAGAGAAATCGGGATCAAGACTGTCGTGCTTCTCAATTAATATTTTTTTTCATAATATATATATATATATATATTTAGAAATATATATACAGTCGACTCTCGCTAATTCAAACCTTCGATAATGCTAACCTCTCGCTAATTCGAAGTATATGCTCAGTCCCTGTAAAAACTTTTGATATTTCAAACTAAAACAATACGTTTTGATACACTCAATATTTCGAAGTGCAATCTGTGGCCGGCTAGAATACAAAACGGGGTAATTCGAAGTGATGTAATAAAACTCTCGACAATTCAAACACTCACTATCTTGTAGAGTCCTGTAGCAAACAGATTGAAGCTTACATGCTTTGTGTCGTATTGTCTGTGCTTGTATCTCCTGTAACGTAGCCTCTTTGATGACCTCTTTTATAACTCTGACAGAAGCTAAATTGTCACTAAAGAAACTACTCAACTTTTCCCTTCAAAATCATGTTGATGCGGACGTTTTTCAAGCTTCATTTATTCTAGAAAAATCTATTGACAAAGTTAGATTGAATGCCGTAAAACAAAAAAAGATAACAGATTTTTCGTCAAAAAAAATTATGTACAGTATGTATTGTTTTAATAGTTATTTATAATGCATAAAGGAATTCTTTTGACAGAGGAGAGAATTTTAACTTCTGTCTAATATTTATACTGTATATGTACTTTTTAAAAATACTTTAAAATAAGTTTATACATATGTACACAATTGTTGTTTTATTACATAGTTTCAAATGTAAATGTGTTAGAAAAAAATTTCCTTCGTGTATTTTGGGAGTTTTTTCCTACCCTCTTGATAATTCGTGGTTTTATATTGGTCCCTTCAACTTCGAATTATCGAGAGTCGACTGTGTATAAAGTTTTACACAAAATAAGATTTTTCATACCTTCAAAACTAAGAACTATCGAAGATATTTAGTTTCTGTGGCTCAATGCAAGAATAACCATTATCAAAATATCATAACGTTGAAAATAAAACTCAAAGAATAAAAAAAAAATTCATATTAATAATACGAAAGTGCTGTATTCGGAGATTTTATGCTAAGACCAATAAATAATATTGACTTAGTTTGTTCTTGCATATAAAAGTCATTTCATTCTTTTTTTACTAACTTTTAAGCATGTCGTAAAATATGTTAAATGTTTTTTCACGTCTGTTGGTGGTTTAAATGTGTATCTTATACGTTCATAAGTGCTCCATAACTCATATATGCAAATAATTAAATATTGATTCAAATCACACTTTGTCTTCCCATAGTGGCAACCTTACCAATAAAAATTTAACTTCTGCTGCTTTTGAACTAATTCTAATATTTTCACCGAATTTCAAGAAATTTAGGGATTGAAAAATAATTTAATATAAAAGTAACTGTCTTAAACAAGTTAAAAATTTAAATATATATGTATATTAAAAATATTGAGAGAGGGTTCCCACACACTCACATCATTGGTCAGACTGTTAATCAATACTACTACTACATTGAAATACAAAAAAAAAAAAACTTCGTGAAAAAAATAGGAAATAAAAGGCCAGAATTGGGGGGAGTGATGGATGGCTGTTGCACCAAGACAATACATTCTCTCACATGGCCCTATGTGTCAAGCAGTTTCTGATCAGCAAAAACATTACTATAATGGCATTGATATTTAACTGTAAGTACTCCATTGAGGAACTAATTAGTGGGAAATATCAGGACGAGATTCGCTCCTTAGCTGTGGTAGCCAAGTGGTCGTAGTCATGAACCTGTTACCAGCGTGGTTGCCTCGAGTCCTGGTGCCACTGAAGATCAAGGCTGTGGTAGCCTAGTGGTCATGGTCATGAACTTGTTACCAGCGTCGTTTCGAGTCGTTGCCTCGTGTCCTGGTGCCACTGAAGATCAAGGCTGCGGTAGCCTAGTGGTCATGGTCATGAACCTGTTACCAGCGTCGTTTTGAGTCGTTGACTCGAGTCCCGGGGCCACTGAAGATCAAGGCCGCGGTAGCCTATTGATCAAGGTAACGGACTCATGGCTGGCGTGTCATGAGCTCGAGCCCAGTACCACTGCAGACCCGCCGTGTTGGGGAGCTATGAATGTTAAATCTGTCAAGAGCACAAACGTCCTCCCTTTGGTGTGTTGTGGTGCCAGCTCAGGTGTCGTCCTCGTCACTTGACCATGGTTCAAAATTACGAGGTCCGTCACCAAAGGCCCTCGTGTAGCTGAACAGTGTGACGTTAATATACACTCACTCGCCACTGAAGATCCACATATTTACAGGAGCTGATGTACATCAAATCTTTTGGGTATCAAGCTCTCACGTTGGCTGGGCATGGGAGTTTCGGGAGTAGGGTGCCAGTTCAAGAGTCGTTATCGTCACCTGACTCTGATTCAAAATTAAAAATTCGTCACCAGTGGCTTTCGTATCTTTTCTGTGAGCGCGTTAATAAATTATTAGTTATCCCTGTTTTGTATGTCAAACTTTATGCTTGTCCAATTGATGATGAATACATTCTGTGATGCGTGATTATGCCTCACTGAATTAAGTTCTTTGATAAATATTTTGATGATCAAGATTTAAAACGAATGGAATGGTCAGTTCGATCTTCTAAATGTAATTCGATTAAGAATCCAGACAGGGGGTTGCCTTAAATACTTCGCTGAAGTCATTCAATGAGCTGGAACACTACGGTTACTCCACTTCTCATTTCAGAGTTCAGCATTTTAATTGACAGTATGGAAAGTCGATTCTGCCAATGCCTTACACAAAGGTGGAAAAATTATTTATTAAAATCTATATATATATGGTTTCACTGAAAGTTATTTTTTTTATCATTCAGTTTTATTTTCCAATAATACTAAAAATTCTTTAATTTTTATTATTATTGTAAACAAATTACGCTTGATGTTACAGTTATAAAGAGTTCTACAAATGTTTAAAGCATGGTTTTTCAAAATTTCATATTTTACGCCATTTGGTTCATTTGGCTACGGTAGGCTAGTAGTAATGCTCACTGATTCGTAATTGGCGTGTCATGAATTCGAACCCTAAGTGGCCCGCCGTGTATAATGAACGTTAAATTTGTCGTGGCTCAAAGTCTTAATGTTGGCGGAATGTGGAAGTTTCGAGAGTAAGCTGCCAGCTCAGGTGTCGTCTTCTTCATTTGGCAGTGGTTTAAAATTACGAGGTCTGTCATTAATAGCTGTCGTGATGCTTTACAGTGCGTCGTGAAAAACACTCACGGTCAGTGGCGCACACAAGGGAGGAGTAATGGGGGTTCGAACCTTCCCCAAAGCGCCGGATTTTTTTTCGATTGATTATAATTTTATTTATACAGTACGTAAAAATTAATTAAATATTTGTTTTTAATAATTAATATTATTAATTAATGCTAATTATTCATTTATTAATTAAATTTTTACTGTTTTTTGTTCCCGAAAATTGAAAAAATTAAAAGAATATGTTGGGCTGTGTATTGAAGCGTGGTACGAGAACAGTGAACTTTCGACCCCCCCCCCTTGAGAAAATTCCTGTGTGCGCTACTGCTCTCGGTAATTTGCTTTCTAATTAGAGATAAAATTTTAGTTATATCTTAACTGTTAGGGGCTATTGTAAGTTTAATAATTGAAAATATATGTTGAAAAACCATTTCCCTTAGAAACGTTTTCCATGCATGAACATTGAATATATTTTGCAATATTCTTTCTTCAGTCTACAGTAATCTCGATGCCAGATGCAACTAAAAATGCTATTGTAATTAATGAAATCATTCGTAAGAGGAAGAAAAAAAAGATAATACATGCATTGGCAAATGATTTTTTTCTCACATATAAGCCCTCAGATTTAGATCCTGAAATAAATGAATGACGGAAAAGATTTCCCCTCCCAAAGAATTCCCATAAGGAAAACTTGCAAGAGTGACAAGGAAGAAGAAAAAAATACCCAAGACGCGATGAAGACAGCTAATGATGGGGCATGGCTATACCATTTCTAAGAAGATGTTTACGGAAACCAAAAATAGATGGCTTGTCCTCCGAATTCGTACTGAAGAAAATTCAAATTATTATTGTATCGGATTTTTTTTTATTTCTTTTTATTCTATGCTTTTAATCTATATTTATAAAGGAGAAAAGCGCCTCACTCATCATGATATTGTGGAAACTATTAGACCAAAAGGCTTGAAATTTGGCAGGCATGTTCCTTTCATGGAGTAGAGATCTGTTAAAAAAAAGGGGTTTTTTGCGAAAATTGACTCACGAGGGAGATTGTGAGGGGTCAAAAGGCGTTATAGATAGATATTCATGTTCTTGAACAATTAGACTTAAAGGCTTTAAATTTGGCAGGTATGTTTCTCTCATGGAGTAGAGATCCGTTAAAAAAGGGTTTTGCGAAAATTGACTCCCGAGCGAGATAGTGAGTGATTAAGAGACGTTATAGAGATAGATATTCATGTTCTTGAACAATTAGATCTACAGGCTTGAAATTTGGCAGGCATGTTCTTTCATGGAGTAGAGATCCGCTAAAAAAGGGTTTTGCGAAAATTGACTCTCGAGCGAGATAGTGAGGGGTTGAGAGGCGTTATAGATAAATATTCATGTTCTTGAACAATTAGACCTACAGGCTTGAAATTTGGCAGGTATGTTTCTTTCATAAAATAGGGATTCATTAAAAAGGGGTTTTGCGAAAATATACACACGATCAGGAACGTCTTAAGACTTCTTGAGGCCATGGGCTCCTACACAAAAGTATACCCCATTTATAACCCTTAGAAAAGTACATGCACACGTTTTCAAGTACTCGTACAAACAATAACCTGTAACAAATAAATGTGCATGTCTTAAATCGCACACACCAGCTCGACCGATAGCCGCTTTGACTGAATAAGGGATGATGACGAATGGTGGTAGGCCTAGGTCTAGACATGGACGACGGTCATCACTTGTAGCCAGTTGACATACCGTCCGAAATTCCCAGTTTTTCGGAGAATACAACCGGAAATATTATTTGACACTTGAAATTATTTAAATGATGATCCTATTAAGGCTAAGTCGAGGACGAGACAAGGCTCCCATTGTGGCCGAGGCCCTGGTCTCGGGTCCGCTTGGCCCATGCATTAAGACGTCCCTGAAGACGTAAGATAGATAAATGTTTCACCAGTTCTTGAACTATTATACCTATAGGCTTGAAATTTGGCAGGCATGTTCCTTTCATGGAGTAGAGATCCCTTTAACAAGGAGTTTTGCAAAATCTGACTCCCGAGGGAGATTGTGAAAGGTTAAGGGGTGTGATAGATAAATATTCCTGTTCTTGAAGTATTACACCTGCAGGCTTGAAATTTTGCAGGCATGTTCCCTTCATGGAGTAGAGATCAGATAAGAAAAGGCGAAAATCGACCCCAAGGAGGGTTATGAGGAGTTCAGGAGCATTATACATAAATATTCCCGTTTTTGAACTATTAGACCTAGACTTGAAACTTGGCAGAGTCATGTTCCTTTCATGGAGTAGATCCGCTACAAAAGGGGTTCTGCGGAAATTCTTTTTGGCGAAAAGGATTACGGGATAGCTCTTCAGTTTTAGAAATTCAAATTCTGTCCTTTTTAAATGAAGAAGTGAGGGTTATATATATAAGAATACTTTTTCGAAACAATCGAACGCCTGATAAAAGGACATAGATATCAATTTATAAACAGTATATATTTATGCATCTCATGAAATACCCTGCCAAGTGGCCGGATAACTGCTAGTACATTTATTTATACACAAGATTAACCGCTTAGTTGTGTATTTTGGTATTAATCAATCACCCTTAACTGAGTGTTCTTTCTTTTTTTAATTAATTTAATAGCAGTCCGGTGCGTGTTGGATTTGATTGCGATAGGAAATTTCCCCCCAAATTAATTTAATTGCTTACTCAGTTCCAGTCTTAAATCTAGAGCTACATGTTGTGTTTTAGGGGGCTAATCCGAAATTTGGTTCGATTCTTTGGGTATTATCGAACTTTTCGAATAACTGCTTTTAAGAACGTACTGTGGCTTTCTCTCTCTCTTTCTCGGGCGTGTGCAGCATTTTCTAAGGAAGTGGGGTTGAGAAGAGAAAGTATTGGGAAAATTAATTAAAAGAGTTAATTAGTACGGTATCAAATATTTAATTATCCCCCAGATCCTTTGTTCTTTGCTAATGAAACATTGATTCACGATAAATTCAAAGAAACATTTCAGGGGGAGTATTCTAGTGCAAAAGAAAAGCTTAGAAAATCAGTAATTGAAAATTTGAAAGCAGAGGCAAAGGGAAAAAATAAGACAAAAGAAAGAAGGTAGAGAGGGATTATTGGGTAGGGAAAAAAACGTAATTAAAAATGTTCATTAGCACTAAGGAAAAAGAAATCTATTTTACTCGAAACATTGCTAAGATGGCGGCGTTGTAATCAGGTATAGCAGACTTTAGGGGGAGGGGGTGCTTTTAGGAGAGAAAGAGGAAGAAAAAAAGGAGAAAAGATAGAGAAAGACGTAAATATAAAAAAGAAAGGGTAAAAGGAGATAGGAAAGAAGGAAAAAAATAAAGCTTTGTGTCTGTCTTTTTATGTTTGACCTCAAGAAAAACTATCTTATTTTTAATAAAATCTTATTCGTACTTTTCCCGCAATGCATTATGGTCCAGAAGCATTTTTTTAATTAATCATTCGATTGATTGTGAAGGCTATTTTCAGCAGCTTTTTTTTTCTTCTTATAAGATAAAAACTTGAAAAAAAAAGTTTTTTCTCATCTATGTTTTCTATTGTTTTTTACTTTTTTTTTTTGGTTCCATCTTGTTAATTATTATTTAGTAAGTGGGTTTGTGTACGAATGGTGTTTGTTAACATACTTTGATTGGAATTGGATTCTCCGTATTGAAAAATTTTAGACATCCCTCTGTCCTTTCCCCCTTCATACCTGAAAGTGATTTTTTCCCCCTAAAAAAATTGTTTGCTATGTGGTTGATGTGGCGCCCTCTAATCAAGCAAATTCTTTTAAATTATATCGAACGAACATTTCCTTTGACATTTTCATAAGGCTTCTATTATGTACTTTTTTTTGTTATTTCACATACCTTATCTCAAATAAAATATTTTTTTTAGAAAAAATCGTGATTTACATATATTTGCTTCTTGTTTATACTTTCGTAATTTTTTTTTAAATTTAAAAGAGTATGTATAAATTTTCAACTGAAAAATTTGTTTCTAAATTATTAAAAAAAAATTTATTACTAGCCTCGAGCAGTATATGAACATAAATTTGAAATCGAATTTGAATTGAATGTTATGCAAATTTGAAGATTTAATTATATTTAATTATTTTTGAAGAAAAAAATATACATTCTCTATATTCATATATATAATTACTCTATATTAATTATTTATGGATATAAATATTCCTTGTTTGCTGAGGGCCATGTTTGTTCAGCAACCACTGACGCGAGTCTCATCCAAGGACATCTTTAGACTCTTGGGGCCCTGAGCCCCTACGCTAAACTAGGCCTTTACACAAATGGGAGCCCCACCTATGACTCTTAAGAGTAGACAGTACATAGCATACGTTATCAAAAATCCTTATAAACAATAATCCGAAACAAAAAAATGTGCATGATTTGCAATCGCACAAATCGGCTCCACCGACTCCCACCATTTGACTGAAGGAGCAATGACGCGGTGTATTGTGATAAGCCTAGGCCAAAACATGGATGATAATCATCACATGTAGCCAATAGTCAGTAAAAATCCAGTCAGCCAGTATCGTCCGAAATTTCCAATTTTTTTGGAGAATACAACCGGAAATAACATTTGTCGTTCAAATTATTCAAATCGTTATCCTATTAAGGCCGATTAGAGAACGAGATGAGGCCTCCATTGGGGCCCAGGTACTGGGCCCGGACCCAGTCAGCCCATGCCTTAAGACGTCCCTAGTCTCATTACAGAATACTGATGGTATTCAAATAGAGCTCTGATTTCCCAAAACACCGAACATTTTATTTTATTTTGACTGCCATAGCACTCCGAAGGAATATGAACAATATTGGTGTCAAGGACGACACCTGGACTGTTTTCAAACTTCCACACCAAGTCAACGGGAGGACTTTGAGCCACGATATATTTAACGTTCATCCTCCTTTCTCCACGTCGGGCTTTCTTTGGTATTGGCTCTCAAACTTGTGATATACAATACATGAGTTCATGATCGTAACCACTAGGCAATCGCGGTCACTAAAATTTAATTCTAAGAAAAATATTGAATTATTTGGTAGGAAATTATATATATATATATATATATATATAAATGACCACAGTGTTGAGAACAAACATTCATGCTACAAAGTAAATTATATTGTAAATGAATCTCATATATACGAGGGTTGATCAGAAAAAAAGGTTACAAGTCGAATAAAGAAATATTTATTAACAATAGACAGAAAATACAAAAAGGAATTAAGAGGCATACGTGCCTATCACATTTCGACATAATCACCAAGTCTATTTAGGCATTTATCAGAACGCAGAGCCAACTTGTTTTACTCGTCTTGGTAGAAATCAGGTCCCTGTTCATTGAGCCAGGTCTCGGCGGATGTTTTCACAGCACACATGCAGCACGCTGCCATAACTCAGTCCCAGCTCTGACGAGGTTTCACTCAGAACCGTCGATCATTTTGAATCATTTCTTCAATTCGTGCCGTGTTGATTTCTGTCGTTGAAGAACTTGGCAAGGGCAACATGTGGCGAAGACACCATTTCACTACATGTTGACTGCTCATTGCTTCTTCACGATAAACTTCCACGATTTGACTGAGAATGTGAGATGCGGACACATTTTTGCTCATAAAAATCGAATCACGGCTCGCACTTCTAAACGAGACCAATTTCCTAAGCTCTTTGCATTTCAATCGTCCTGAACTTTCACTACCTACAAGCACACCAGCTGTACAACAAGTAGTGCCATTTGTCTCCACTCTGGGGAAACAAAATTTCTCCACAATATGTAGTTTTCAAATGCTGTATGTGGCTTGTAACGTTTTTCTGGTCACATTCCTCATATATATTTGTATTTATTACAGTTGTTAGCTGCAGAAATAGGAGTAGTTCTTACCGGTGGCGTAACGTACAACCCCGCATCGCAGAGGGGGGTAGGATTCTGACGCCAAGTTCGTATGATTTTGCAATCCTTTGCAAGACCCGGCCTTTGAGCTCAAATCCTGACTTTGCAGGAGGCCCTAATATTTCCCGTTACGCCACTGGCTCTAACATTGATTTTGTTTATAACTATAAATAGGTAGATTCGTTGCATATCAAAGAAATTGCATAAAGGTTTTCTTCTTTTGCCCAAAAATCTTTGTAAACATGCTACAACAAAGTTCTTTAAAGCTGCTCCGGTGCGTGCGAAAGCTCATACGCGCCACTGTGATGACGTTGCCAATGTGTGACGTGAACTCTCTATTAACATGTTGACTATGAATCACATTGACTTGCTGGGAAGCGGCTTGTTAGTTAGATGTATATGAAGAAGGATGTAGGGCTCAAGTGTTGCTTTTTGACACCTGACTGTAAATAAGAATAACATTGGTTTTCCAACAAATGAATGATTTTTAAAGAATTTTTTAAGAGATGCAGTTTGTCCATGATACTGAAATACGTCTCATCCGGGATTTTTTTTTTGTGGTGATGGCAGGAGTTTTTTATTGAAAGCAGGAATTTAGATTCTTGAAAATATTCGATAAAGAACAGGGATTGTTGTGCAATTTGTTGCTTGAGAAGAAATAAAAATGGAAAAATAATTCAAAAAAGCCGATATTATACTACAAATTGTGTTTGCATATGCTACAAATTGGGTATGCATATATATATGCACACACACCCAAAATCCACAACCGTTTGAAAAAAAGGTACGAACATGAAGTTTTTTTGTAAGTATGAGAGAAATTTTTTTAAGATATATGAAACATTCTTCATAGCATACAGAGTGTAATTACAAAAAGCAAACATTTAGGGTTTTTTTGTGTTCCTCAATTATAAAATAAAAAAATAGTGCGAAAGCCTCAAAATTGAAAATTAAAATAAAATTCTTCCATTTTCGGATTCAGTTAAGTATTGTGATTTAGAAAAATGCAATAAAAAATGTTCCTTTTTTGGAACATTTTGAGGGGAAAAAATTGACCGCTTAATAAGGGGTTAAACAAAGACAATTTTTAGATTCTCTACTTTGCGGGTCAAGAAAAATAATGAATTAAGTCAGCGCCATTGATGTATGTATGAATGCCAACACTAATACATTTATGTAAAAAGGGAATTTAAATATATTTAAATGAAGAGAAAAAGTATATGTCTTTATAACTTTATGTTTGATTATTTTTATGTACGACTATTTTCATCCAGCGTATATATTTGTTTTGCTTGTGTCCTTTTGAAATTTTATTACTCATATATGATAATATTTTTATGTGTTATTCACGACTATCCGGCCTTTTTTTCTTGATTTGATAAGCTGACTACCCAAAAGTCGAAGGGGATATGAAAATTCATTTGAAATTTCGTGACCACGATTCATACAGTTTTGCCTTCACGAATTTCCGATTTTTTCCCCTTCTCATGCATTCATTCTATATGTTGGCCAAACGTCGGTTCTTTTTCGGAAACATAAAAGATTTTGTTTCTGAATTGCGACTTGAGTGGTTTTTGCGATGCGTTATTTTACGCTTTGTAATGGGCGAAAAAAAATATTATACTACTTTCATATCGTGTTCGTTTTGTTCTGTTTGTCAAACACAATGTGCCGGAAGGAAACCTGTAAAAAAATTGCATTCGAATAGTGCAGAAAAAAAAAAGATTTTTAAATATGCGAGTCGTGCCTGTTAGAATACTTTGATTCTGCGATTGCTGTTTGCTTAAAACGTGTGCTTTTTGCCTATATTTATATTTTATTCTTTTCTGGTTTACTGCGCTCGCGTCAAATACGAATTAAAAATAATACATAGCAATATTTATAAAATAAATGCTGTAAAAATATAGCAAATGGAGAATAGTTTATAAAAAAATCTATTAGGAGAAATGGGGAAGGAGTTAAAGGAGGGGGAAGATGTAAGAAAATTCAAATCTTATTTAGTTTCACGGAGGAATCTGATGACTTTGGTCTCAATTATTCTTTTCATGTTTTGAGAATTGAAAATTCCACTAAACATTTTTACAGAAAGAAAAAAAAATACTCATTATTTTTTTTTAACATATTAAAATAGTCTTCAAACTTTTTCGATTCATGGAACTCTTAGAACTATAAGGTATTTTCGTGCCCCCCCCTCAATGCACACACACACACATACTTAAAAGTATACATTTTAAAATAATATTTAAAGAAGATCAACACACATTATAAGTACTTCATGTAAAAACTGTTAAAAAATAATTGTATTTGTTATAAAAAAATTTTATTATAATTTACTCATTAATAATATTATTTTGTGATTCAAGCTCCACCTACCTATGTATTATATTTAGTAACTGAGATATGTGCTAGCATTTTTTTACACAAACTGTCGAAATCTAGGTTGCGTAGCAGGAGCGGACACATAAGATTTCGTGGGTTGAGCGGACACTTTGAAACTCATCGGGGTTTGAGCGGACACATTCCCTCCCCCATATTAGAACAGATTCGATTACCGAATTACAAGGATAAATACATTTTTGCCAATCAAATTTAATTACTTGTAAAAAAATTGTTAAGATGTTATAGTGCGAATACATTTTAAACATAGCGAAATGTAATAGAAATAAAAACTTTCAGAGAAATATTTAAGAATTAATAGCAAGTAAAACAATATAATGAAAGGTATGAACGAATTTCAGGAATTTGGTGGAAAACTGTATTTTAGAGTCAAATAAATATTAGAACAGGTGCAATAGCCATACAATTAATTAGTTTCATGAAAGGAAGTAAAAATAAATACTAGAAGTAAAATACGCAAGATGCAAGGCTATTTAGTACATTTATTTGCTTGTATTTATTTTTCTTTTATCTACTTGCATCTTGCGTATTTCACTTCTAGTATTTATTTTTACTTCCTTTCATGAAACTAATTAATTGTATGGCTATTGCACCTGTTCTAATATTTATTTGACTCTAAAATACAGTTTTCCACCAAATTCCTGAAATTCGTTCATACCTTTCATTATATTGTTACTTACTATTAATGTATTCTTAAATATTTCTCTGAAAGTTTTTATTTCTATTACATTTCGCTATGTTTAAAATGTATTCGCACTATAACATTTTAACAATTTTTTTACAAGTAATTAAATTTGATTGGCAAAAATGTATTTATCCTTGTAATTCGGTAATTGAATCTGTTCTAAGATGGGGGGGGGGGATGTGTCCGCTCCTGCCACGCCACCGAAATCTAGGCCTATTGAAATTATCTGCTGACGCATTTCATGTTATGTGTTTAATTTGTTTTTATATTTTATTTTTATAGCTACTTGAGAAATATTTTCCCCTTAAATACATTGTTCTGAATGGCTTTGAAATGTTTATAGCTATGTGAGAAATCCTGTGTATTTTGCTTGAATTTGCAGCCTAAAATTTAGTCAAGAAGTTGTTCCCTCTCCTTTATTATAGGCGCTTTTTTACTACAAAGAAAAAAAGGTGCATTTTCCAAAAGCAAAATATTTTGTTCTGCAAATCATTAAAATAACGAGCGTAAAACTATTTCCTCGAATCTGGGATAGTAAACAAAAGAATATTCACAATCTAGCAAGTAGTACATATAAAGAAAAAAAAGAAAGTTTTAATATTATTTTATTTTATTGTAATAAAAGTTTAAAAAATATTGCAAATTTATCAAGTTTTTGTATATAAATAAAATTTTCAGTTTCTTAATGACTGGGATGAACTTTAAATACGTGTGGTTATACAAAACTTCATAGAAAACGTGAATCCTTTTTGAATATAGGCATTTATAGTTCTCCTCTCGATTTTTTATTGTGGCTCGTGGACCCCGTGGTTCTGTGGAACACAGCTTGAAGAACACTGACAAATCTTATAAATGAATATGACGCGTTTTATTTTGATAAGAATCTATTTTTATACCACTTATATTTATAATTTATTTAAGGGTATATTCTTTTTATAGAATGGAATAGGATCAAAATTTGGAACGTTTTTTCAGAGATACAAACATACTGCAGCATTAGTTATCATAATTTGATTTCATTTACTTGTATATAGTTGGCAATGTATTTTAATGCATTAACTCATTTTTATTAACACCCTTTTATAAGCTTCACTTGTATGTAACGGAATCTTTGAACTATATTTTTACCCACTTTAAAAGGTCATATTAATTTGAAATTTTGCTCACTTGTCCAGGACCAACGACAATAGAATAATTTAATAATTTTGTTCCATTGTGCTGATCAAAATCATCAGGATTAACGATTTCCCATTTTCAGAACCCATCCCGCATCTGACGACTAGTTTCAGACCCCATTTCCAGAGTTGGTGACTAAAAGATTAAGTTACAACCTAGTTCGATCAACTATAAAAGGGTGTTTTTTAAAACTATAATTTATTGGTAGAGTCACTTAGTTTTGAATTTTATGCAATATAATTTCATATTGCACACATTGGAGGAATGTCAACAAACGTGCGGGCAACCATTTGTTCAATGGTTGCCTGCTCATGTTAACATTACAGGCAATAAAAATGTGGATAAATGGCGAAAAAGGCTAGAAATCTCAGCACTGACAACTTTGTCAATGTTACCTTATTAGAAGCAAATGCTGTCGTAAATTTTAAATTGAGAGAGAAGGAAATTCCTATATAAGCATCAACTCTGTAATGTAAGTGGAAACCACCTTATAACAAAGACTAGGCTAACAGGTCATTTCAGCGGAATGAAGATCGATGGGGACTGTAGAAGAACTGATTGGAACTGTCCGAATACACAGAGCTAACACCTGCTCATATTTTTGACTGCCCAGCTATTACCGCTACTCTACAAGAAATAAGGGTCCTGTTTTCATCAACAAACCTCTATGAGAATAATACTGAACAGATTGCCAGAACAGTCATCTGGGCCCCTGGTACTGTCTGATTTGTCTCGTCTGAACACAACATTTCATCATTAACTCAATATTTAGCCTCCTATTCTTTAACATTGAACCATCGTGTCCTGTGTTCAAGACCTAGTACCACAAAATATTCATCATGTACAGGAGGGGATGCCTGTCGAGGTAGAAGTTCCCACTTTGGTGTGGATCGGAAGTTTTAAAAGTGGATGACAGCTCAGTCATCCTCCTTACTTGATCGTAGTTCGAACTTCGATGCTCTTAGAGATTAGAACTCGTGGGGCTTCGAAATGCGACATTTTCGAATCTTCGTTTACCTTGCTTAATGTCTGACTTACAACTTAGCCATATATAAATTGGCAATTATAAATTTGAAGAAGTTAATAGTGTTACTTATTTGGGAACATGAGATAAATAATAAAAATGAGAAACTCCAGAAATTTATAAAAGAATCATTGCTGCAAATAGATGAAGAGTTATTTAAAATCCAGCTTTCTCAAAATAAAGAACTAAATTGCTACTTTACAGAAGTCTTATGTCCTGACTCATGCAACAGAGATTTGGACATTGACTTTACGTGATGAGGAAGCTTTGGGAATTTTCGAGAGAAAGATCTTAAGTTGCATTCTTGGTGGAGTCTAAGAGAATGGATCATGGAGAAAAAGGTCTAATTTATAAAACTTTATAAAGTTTACAAACAACCTGATATTGTAAAATTCGTCTAATTAAGGAAATTTAATTGGGGTGGTCATCAGGCTAGAATGAATGAAGATCATTGCTGCAAAAAAATCTTTCTGGCAAAGCCTATGGGAAATAAACTTCGTGGAAGACTCCCGCTAACATGCATTGATTGTATCAAAAAGTATCTTAATATTTTAAAGGTCAAAAATTGGGAAACAGTTGCCAAAAGTAGAGATGCTTGAAGACTTCTGGAGAAGTCCAGGGCCCACCCAGGTCTGTTGAGCCTTTGAAAAAGAAGAAATGTTTATTCATTTCAATCGTGTAGTATGATAAACAAGTTTGAGATATAAATATTCAAATCCATAATAACATAAAACGTTTTTCTATTACAAAAACGTTCTAAGTTTGGAATATATTCTTTATTATTAACTGAATTTGTATCTCAGTTTCAGTAAAATCGGATGGTTACGGATCGTAGCTTTCCTATGATCGGTCGATTGGGTCTACATCCGGCCCCCTGCTGCTAGTGGAGCTCCACCCCGAGTTATTTTAATTAGCAAAAAAATGCATATATCTCACTTATCAATAAAACAGGTTGAGGAACCAACGTTTAAAGTAAGTTCTTATGCATCAAACTAAAGCTTATTTTAAAATGAAATGCGACAAAAAAAATTCTGTAAAATCATAGTTTATAAAATAATAAATAACTTGGTGGATGTAACTTATAACAATTCTAAAATATATAAAACTAATTTTATTGCATTCAATTTATCGTTATAGTGTGAAGGGGGCACGATGAAAATTATGATTGAAAATTGGGTAGCAAACATTGAAAGTTGGAGAAACACTGTGTTAAGTAATTTTCGTTTCGGTTAAGGGAAAAAAAAGTGCATAAAATACATAGAAGTTTGGCGGGACCGTTGTATTACTTCGTGTTAACCAATATTTCGTCTTAAGCGTTTTCGCGTTAAACGTATTTCACTGTAATTGTAAACGTAATAATAAGAGTTTTAAAAAATTCTGAGTTTGCATTTATCGAATGGAAATTCCTAAAATGTTTGAATTAAAATTATTGCACTAAGTTCAAGATAAGTAATCCAATGTGGCATTGGATCAACTAAACCCTGCTGTGTTATTTTGATCCAAAAGATAATGCAAACAGATTTCCTAGATTACATCAATTTGTGTAAGATTTCAATTCGCAGCCGCGATAGTCGAATGATCATGGTCACGAACTTCGTAACTGTTGATATCCGAGACTTTTTGTGCTAAGTTTCGGATATCAACGTATCTGACAGAATAATTGAAAACTGAGTATCAAAATTTTTACGTGGCGTGGTATTTAAATGCAACATACCACCAGAGCCGGCTCTAGCAATTTTGGCGCCCGGACAAAAATGAAAATGCCGCCTCTCTCACAAAGCAAAAAATTATAATTAAAAAAGAAAAATTTTTCACATAGATACACACTTATAAAACTTGAATAACGAGCAAAAAGGCAGCACAACTATAT
The DNA here is from genome assembly GCA_019973975.1 of Trichonephila clavata. Taxonomy (NCBI): domain Eukaryota; kingdom Metazoa; phylum Arthropoda; class Arachnida; order Araneae; family Nephilidae; genus Trichonephila; species Trichonephila clavata. Next base: position 20,435 of record BMAO01000397.1, on the reverse strand, counting down.
ATATATAATATATATATATAATTTTAAGGCTAAAAAAATACAAAAGAATCCCAAATTAAGGACATAATTATCTGTTATAATTTTAAACGAGTAAAATGTAAGAGAAGGAGTGTTTATTCCAGCAGGCCAATTTCTTCGAAAAAGAGTTAACTTGGCGGGGATCACAAGTATTTATTTTAATTATAGTAACTACATCCAAAACTAAAACAAAACATCGTCTGTGGCTCTCCACCAAAAACTTATTACCCCTGTCCCTTTTGGATAGCTGACACCAAACATCGTATGGGTGAAAGGAATCTCCATTGTGACCCCACTCCGGGATGGGGAGAAAGATACTAATGAAAAATGGGTAAAAATGCAGATATCATTATTTAAGATATATTCCTGCCTCGAACCCTTCAAGTTTCAACATAAAAGAAAACTGACATTAAACATACAGAGTACAAAATAAGAAAATGAAGTACATTAAATTTAATACCAAATAATATTTCAGAAAAGAAAACAAATTTTTTGTAACAACAAAGAAAAAAATTTTTTTTTTCGAATTGGATCCAAATGCCATCCTTAAAATTTGCCTCCCCGGGCAGAGGTCCAGTTTGTCTGGCACTAAAGCCGCCCCTGGTACCACCTTATTTGACGTCAATAAAACGCGCCTCAAAATTATGAAGCTTGTCTCCAATAGCCCACGCGCTACTCCCGAGCAAGACTGATTTAAACCAACTGACCAATATTTCTTTGTTCTGCATTCATTATTACAAGAAACGAGACATGTTAAAGCTGAAAATATTTATCGCAATTAATTGTTATTACAATTAAAAAAAATTTTAAAAAAATAGACTAATGTGTTCACACAATATGTATCATAATGTGTTTATTGCGGTTGCAAGCTTAAAACTATCTGTTAAATGTCACATTCAGTGAAAATCGTTTAACACGTAACTGAGGGGACTAAAATATTTTTTCGTGTTAAAGGAGGATATAGCAAAAAAAAAAAAAAAACATATATTCAACAAAATTAAGTTTGAGTACATTTTATTTACATCTAAAAGAATCAAACAAATTTTGATCGAGAAATCTTCATTTCCTTCGATCGCAAGTAAATATTTTCAAAAGCATTGCTTCCGATTAAAAAAAAAGTTCTTGTTTTGTATAATACCTTCATCACGAGGCTGCAAGACACTTGTATTCAGAAGCAAAAAGAAAAGCTTTATAGCTTTAAATACAACTTTGGGGTGAGCTGTACAGTTATCAATTATCAGAGTAACCTTACGCTTCTCTCGTAAGAATCGTTCATCTATATAAGAGGTTCCCAAACTTTTTTGTCTCATAGACCCCTTGCCATGTTTTTCGTCTTTTGGTAGACCCCTTACTTATATATATCTAATAATGAATTTTTGCAAATTTATCAACTTAAATATCTTTTTGACAGCTGGTACAGAGCTATACTTACTTTAAAATATTTAAATTTCTAACTGTCGTGAAGTATAGAGTTTAAAAAATAAGACACACATGTTAATTACGTAAAAATTTAATTAATACTTAAAATAACTGTTACATAAAGTAACTGAGCGACAAACAAATGCTTTTAATGGGAGAGATGAATCAGAGGCTTTATCCATTCTGGTGTTTCTAAAATTGTGCTGATATAAGTTTCTAAATTTTAGTTAAGATCTTCTTAGTGCCTATTCTGTTCAGTTTCTCTTGTTTTATGACATTGTTTTTTCTGTCAATGTGACTATATTAATTAATTTTCTATTGTGGTATTACCATATATTTAGTCAAAACATTCTCAAACCTAGTTTCAAAGTCTAAATAAAGGACATTTACATGTTGAACGAAAGTTAAAACGCCCTTTTCCTTGAAGATTGTTTGTGACAAATTGAAACTAGAAAAATTCGGGATTTCCAACATTATACTCTCCTTAGCTTAAATTGCAAGAAATGCCGAAATGATGGTCCTTGTAACTGCAAATTAACTTCATTAAATTTAGTAAGATCTGTCAAATAATTAAATCTGGTTTCCACTTGATTAAATTTTCTTTTAAAATTGAGGTCATGATCTGGTTTACCAAGAGTCACTAACATAGACCCCTATTTACACCTCATGGACTCCCAAATTATTTTTTGGCTGACATGGCCTTCTGCCTGTTGTCACAGACCCCTAGGGGTCTATATAGACCACTTTGGGAATCACTGATCTATACGATCGGAATTCCAAAGCCAACTAATGAGAGATGAGAGGTTTTTGTGTGGCGTGTGTAGGGGTGGAGGGTGTTAAAGTAGCTTGGATAAACAAAATTTTCTCGTGTCACAGGGTATTCCGAATGCATTTCAAAGCTAAGTTAGCCTCCTTTCTACGAAGCATGGGAAACCCCATCTCTTTCATTTCACACCCTTCTCAAATCTCAAACTGCATTAAAATACATAGTAGTTTGTCGGGACAATTGTATTATTTCGTGTCAAACCGATATTTCGTCTTAAGCGTTTTCGCGTTAAATGTATTTTACTGTATTACTTTCAAAATACAGCCTTTTTATTTTCAAAAAGAAAAAAGGATTGTGATAAATGTTCTGTTTGAAAGTAACACCCTTCATGATTTTTATTGGTACATGTTTTTGAAAAATTGCAGAACATGACTGTGCAATTTAGATTAGTCCTTCACAATAAAAAAAAGCAACGCAACAATATTATTTTAAACTTAAGGTATCCGACTACCCTAAAATTGTGAATTTTGCCAAAAACTGGCAATTTTTTAATGATCTTATTGCATAGACCATCTTATTAGCTTTATAAAAATACTAAGTTTATTAGTTTCCTTTCACTGGAACAAAAACTACAAGTGTTTTAGTAAAAGCAGATGTCATTACTTTAAGCAAGATGTCATACTTTAACACGCGTTTTACTTGAAATGTGTGTGTTTTTTTAAATGCTCAAACGGGGACAGCGTTTGCTAAGAAAGTTTTGAAAAAAATAATTAACTTAAATTTTTTGTGTATGTGCTGTATAACTGTAGAAGGTGTTTTAACCTTCAGATTTATCAATCACTGTTTTGTTATAAAATTTACAGTCCCTTATGTTAATATAATCACTGTTTTTTTAAGTAACTTCATGTAATAACTAAGATAAAGTGCTTTAGTTTTTGTAAAAATTAAAATATTTCTTATCGTGAAGGTCATTTCAAAATGAATAACATAGCAACACGTCAGAATTGAAAATTTGTTCATAAACTATTGGTACAGAATGGGCCCCGTTTATGTTATTTTTTTGTAAATGTTACCAATTTTTTCACATTTTTGTATGAATAATTTCTTTTTCTCTTCTTAATTCTAGCACATTTTTCTTAAAATGCACTAAACAAATCTAAAAACCACAAAAAAATCCCCATATCTCCATTTAAAAAAAAGTTTTCGCAAGTAGTCGGATACCTTAATTTAACAAGAGGCAATAAGAAAAAGAGAAACTAACTTATAAAAAAAATTAAATAATCCGATTGAGAAATGTGTCTTCACACCCCACCTCTTGATACAGCGTGAATTCAACTACTTTGAAGCACAGAAATGGAAAAAAAAAGAAGTAGCAAATCAATTGTATGCATGTTGTCCAAATGTCAGCATACGACTCGCAAACAAATAAGGTTGAAGAAGAGATCGATCTTTCTCTGAATGTAACGTAGTTCATGTCAAGATTAGGAAAATTAGGTTAATGAAGTATTATGTGGTCAGTTCTAAATGTTTTATTGTGGTAGGGAACTTAATACAAATAAGAAAAATAGTACTTAATGTTAGCGAAGTCTAACACAAAAAGATCTATGCCGTTTATTATGTGTTGCTAGAAATGAAAATATATAATGATAATAATTTATTCCACAGAAAGAGATAGAGAGAAATAGCATTACTTTCTTACAGTTAAATAGGTCGAAACTTAAATGATTCACCAGAAATAATGAGCTCATAAATTCAATTGATCAATATTTTTTTATATATATACATTGATGGAAGTGAAGGTTTATAATTCTTGTACGTCACTGAAGATTAATAAATTCTGATTTACAGAAACACAATTTTGCTATTACAGTAGAGCGTCGTTTATCAGAACGTTTATTATCCGGAGCGTCAAATATCCGAACCTAAGTCCTGATAAGTTTTCGAACCGAGTAACACCCAGCAGTTGTTTCCAAGATGAGGGATATTTGGGGAATTTCAGTTGTGTGATTTGGTAAACATCTGCGCAGAATATTAGGTCAATTTGTTTCCAATTGAGGGGGTGTATATGTGCTCTCTTGTTGAGTTGTGAACTGCTATGGCTTCGAATTCAAAACGGAAGCGCAATGTCTTGAACATTGAAACAAAACTTGAAATATTGAACCGTTTCTCAAAGGGAGAAAAAGGAGCGATGCAGAAGACTTTGGATTTCAAATGCTAAATGGTGACGTGATTGTGACTTCCGTGCAAGAAGAATCCGACCCTGTCGACGATGAAACGGATGAAGACGAGGACACCAACAACGAAAGTAGCAAAGTTCCATCAAATGCTGACGCGTTTACTGCGTTAAAGACAGCTATGGAGTGGTACGAACAACAGAGTGCTGTCCTACTCAACTACTGCTGCTCAAGAGAATCAGAGACCTTGCAGCGAAAAATAATTGATTATTTTCCACAATAAAGGTAAAATTACGACATTTTGCACCTATTTTGCTTTAAAAATGTAACCCTTCCTATGATAGTCTGTGTAAGCTACTGAATTTACTCAAACTTAGCGGTTAAATAGTCTACAGGTTTAAAAGTAAGCATTCAGGAAAAGCAGCAAAACATTTTTTTTTTCATGTCCAATGATGTATGTAATGTAAAATTCCGTGTGTGTGCGATGAAAAATTACAAATCAGTCATTTAATGATGGTACTGCAAGAGCTTTAGTTCATAATTTCCTTATAAACTACCTGTTTCTAAATCTTCTCAGTAAGCATTGTACTAATTCTTGCCTAGCTAGCTGATCCTTGACTAGCTGAAGTACCTGTTCTTTTAAAAATAAATATCATTTTTAATATATAATAGCTGAATGGTAAGGAGATTAAAACCCGGTAACAAACAATGTATAGAGAAATGCAAAATAATTTTTGAAGGAGTCCACTTATTACTAACCTATAACGCCCCTTGGGGGGACGGGGTCAGTTTTCGCATACTCCCTTTTGTAGCGGATCTCTACTCCATGAAAGAAACGCATCTGCCGAATTTCAAGTCTGTAGGTCTAATAGTTCAAAACCAGGAATATTTATCTATAACGTCCTTTGGAGGTCGATTTAGGAAAAAAACAGGAACCTTCTTCATGATTGGGGGATAGAGAGCTACCACACCCTTGTTAATACCCCGACTCGTTTCTGAGCTTTAGCGGCGCGCGTGCGTGCACATACACACACATATTCTATACTTTATTTTATAATATATATTGATTATATTTATGATTATTTTAGAGACTTACATGATGAGAAATTAAAAAGAGTTTTTAGTTTGAAATATAGTAAAAATAAATAATATAGAATGAAGGAAGAAAAAAATTTAAAATACGAATAACTTTTTTAAAAAAAAATTCAAAAGGAAATATAAGTGACAAGGAATTTTATCTTATCCTACTGTAAACAAATATCCCCCTTTCCCTTCTCCAATCTTATTTCTCACGCCTACGCTATGATATTTTAACCACCGTGAAGTCCTGTCGGGAAAAAAATGCTTCTTCAGTCAAAGGCGCTGTTCTATATAGTAGATAGATATCCACTATCGGTCAGTTACACGTTGTAATCAACGTTCCGCTAAGATTGTTTTCGTATTAAAACTCTTTAGAACAGATAAGAATTGTTATGAGTGATGTGGATTTTGCTCGAGAATGAGATTTTACTTATGAAGGCTCATCAGATTTTATGGATAAAGATTGTTAAAAAAAGAGATTGATTCTTTTCAAGGCCTTTAACGAAAAATTGATATAATGTGTGTATTTTAATAAAAAAAATATTTATGCACACAATTAATTTAAATACAATACAGAATTTTAATTAATCAGATTTTTTTTTTAAAAAAAAAGGCAAGAAGAAATTAATAGTAGTATTAATGTGCGCATAAAAATAATATTTTTATATTCTATGCTGATACCATCTCTTCCCTATTCATTTAAGATAGTTATTATAAGAAATTTTGCGTCAAAATTTCTAAATTCATCTTCATCCCCTCCCCTCTCTTATTTTTGCCCCACTAGAGCTTTTTTGTATTTATTGCGGGATTCAAAATGTTTTAAAATATTAAAAGAATTTTGGAAGTTAACAAAAATGTCAATCAAAAAAAGTATAAGATCAAATGTTTATAAACTTATATCCATGGCAACAGGACTCGAATCTACGAATCGACCGACTTGATTTTGCACTTAACGCCTCCCCCTGAAGTAACACGAGGGCTATATTGGCGACGAACCTCTTTATTTTGAATTATGGTCAAGCGACAAAGACGACACTTTATTAGCTGGCACTTCCCTCCCCAAACTATCGCACAACGCGAAGAATTGAATTCGAAAATTCAGTATCTGGAACACCTTTTTCAGACTAGATACGGGTTACAACCTCTGCGTAAGATCGTTCTTCCAATCTATTGCTCAGAAAAAGGGAGGAACACTACAGACCATTGGGCAGCAACAGGAACGTAAATATCTACAACTACGGGGTGCAGATGTCCTTACTATCAAGAACTTTGCGAGATTTGATTTTTTTAATTTACTCACACACTCTGAGGCAATACGAGGGCTATTAAGGATGGTCTCCGCAATTCTGAACCGCGGATGACACCACCCTCCTTTCCAATTTTCCAAGCCACGCAAACGGGAAGACTATGAGCCTGGACAGATTTGATATGCGTCAACTCGTCTGCACGACTGATCTTCAGTGACGTTATAATTCGAGCCCATCGACTCGATAATACTGCCCACGAGTTAGAGACTACTGGGCTATCGCAACCCCTACTACTGGGAGTGAGTGAGTGAATATTAGCGTCGCACTGTTCAGCTACACGAGAGCTTTTGGCGACGGACCTCGTAATTTTGAACCATGGTCAAGTGATGTGGACGACACCTGAGCTGGCACCCCTGTCTAACTACCACACCATTGGGAGGACATTTGAGCTCTCGACAGATTTAACGTGCATCGCTTCCCTACACGGCGAGTCTTTAGTGGTACTGGGCTCGAACTCGTGACAAGCCAGCCACGAGTCCGTTACCTTGACCACTAGGCTACCGCGGCCATCCCTACTACTGGACTATTCCAGCTGAACGATTTCGCGACCATAACCAATTGGAAACAGTGGCCACTTATCTTCACCGATGAATAGGGCTTAGCCAATGGTGTATACATGCCTCTGTTATGAGGAGGGGGGGGGAGGTTAAATTCTAAAAAATATGTAGTCGAAAGCGCCGAGGGGCAATCTTTATGATAAAATTTGAAATCTATTGGTCTATGGGAGGAAAGTTGCCCCCCCCTCCCTTCTTTGTGTACGCCACTGATTTGAACACTAAATACTTTTTCAAATAGAAATACTTTATATTAATATTAATATCACATTCTATTTTTTCAGTAAAGTATTAAACAAAGGTAAAAAGAACATATTTCTTATATGCACCACTACGACTTCTGCTTCAATTGATCCATATCCTTTCTTTATACAGTGACTTCATATATTTTCAATCTGTTATACTTTAATACAAATTAATGAAATCTTTCTGCGTTAATGAGAAAAATTATATGTGTCTCTCTTTTGTATTTCTAAGTTTTTAGCACCCATAAGTAAACGGATATGTGTTTGCTTATATATCTGCCGGAACATATCTTTGACTAAAAATAGACACTAAATTTTGGATCCTGGTCTTGGATATTAGTAACCAATCGTCCTCCTTTAGGGAGGACAGTTCTCTTAAAGGTTCTGTCCTTCCTCGAAAAGTGTCCTCCTACTAGTCCCCCTTTTGAATATTTTAAAACTAATCTGTTAATCTCTGTATTCAGAGGTGCCAGACCGAGTTGTTACGCGTCGTGTGCCAGTATAGTATTAATTATTGGAGATATTAATGTATTTTGTACGTAATCAGGCTTCTATTTTCCACAAAACGATTCAAAAGATTGATGGCGAACACATTTCAGTTACAGAATACAGTCTTATTTTGAATGATTTTGACTTTCAAAAAAAATCACAATTAGAAGAAAAATGTATTCCTTTAATAATAAAAAGAAATTGTCCAACTTAGAAGAATCAAATCCAGGCATAACGGAAAAGTTTGCCAACGAAGTGCAGAATTTTTACCAAACATGTTTCCAATATGTCGAAGAATGGTCTGAAACAAATATCACAGGAAATAACAGTTTTCTGTGGTGTTTTTTGACTTTATCGTAAATAAATTGGGCAGATATAAAAAATTGTGTTGAGTTTTTATCGGAAGAAATGCCTGATATTAAAATTGATGCCAATTGTCTGTTTGAAAAAATTAGAAGACTGAATGTATATTGAAATTCTGGTAAATTAGAACAACAGGAAAATCAACATGTGGAAACTGACAAAAAATGAGTGGAAATATTTAAATATTTCAAGAATGAACACATTCCTTGTGATATTTTTTTTATTCTTGTTAAATTTACGTTGCTTTGCCCTGGAGCTAATGCAGCAGTTGAAAGAGTTTTTTCAATTGGTAATGATTTTTGAACATTTAAAAAATCAGGATTGATGTCGATACTTTGGCTCTGTAGCATTTACCGCAAAATTCACCTTGAAGGATACTTCTTCCACCGAAACTTGCGATATATTAAGACAAATGAAATACAGTCGACTCTCGATAATTCAAACCTTCGATAATACGAACCTCTTCATAATTCGAAGTATATGCTCAGTCCTTAGAAAAACTCTTGAAATTTCGAACTAAAACAATGCGTTTTGGTACACTCAATATTTCGAAGAAAAATCTGTGGCTGGCCAGACTACAACACGCGATAATTCGAAGTTAGCTTATATAACTCTCGACAATTCGAACACTCACTATCATGTACAGTTCTGTAGCAAACAGGTTGGAGCTTACAACTTTCGCGTTGTATTGTCTCACCTGAAACGTAGCCCCTTTGATGACTATCTGTCTGCTACCCCTTCTTTGTGTTTTCCGGTTCCTCAAGCGAAAAGACACTTTTATTGCTTTCCTTCTTCAAGTGGACAATAGATCTACCGTACCTATTGTCAGCCGTCTATATCTTTCGTTTAACACGTAGCCTTTCCACAAATGTGTTCAGAAAAGATGGTCCGCTATTGTGAAGAAGAGATGCGTAGGATTGTGTATGCATGTATTGAATGTATTCTTTTAATACAGGACTTTTAACTTCTGTATAGTATTTATACTATATAATATGTACTTTTTAAAAGAACTTTATACATATGCACACGATTGTTGTCTTATAACATAGTTTCAAATTTAAAGGTGTTGGGGAAAAAAAATTTCTTTTCTTTGGGTGTTTTTTCCCCTACCCTCTTGATAATTCGAAGTTTTTCATTGGTCCCTCCAACTTCGAATTATCGAGAGTCGACTGTATTGACAAAAAAATTCGTTCCATGTGTGGAAAAATACTCGTTTAAATAAATAATTAAAAGGGATGTAATAGTTTATTTTCCTTTGAATTAATAAAATGTTCTATATGTTTACGTTGTAATTTTTCCTAACATTTTTCGCGCGCGTGTACTCCTTCTCATAGTAAAAATCTGGTCACTAATATTAGTCCAATTCTTCGAATACTTCATGCTAGCCAGCTAATCTCTAGTCAATTGACATTTGAAGATAGATAAATTATTATTTTTTTTCGTTATCTTTGTTGTTTTCATCTCTTTTAAAGTATTGTAATTAAAAGTAATACTATCTTAGTTTCAAAGCGATCGAACATTGCATCGAAATCGATCAAAATTCAATGGAAAATGACGCTAATATTCCTATATCTACCCTTTGAAAGTATGTCTGGTCTCGGAAAAAACTGCATTACGAATTCTAAATTTTATCTTTCAGACACACACACACACACATACGCCCCAAAAATAATGGATGTCGTAAGAGAGGATAATCTTTTCCCGATATTCTCAATCCAAAAACATCGGCGAAATTAATTAGTTTACAAACAAAATTCGTTATTTTATCAATATATTATGGAAGAGACTAGAAGATAAAAAAAAAAAAACCAGGTAGACGATAATCCGCCTGAAGCCATTTTCTCTCGTTCCTGGAAAAATATAGCAGGAAAAAAATTGTTAAGAGAGGGGATACCAATGAACAGGTTTTTTCCCACCCTCTGATACGTAGTCTACCAACCAAAAAGGGCGTGGAACGGCGTGGTCTTCACTTTCACAGACAGGAATCGTTTGCTGTCAGAGGAGTAAAGTGTGGCGGACTTGGATTCGGGGAAGAAAAAAAAAATATGTACGCAGATGTTCGATGATGAATCTTGAAGACAAAAATTGAGGGTTTTGTTCGGAATGTTATGGGGGGGGGGGTATTTTCTGTTTGTATTTATCAATATATGGTTTTTGCTTTTATGTGGGGATTTCTTTTTATTGTTAGAATGAAAGTAGAAATCGAGTATGTGATTAGAATAAATATTAGTACGTTTATCAATCCCAGTCGTTTGCAGTCAAAATAAAAATATGGAGATTTGAATCTGGAAATTATATAAAAGATAAACATGTTAAAGTCAATGGTTTGGAACCAAATGAAGAAGGGAAAATTTATATGTACCGGGGGGAGGAAGAATCTATATAAATAAATTTTTAAAACAAGTAATATAAAAAAAATTAAGTCAATTCCTACTTAGATAAACAAAACAAAAAATTATTTTACTTAATTTTTTTCAAAAAGTTACAAATAATATAAATATGTATATACATATGACAGAACATTAAGTGGCAATTTTTATTAATGATCAATAAAGTATCGTATTGCCATCTAAAACAATCGTGTATATAAAATTTCATTTAAACTGTATGCTTTGAAACGTGAGAAAAAAAAGTCTTTTAAAGTTTTGACCCAAGTCGCTAAAAATGAAACCAACGGGGCTGTATCTGAATTATAATTAAATTATCATATTGTTACCCAAAACAATAGTGTATAGAAAATTTCAGCTCAAATGAGCGCTTTAAAACGTGAGAAAAAACCTTTTCAATTTTGGACACAAGTCGCCAAAAATGATGCCAACGTGGCTGTATTTGTAATTCTTTGAATAATTAGTTTTAATCAATTAATTTTTATTAGTTATAATTAAATTACTGTATTGCCATCCAATAATCGTGTATATAAAATTTCAGCTCATTGAGTGCTTTAAAATGCATTTTACTAACGATTGAAAATTTGAACAAGATAAATATATAAATATATAGAGAATGTGAACTATAATAGTAGGAATTGAAAAATAAAAGTCATGTAAAACCGATAAGTCAGTTAAAACATGTTTTCTTGTTTTTCCTCTCCCTTACTAACGAATCAAATGTCGTACGATTGTGTTTTAAAATCAATTTAACGAATATTTTCAATACATAGGCTAGGGGTGGGTAGTTATTTTGGCTCGAGGGTCACGTTGTTGTAGTGGAGGATACAGGATGGCTGCACTTTTTTGAAATGATTACATTCATTATAAAAATAATAAATATGAGTTCAATAAAATAGAGCCAGTTCAATTTATTTATTGTGCTAATTTCATATTGTCAATAGCTTCAAGCATCTTTCATTTTAGAATCAATTTAATGGGACAAATATACCGTATCACACTTTTCAACCTTTTTTTTAAAAATCAGGAATGAGAGTGTTTGTTGAATTTTTTTTCCCACCACAGCCAACCTCCATCTATATTCATTTTTATGATCTTCATGCAAGAAAAACTTTGTGTGTGTGCTCACAAATATATATTGACCCAAATACAGTAGAACGTCGTTTATCCGAACGTTTACTATCTGGAACGTCAAATATCCGGACCAAAAGTGACGGGAAACAACAATGAGAAAGTAGCAAGAGTCTATCAAATTCTGACGCTTTTCTGCGTTAGAGACAAATATGGAGTGGTACGAACAACAATCAGAGTGCTGTCCTACTCAACTACTGCTGCTCGAGAGAATCAGAGACCATGCAGTGAATAAACGAAGGTGTACAATGGTACAGCGAAAAATAAGTGATTATTTTCCACAATCGAGATAAAATTGCGACATTTTGCATCTATTTTGCTTTTTCTTCAAGCACGTTTCCCGCATGTGATGATTTTCAATATTCATATAGTGTCCGGTTTCATATACTGCATGGATCGCATTCAGTTTTCGGTTATCCGAACAATCGCGTATCCGAATAGTGTCCGGTCCCAATTGATTCGGATGAATGACGTTCTACTGTATAGAGAACATTTCCTGTTTACTTAGTTTTCTGACTGTCATATTTGTCCACCCCTGATATAGACCATTAAAAGAGCCACAGAGGTTACTTATATAAGCATTTTATTAATGCTATCTTCAGTTAATGTTAAAGAATAGGACCCGAATTCGGAATATATTTTCAGATATTAAAGTGCTCTAACATTAATATTATATTTTGGCTTCACTATCCTGTGATCCTCAACCCCCAGTCCGTGGATAGGTACCGGTCCATGGATTAAATGGTACCGGGTCGTCCAAGGAACATTAAATGATTTCTATGTTATTTACTGTTTTGCAGTGCTTTTCAAACTTCCAATACTAGTGACCCAATTTTCATCGCGCCTCCTCCCATACAATAATAATGTATTGAACGTAATAATAATGTGCTTTATCGTGAGAGCTAAAGCTACAATACGAGCACAATTATACATTATATAAATTATAAAGTTAAGCATTAAATTTTGTACATGTCACTTTTAAGTAAAAGATATTTTAAATATAAATTACTTTTCAATAATAATTTTTTTAAAAAAATCTTTTTTCCCGGCTTTTTTGATATGCTTGTGCTCTTTCACGTGGGGTAATTACGCCCCCCTAGGGGCCACGTCCCTCAGTTTGAGAATCACTGCTGTGGTGTATTTCTCTCTGGTTTGTGCGATTTTCCATGGAAATCACTTTATATTCTATGCCAAATCACTTTAGATTCATTTTTTGATGTTATTGTGTTTTATTCTGAAGGCATATTTAAATACAATTAAACTAAAATTATTAAATCAAAACAATCTAAAATATAAACAATCAACGTCCCCTCCAGTGGATTACAAATACTACTTTCATGGGAAGGGTTACATTAAAAAAAAACGGAGATGAATGCATAGAAGCAAAAAGTATATGCTAAAAATTGACTGTCTAAGAGAGGGATTTTAAACTTCTGTACGCCACTCGTCCCCTTGCCCTCAGCGGCCCGCGGTAAAATTATTAAACGTTAACCGGTCCGCGTTGATAAAAAGGGTGGGGAGCACTGCTGTAGGGAATCACTTATTTTATAATATTACTCATTTTGATCCTAATTGACACATTTTTTCTTTGATAAAATGTGTTTCGCATTTTTCTCCTATACCGTAATGCTAAATGAGCTATCCCTTTGCATGTTAAAAGGAAAAATTAATTATTTTGTGGAATATTTTGAAATTTTAAAAACACTACATTATAAACAAATACATGAGTTCCAATGTCACAAGTTTTCATGAAAATACAGGCATTTTTCTGTCTGAAAATGTGCTCCACGTTTAGTTCAAGCTTTCGTACATTTGGCGAAAACGGCCTTAATATTTTTTAATTGATTGTAAATATCACTTGGAAAAATAGTGTTCTTTTTCAGCAGATGTTGGAAATTCTATAAGCATTCCGGAATCGCATTTACCTTTGGACGGGCCAAACTTTTTGAGCTATCTTTATATAGCATTTTACCACCAAGCTACGCAAGACAATATTTAACTTAACAAGTAAATGGTGATCCAACTTAATATCCGAAGGACGTCTTTGCCTTCGACTTACTAGCCTTATTTATGAAACAACCCTATGTCGACCCCTCCGAGCTTCAGAGATGAGGGAGGAAGAAAGGGCTGGTGCAAATTACAGACAGGGTCTTTGAAAAGGTCCGCACATTCCCGTCATATTGATTCAGGGTCGTATTATTCAGGAAACTGAGAAGCTGAAGACAGGGAGGAAAGGAGGAAGTACCAGAAATGACTGAACTCTGGTTTGTTTTTCCTGTGTTCTTGAAGAGATACGAAGTTTTTCTTACGGATTCTTTCTGAGACCTTGGTCTTCCTCCTGACCATGGTTCAAAATTACGAGGTCCGTCACCAAAAGCCCTCGAGTAGTTGAATAGTGCGACGTTAATATTCACTCACTTACTCCTCATAACCTGTTGTCATAAAAGATGCATTCTAAGACAACGAAACAGAAACAGAGAATCAATTGCCATATCAATTTTTTTCCACAAGGAAATGTCTCTCAGTACCCATACAACACACGAATCTCAAAACAGGTTTTAGTTACCATCTCTCCAGACTCCTGACGCTCTGTAGAATAATTTTAACTATTTGTGCCCTTCCGTTGATTACTTTAAAGAACACCCTTCACCAAGAAACAACTCCAAACTTTGACAAGATTGACAGGTGGGGGGAAAAAGACGAAACGTTTGCAAAGATCTGTGCCGTGCAGGCGTAAGGATTGATTTTTTTATTCAAGCACCACCTGTCCCGATGGTTGAATTAATAGTTCTAATTGCAACGCCGGGTGTTTCACAGACTGGAATAGGGAGATAAAGCAAGAAAGGTAAGCGGGGAAGGCACCGAAAAAAAAAAGAAAAGAAAAAAACCGTAATTAAGAACGGTATGTGTTTGGGTCGTTCATCTCGAAGCCAATCATCACGACCAGACATCTGACCTAGCCTGGAGGAATTATATTGCGGGCATGGAGTACAAGAAAGACACAAGGAAAAGGAGCATAAAAAAATTGGTGGGTATTATTTTTTTAGTGTGACTTTTGAGTGCGAGGATATTTCATGAATGATGCTTTGAATGAATAAAATGTAGCAATGCTCTTTTGTTTGTAAATGTGAAAGCTCTTTTTTTGCTGTATTTTAGGGATTGTTGAGAAGTATGAGGAAGAGAGTCGTTATAATGGTTCCATAAAAGAGCGCTAAGACAATAATAAAAGTAACAATGTGTTTTTTTTTTAAAGGACGTCTCTATCTATCTTTTGGTTGAACCTAACACAGCATAAATGGATGATGTATTTTTTTAAATGGAAATAGAAAATATTTTTATAAAAGCAGAAATATGAATATGAAAATGCTTGAAAAGATGTATTTCAAGTTGTTGTTTTTGCTATTTTTATCAGCGTGAAGATTTCAAAACTTATTCTAACCTAGTTACCAGTTAGAGAGTTTAGTGTGATATAGTTTAACTTATTGTTTTAATAAGAAGAACTGGCCAATTTTTATAATAATATGAACGAAATCACAAGGATCTGGTTAATCTACCCTTGGCAAATTATTTTACTATCAAAGTAAAAGACTATACATGCATACAAGATCTTTCTTGAGTTTGAGGTACAACATATTTTACCATTTCAAACTCGAATCTCTCGCTCTTACTGATGCGAGATTCCTGTGCAGTGGCGCACGCAAGGAGGGGGGGGGGCGGTCGAAAGTCCCCCATTATCGTACTATGCTATCATACAATGCCCAACATATTCTTCCAATATTGTCGATTTCGGAGACTAAAAACAGTAAAAAATTAATTATTGAATAAACAGTTAGCATTATAATTAATAAAATTTATTTAAAAAAAAAAACAATTAAATTTTAAGTATTATATACATAGGATTATAATCAATCGAAAAAAAAATCAAGGGTCGGGGGAAAAGGTTCAGACCCGGAGACCCCCTTGCGTGTGCCATTGATGCAGGGTTAAGACTATACAGAAATTAATGCCTGATACTTTAACCTGTGGACTCCCTTGTACATACAAGTGTACATGGAGCCTTGTATGTACATGTACCATATACACTGGTGTGCAAAAATTAAGGACGAGACGGTTTTTTCAATATAACTTTGTACAAAAGCATTCCAAATCAACACATTTAATACCGTAAGATCCCCAATACGTAAGGACATGAGTAATGTAAGCAACACTTACTAAAAGAGAAATCAGAGGGATAAAAAGAAGCTTTATTGAAAAAGTAGCATGGAGCGCAATGCGACTGAAGGCCGAAACATCCCTGTGATGGGTGTCCAGCAAGAAATATCCGGTCTTTAGTAGGGGATATGATCTCCCCTGACTGCTAGGCAGGTTTCACAGCGTCTGCCCATGCTGAGAATGAGGGTGTCAATGAGTTGTTGAGGCATTGCTGCCCATTCGTCTTGCAGCGCCAATCGAAGCTCCAGAATCGTTACTGGTGGTAAGGTACGAGCTGCCAAGCGTCTGCCTAGAAAATCCCATACATGCTCGATGGGATTGAGATCCGGAGATCGTGCCGGCCAATCCATACGTTCAATATCCTCACTCTCTACGAGCTGTTCGGCAGCTACTGTGCGATGACATGGTGCATTGTCATCCATGAAAAGGAACTGTGGACCATAGCGCCTCTAAAAAGACGCACATATGGAAGAAGAATCTCGTTACAATAATGGGTCCGTTGACTGAACCTGCGTCGAAGATGTGAAGATCTGTACGACTACCAAGCATGATGCCTCCCCAAACGAGAAACACCGCCACCTCCATACCTGTCCCTTTCAATGATGTTCGAGGATGATTGCGACTTCCCCGCTCTCTCCAGATGAGTATGCGATGAGAATCGCTACTCAGACTGAATCTGCTCTCATCTGTAAAGAGTACTCGTCCCCATTCATTGTCTCTCCAATTCCGGTATTCCGCACCACAGAGAACGCCTTCTCCGATGGGCAGGCGTTAGAGGTTCACACCGTACAGGGCGTCGTGCAAACAGGACCACCACCATGCAGTCTTCTGGCCACGGTAAAACGCGATATCGGTCGTCCAGTCGCCTGTGTCGTGTGTCTAGCGATTTCTCCCGCTGTCTGCCGCCTGTTTCTTCTGGCCTGTAAGGCAATATACCGGTCATCTGCGGGTGTGGTTCCTCGTGGACGACCCCTACTGAACCCCGGATAGCTGTTCCTGTAGTTTGAAATTGTCTCCAAAGTCGTGAAACGATGCTGTGAGCAATTCCGAACTCTGCAGTCCACACTGCGACCTTCCTCCAACTTCCCAATGATTCGACCTCGGGTAAAAGCATCCAGATGTCGTCTAACAGATTGATTATTCGCCATTTCTCGCTGAGGCAGCAACTCGGTGTGATTTTAACTGCTATACGGTGTGCAATCTCTTTGCCAGAAATACTAATCTTACACCGACAACATGCTTTACTACTCAGACACTCCCCCATTACGTCTACCTGCATATCTGCGCATGTGCTACCGTACATCACCTCACTTAATCACCTGATTGGTCTTTCTGTCCGCTCTGCCTCTTCGTTCAGCTGATATGCTAATTTTTCGACTTCGTCCTTAATTTTTGCACACCAGTGTACATGTACTTTATTAACAATTTTCAAGCAATTTAATGTAAATTGTATGATGTCATTTTGATATTATATTTCTTAAAAAAACGACGTACGACGTGATAAATACTCTTTCACTCAAGTTTTCACTTTTATTTTAAACTTTTATTTACTTATTATTTCTTAAGCAATTACACATAGATTTCGATAGTATATGAAATAATTAATCAAAATTAAGCTAATTTTCAAATAAATAATTAAAAACCTTTCTCTCTCTCTCTCTCTTTAATTACATAACTAGTTGTGTATTTTTAAATTGGGTCTCTCTTTATCGATTCGTTGGATTTTCCACCCTATGTGAACCCTAATATCTTGATAATACTCTCATTTTCTACATCCGGAAAATTTTTACCATTAAAGTTTAAGAGTGAGCGTATAATCATAAGATTCAATGAAAGTTAATTTAAGGGCATTATTCCCCAGAAATCTAGGAAATATACTTTTCGAATTAATTGATGTAACTAATTAATTATTAACTAAGAATTGCAATGCATAAGTAAAGATGATAAAAATATTGAATTAAACACCGAAATAAAAATTCAGAAAAAGTCACATTTTCAATGAAGGAAAAATATAAATTATGTTTAAAACAGAAGCAGAAATGTATTCCTGAAGTAAAATATTTTGATGGAATTTTATGACAAAATATTCGATTCGATTTCTTTGCAGAATAAAAAAAAAGCTGAAATAACAATAATATAGCAGCTTTCTTTATACTCCCTCTATTGTTGTTAAAAGCTTACGCTCTGGTCTTAACACCTACACTTTTCAGAATTAAACAAAGATTATGATATTAACTTTAGACAATTCATGACATCCCTCATTCGGCATTAAAAAATCTAAACTGTTGATAGCATGGGCGATGGTGGTATTTCTGGAAGCGGTGTGCACATTGAGACACCTGATGTATATTTGATATTAAGATTAAGAATAATAACTACTGTTCTGTTTTTCGGTCTGAATTTATTACAATATTAAGGGATTGTAATTTTTGACACTGCTTCTGACCTTGTCTTCAGGGACATTTGGACTTTAACTGACAATCGTGCTTCCATACAGAACCTTTTTAGTAGGACAACCGTTGGGAATATGACAAGTTTATCCCCAACAGTGTGGATCTTGCGTGTGGTTCGACTTTCTTTTAGACACTCTATATACTTTCAATGGGTTCCCTCCCGTTTTGTATTGAATGGTAACGAGAAAGCCGATATTTTGGCTGACACCTTGAGGGGTAACACTTATCGAACTTTTGCCTAACTTTCCTCCATTAACAGGATAGAATTAAACGGAGAATACCCTTGATTGGTCCACCCTTTATTGGTATTTTGGGAAAAAATCTCGTTGGTGTCACCAACTTAATATTCCTAGGAATCAGCAGATGGTTCTATCCCGCTTTTTTAATGGCCCGATCAAATCTTTAATGTTGCAACAAGGTCGAAAGTCTTTCCACAGATCATAGGTGCGAAACTGATCAAACCTCCCTCAGTCGTATTCTTAGTTGCTTGAATTTTACTACTGGCAAGGTTTTAGGAAATCCTATTTTATTTTTGGATTTTGTTGGCGATTTTTGGTTTCATGGAGATGGTGTAGCTAACACCTTTCCATAAAGACAACGACAACAATATTAACTATATATTAGTTTGGTTTTATTCAAACATCTGAAAATAAAAAGTTATTACAGTATGTTATTATATAACAAGCATAACACCATTAATACAATGCATGATTTATGGATTAATGTCTCAAGAAATCAGAATCAGAATCTGAAAAAATTTTAATATTACATTTCTTGTGTGTGCCTGAAAGAAATGCTGAAACGAATTTTTGTTAATCATTACGAATTTTGTAAATGTTTTCCTTTTGAATAAATTTGTATAATAAACTTTTTTTTTACTCTTCACATTGTATGTTAATAGTTCTATTATTCATAACATATTAAATAAAATAAAATTAAATAAATCATTTCAGATATCATGAATAGATCATATTTGTGTACAGCATATTAAAAAAATCTTGCTGATAAATACAATTCAATTTATAACTAAAGTTATCTAGGCTATTAGAGTATTTACTTTAAAAAGGCCATTTTGTGAGGCCAAACATGAGTAAAAATTAATATATATCAAACAATATATAATAGATGAAACTAAAATTTTAAAAAAATATTGCTGATACTTTTTATTTTATGAAAACATATTATTTGATGCCTAAAATATATTTGATATTTTAAATATCGGAAAACAAAATTGCAAACAACAATAATAAAAATAAATAATAAATAATTTTATTGCATTAATCCAGCTGTTTCTTTGTAACATTAAACTGAAAAATAGCGTATAGTTATATTCTATGCAATTATTTAGACTAATTAAATTATTTATATAATTTAATTTGTTCTAAAAAGTATAAAATTGGAATTATATTTCAACTGAAGATGTGATAAAATGCACTGATTGAGTATAACTATTAGTTATTAAGTAATGAAGTATTATAGTGGTGCAATTTGTGCGTGAGAAATAATTTCCATAATAAAAATCTACAAGTAGGAAACTATACAAAAAATAATATTTATATTTGATTTAACTTTAAATTTTTTCCAAGAGATTTTATTTATATGCATGTATGGAAATGTATTCTTACAGTGCTTATGAATTACACCAAGAACATTAATTGGAGATTGAACATGAATGCAAGCTCGTTTGATAATAAAGACGATGATGATATAGTATAATAATAAAATCACTTGTTAATGTACTGTGTTTTTGGTTTAATTTTAGGAAAATGACTGCATACTCCATGGTTAAAATTTCTATTAATTCTTTTTTTAAGGAAGTAATTAACAATAAAAAATA
>BMAO01000396.1:0-62273 GCA_019973975.1 Trichonephila clavata | reverse complement strand
TGGATGCTTGTGTTAAGGCAAAAGTCCAGTATGACCACGTTGTACGCCAGAGAATGTTAAAAGGAGTGCGAGAGACTTTTATATGCAGTCCAAAGAAATCGACGGTTCATGCTAGTCGTTTGCTTGTGTTGCCTCAGTTTGCGGGTTGCAACGTCTAATGCTTTGCTTTTACACGGATGAAGCTATGTAAAACGATCATTTTTGCGATCAACTCGTGTTTACGTCAAAAAAGTTAGATACGAAAAAAAAATTATGTATTTTTTTTATAATGACATATGAATTATTATTTTCTGTTAATTCATCTGGAAACTATTAAATTCTGTAATCAGTTCATTCATCTCTAAAAACCCTGTATGTACATATAGATAGATCGAAGTATAACTAGTCAAAACAATATCATGTACTATAATATACAATATATTTTATATATATATATATATATATATATATATATATATATATAGCAACAGTATTTAAATAACTAACAATCAAAGAAAGCAAATTTATCCTGCTTAGTTATATTTATAAGTTCTTAAAAGCATATTACTAATGCGTCTACAGTTGACAAGTATTTGTCGGTAAAACTCACACTTTCTTTAATTTATCTCTTTAAGTTCATTAATAATGTTTGTGATTACGATAAATTGTAGAACTCAATTTAATATTAAATAACTATGTAACAACACGTTCCACACATTATTTTCTTTTCTTTTAAACTAAACTGATATTGGTGTTAGCAGATATATAAGTTTTTGACCCAAAATAATAATATTAAATTTTAAAATGGAAATCGCACTGTTATATAGTGTTCATTAAAAGCTAACAAATAATAAGTTAATAAAAATTTTAAAAAATACTGTTCCATCACTTCTTATCGTCTTTTGTTCCTCTTTTTGATCCACCTCAAAAGGATTTTTATAATTATATTTTTTTCAAACATTATATTTATTATTCAGTTCGTTTTATAGAACTTCGTTACATGTTAAAACCTTTCCTCGTAATATCTTTTAATTTGTTTTCAATAAATCTCTCAGCTTAATTTTCATACATGGGTAGTTAAAAATAATTTAGTTAAGGAACGTACTACTAAACAATGACAATTAGTTATTACAATTATAACACAAATGAACAAATGTTTTTCTTCCCAGACACAGTTTGGTATTAAAACAACCAAATGGTAGCTGTATTAACAGTATACAAATTCTATTATAAAGCTAAATTCGCTGAAACTACATTCTAAATAAAATATATATAACGTAGGAATGAGATTTCCAACTTCTCTACAACAATAATATATAGATTTTCAATTTTTTTTTCATTTCTGCGTAATATACGCACGTATATGTACGAGTGTAATTCAAAAAGTAAGCGGACTAATGGAATTTCTCTTCCTAAGGTTACAGCGCTAGTATATAGCGTGGAATGAGAAATAGTCGGAAATACTATTATAAAGCGTGTCACTCTTGGTTAATGGTCGATAGGGTGTAGCAGACTGTTCAACATAGCAGCCCCATTGCCGGTCTGTACCAAGTAGAAAAGGAAGGCAGTTATTTGCTTTCAGTTTGCGGAAAGTGTGAAACTTACGAAAAATATTCATTGCATACATGCGCTGTATGGTGACAGCTGTTTTTCACGAAGCAAAATCAACTAATGAATATAAGCATCGAAAAATATACACTTGATCCTAATTTCCACTAACCCAGGTCAATCTCTATTGATACTGCTTTTCTTTAATAGCTTAATATACTCTCTTTTATCTATATTATATTTCTTTTCATTTTATTCGTAAATTATCTCCATTTACTACTCAATTATTTGTCGAAATTCTCACCTAAACTTAAAAGCGAAAATATTGCTGGCCTCTCTCATCAGCAATTTACCGAAATCCCACTCGATACCAAATCATTTTAAGTCTTTACATCTAATTATTTACCCTCTTTAACTCGGACTCCTTCGCTGCAACCAGATTGGCTAGGCATCCATCCGCCCACTCCCATGACCAAAAAAAAAAATTGTTTTTTCTGTGTCAAGTTTTTTTTTTTTATCAATTTTTACCTTTATTTTATTTATATTTGTAAATTTATTTATATCAAAGTAATTTTTCTTTTCTTCTTAAGTTTTCATTAGTTCAATTTTTAATATGTTTATCGAAAAGGGCAATTTGAAAACGTTTTAATGTCATCCAAAATGTCCTGAAAGGAGATGAACGTTCGGAAGAGCTAATTGTTCTCACCCCACCATTCTGCAGACTAGTTGATAGAACGCTTCAAATAAGGAGGACCTTCTTTAAGTGACAATGAAAGATCAAGCAGTACATCGACGTGAACCACTGAGAACAATGTATAAGTCGCTGAAGGTAAAGTGATGGAAAGGATGTCTAGTATATCATCTAGTATGCCAGGTATCACATCTTCCGCAAACAAAAAGCGAGTCACTGCCTTCTTTTCCTCCTTGATCCAGATCGACAATGGAGCTGTCACATTGAATTGTCTCCTACATTTTAGTGAGTAGGAGAAAAGACCAGTGGCGCATTGCTTAGATGTGTTGCCGGCTACCCCTAATTCAGAGCTGAATACGACTGTATCTCTGATCTTCTTGAGATACACGAAAACGAGAAGTTATGGAAAAATAGTGATTTAATTTGAAAATACAAAGTATTTTAACATGGAAGATGATTTTTTACTGAATTACTTCAAGTAGTTTAGCGCAGAATAAATTTTAGATAAAAGAGAAAGGGAGTTGACACGAGAATATTATCATGCTATGATTTCTATGATTTTAAAGCGGCATTAAATTAAGATGAATGTGATCAATGGCTTCAATTAGCAATTGGTGAGGAATTCCATGTCATGCTAATGCATTCAAATGGTTTAAAGCAGTGGTCTTCAAACTGTGCTCCACGGATAACCACAAGAGATACTCAGGGGTTTCATGATTCAAAATAAAAAAAAATCGAAATGTCACTTATAAATATGTATGCAAGCATTATTTCTATCAAGTTTATATAATTACAAGTATCTAAAACTGATCCTGTTCATTAAAACTCAAACTTTTATTTATATATAATAAACTTTATTTTTTTCCAACACCTTTCTTAAACGTTTGTTATTTTATTTTAATAGAATATTAAAATGTTTTTTTTCTTTATATATATGCTTCCAACTAGATTGTGAATATTCTATTGTTTACTATCTTGAGTACCACGAGATACATTTATACTCAATAAATTAACAGTGTATTACATAACTAAATAATCGTTTAATAGAAAATACATCATATTGCAGTTGTGTAAAAAATCACCTCTAATGAAAGAGAGGGAACAACTTATCAACAGATTCAAAGTTAAAATCTAAATTTAAGAAAAAACAGCTCCTAAATTTTACGTTGCAATTTCATGAAAAATATACAGTATTTTCCACACAGATATAAACATTTCAATGTCGTACAGAGTAAGTGAATAGTAACGTTCATATTTTCAGCTACACGAGGGCCTTAATGCCGTGAAGAACATTGTGTTTAAGAGAAATATGTATATTTATCAACGCAATGGATACAAAAACAAAATAAAATCAAACACAGAATACGAAATGCGACTACACATAAATTCAATAATCATAGACTTCAAAAATTTGCGTGAAAAAAAGCAAGCACATATCCCTGTTATTAAATATAATGCACGGGAAGTTGACACTTGGATCACAAATTAATAATTATGAGTAAATTATACTACATTTTTTTAATAATAAATGCAATGTTTCTTTTAAATGCCTTTACATAAAGTACCTATATAACACATGTTGATCTACTTTAAATATAACTTTGAAATATATTCTAAGTATGTGTGTGGACTGGGGCTCCACGAAAGCACTTCCTATTTCTAGAGGTTCCACAAAAACTCACATTCCAGTTATAGGGGTTCAACAAAAACACCTTAAGGTTCTAGGGGTTATGTGAGTTGAAAAAGTTTGAAGACTTCTGGTTTTACAGCTATCGCAATTCTCTTCAGGATGAAGAAAACACACAGAGGCCAAGGTCAGCCCTGTGTGTGTGGATAATGTATCTTCCGTCCAAAAATATTAATGGATGATAATCACTGTATTTACCAAATAATACAGAAGAAACTTAACACTGGATCCACAGCCATACACAAAATTATTCATAAAGTACTACATATGAAAAAAAATAGTTTTTCTTTGGAATCCCCATAACCTAACTGGGCACCAAAAGGGAGCATGTCAGAATCAGCAAAGAAACATTTAAATATTTAAATGAGGGTTGCCACCGCATCATTTCTAAAATTGTAACGGGTAATAAAACGTATATACGGTTTTTTTGACGTTCTAACACGTCAAGAAAGTAAAGTATGGACAATTGAAAGTGATCCCACGTCGACAATGGTGAAAAGACAACGAGAAATGAACTAAATAATGTATTCCGTTTTTTCAGAAATACGGGATTGGTCAAGACCATCAAGTTGCAAGGACAGAAGACAAAAACAGCAAACTGGTATACCACTCAATGTCTTACAAAAATTTGTAGAAGTGAGTGTTGGGGAACAATGTATCACCATGACAATGCATCTTCCCATACAACCGGATTAACAGGTGGATTTTTTAAACAAAAACAACTTAAAGTGATAGAACATCCACCTTAGTCTATGTATCTAGCTATGTATGTCTTTTAGAAATTTTTTATCTAAAAAAAAACTTGCGTGGATGGCGTTTTCAGACAGAAGAAGAGATTGATGTGGCTATATATAAAGGCATTTTTTCATCAATTACAAGAAATGAATGTTTCGAGGCATTTAATCTGTGGAAAATTCATCTATAGAAGTGCATTGATGGTGGAATAGACTACTTTAAACACTCCTAAAATTTTGTAAGTATAGCTTTAAAAACCTATCTCAAAAATTTCAGAATGATAAATTTCAGATTTTGAATGTATTAGCGCTGTTACCAATCCTTGAAAGAGAAATTGTAATTTCCTTTTACTTTTTAAACGTTTCCTCATATATATTATATAAAGATAATCGATCCATTTGATAACACGGGCAGTGATATACGGCAGCAGAAAAACTGAGATTGTGACACACTAAAAGAGGATCGTATAATGCGGTAAATGAATGAGACAGATGTTTCGAGTTCATTACGTTTAAGCATACAATAGGTAATACAACGTTTATCTAGTAAACATAAAATTCATTTCCTAAAAGTAATCCTAAGTATGATGTACATTAAATATCGTATCTTAAAAACTAAGGCATGTTTTATTCAAGTTAATTTTTAGAAATAAAACTCAAAACTTTGCGAATTTAAGACCAATTTCATCTATAGGAAGTACACATGTGTTGCCTCTGGTGCAAGCGTAAAATGAATTAATTTGTGTGTTTAACGTCAAGTATTTGCATAACCTAAATGACTATGTACAACAGAGATTCCTGTAACACGAAACGTATGTAATGGTTTACAAGTGGCTTTACTATATAAGTAAGTAACAATGTAATAAAAATAAAAGTAAAAGCCCCTCCTACTTACAGTTATTATTTATTATCCCTGAGTTTGCACTGATGTTATGACTCCCTTGGAACAATTAATTTTTAACTATCACAGCTAGTGGTGACCTTAAATATATTTTACCTTGCAAAGGTCAGCGAGAAGCACATCGCAATATGTCTATTTAATCCGATTGCATTTGTTGTTTGCTGTTCATATTTACTTTTTATATATACTCAATGTCTATTTTTGAAGACTTTATTTATTTTCTTTTTCTCAACATTTTAATAATTTTTTGCATTGATTTAAAAGAAATATCTGAAAAATAAGTATATTATTATGATTTTCTATCAATGCACTATATAAACATCTAGTTTTCAGTGAAAAGTCTTTACATAAATTTTCTTTTTGAAACATAGAATTTATGAACTATAAACATAATTAAAAATAATAAAATTCCCTTCAATTAAAAATTAAAATGATGTGTTTTAATTTATGAAGTGTATCAAAGATGCATGTTATTATTCCTTACTAAAGGAGAGTATTCTTATATATATATATATATATATATATAATAGGTAAAGTTACAAACTTTATTTTTAATTTAAATGAAAATATCTCTCAAGAATCAACTCTTGAATAAAGGATTCTTAGATAATTCAAGAACCTTTAATTTTAGAAAAGAATGATCGGAAGGTCAATAAAAACTCCAATATAAGCAATAGCCCAAAGGATGAACAAAATGGGGATCAATAAAACATTTTTCAGATTTTAAATAAGAGTTTTTAATTAAGAGATTGAATATGTAATTAATGAATAATTAGTGCAGATTAAATATGCAAATCAGCATACGTAAAACACTTAAAAATACAATAACGTTAAATTGTTTTTAATTATGAGTTTAATTAATTTCTTAAGTGAACATGAAAATATTATTTCTTTATACATGAATAAATAATCAAGTATCTTATGACTTTTAATAATATTTTTAAAAAGTATATTTCATGTTATTTTATGCAATAAAGTATCAATTTCAAAAAAAAAAAAAAAAAATGCAAATTAACATTTTTTTTCCATCATAAGCATTTTGGGGAACGAAAATATTTTTTTTCCAGAATTTAAAAGCGGAAAGAATGTTCTCTGGTACATAGATCAAGGAAAATATAAATTATGTTTGGGCATTTAGATATTTATGATAAATTAGGTTAATGCATTAGATATTGTGATTTTTAGATATTTATGAAGCTCAATGGTATAGTGTACAGCTCTTACTTGCCATAGGCCCGCGGTTCAAATCCCGGCCTGAGCAAGGTCGATTCAGCATTTCATTTAGCAGTTGTTGCACAATTAGTAAGTTGATTTCCTGAATTAAATTACTTGGTTTACAACATGAGCTATTTCAAGGAGCATACACTCAATTGTCGCTAAGTCTATCGACTACCACGGTAGACTCGAAAAACGTGGCCCGCTAAGCCTATTGACCACCACGTTGACCGAAACGTGACCTCGTGCCTGTAAAACCGGAGTATGTCTCCCTCACGTCTGCCTCGCTCTTCGTCGCTCTCGCTTCTAACTTAAAAACCCACCATTCCGGGGGGATGACGCATATATTTGCTGGTAGCGCCATCTATTGGTGAGGTTGTAACCTCACTGAAAGGAATATTTTATATCCCTAATACTTTAAATCCTACACATATATATATACCATATAAATCTGTTTCTCTTAATCTTCCAATCATAGAGCATCTCTTACGCATTGGCAAGTTCCGATTAGTAAGCAATTTTCACCATATGATCGAGATTTGTCGAAATAACCGTACTGGTGCATTTTGCTATCTGAAATTTATATAATAATATTTGTAATAATAGTTCATGCATTTATATATAGGAAAACATACAAGAGAATACGAGGTAGAATGGAAACTATAACCCAATTGAAGAAAAGAAAGAAAAAGGAATAAGTGATCTTTCAAATCCAAATCATTGCAGTAATTATTAATGTGCTACAAAATTTAGTGTTTTTTTTTAAACTAAATTTTTTACTACTTTTTTTGGTCCTTATTTTTTTTTCTTTGGGACTCTAAGTAGACTCCTTGTGTGCCAACAAGTATAACACAAGGCTTACAAACGTAAGTCAGTACTCAATCAACAGTGGTAGGAAGTTTTAAGTACAGGGATACAAGCACAAATGGGAATCAAAAGGTAAAAAGAAACAAGAAGGCATGCAAATACAATAAACACAGAACAAAATACAAGATTGCTCACATGCAAAAACGGAGACATTCAGTAATTAAAATTATACAATGGTGAAGGTTTGGAAGCACATGTGTGATCAGAATAAGATTTTTGAAATACAAATGTATAAAAAGCATACATATACACAAATACTTAAGAATACACACACACACACACACACATATATATATATATATATACGCATTTGCAAAAAAACAGAGAGAGAGAGAGAGAGAGAGAGAGATACATACATACACAGTAAATGTTAGCAAAGACAAAAAATAATTAAAAAAAATTCAATTAACAATCTAAACAATACGAGAAAAAATGCTATTAATATATGCACAAAACGATGTAAAAAAGACTTCCTCTGAACAAAGGCAGACAAAGGAGGAGGCCACGCTATATTGTTCTTTTGTAGGCAATTCATGAGAGTGCATCTTTTGGAAGAGAATTTAGCACAAGCAAATATTAGATGCTTGACATCCTGGACTGTGTCACTGGAGCAAGAACACTGGTCAGTAGGCGACAAAAGGAAGCGTTTCAAATAGGCTTTAAAGTTTCCATGCCCAGTTAGAAACTGGGTAAGTATAAAATTAGGATGGAAGTGATTAGCCTTTAAACGACTCAGAATAGAAGGAAAAATTCCTTGGTGAAGAGCGCATTATTTGATATTTGATATAAATTATTCCAATCGGAAATAACTTTTTCTTTAAAAGTATTTTTATAATATGATTTCGGAATGCTCATAGGAATCAAATTGCTTAATTTTGTAGCTTCTTTTGCAAGTTGCTTATTAGTTTTAAAATACCAGCTAGGTGGCGTAGTTGTTTTGTCAATGGTTTTCTGCACCTAACATTGCGGATTCGACACCGCCTAAAGTAGATGCATTTTTATGATGCTGAACATTGACAGCGTCTATGGCACATGGTTATGTAGCATATAAATGATTCATTGAGTGTCTCTTTGGCTTATGCTCTCTCGGCAAAATTAAATTCCTAGATCACGTTCGCATCGCCATAGCTCGAGGAGGAAACTGGGCGTCAAAATTACTTGCGGCAATTGGTATCGCCTATATGGTGTAAAACTAAAAAGTGATGCTAACACCTGGGGAAAGCACTAGGTCCGTAATGGTAAAGATACCAATCCGCAGCCCGATTGGCGAAAATAAGCTTTAAAATATGTTTAATTAAATTATTTAATTCTAAGATAATATAAAGCACATTTATTTATATAATAAATTTAATTAAACATAACCACGTAATGAAAACAATCTTTATAAAATACTTTCTTGTATATCCATAAACAGCTATATGCCTACCGATATTTATTACACGTTACAGAAAGCCATAAAATCATTTATTTAGAATATTCAACACCAAACCAAAACAAGTAAATACAAGTTTTCTTTATAATGAGCATATTTCTCCAAACCCATTCCGGAATCAATGGCGCTGACATGAATGATACTGCTATGCATTTTAAATTTGCCAAAAGAAGTATGCGCGAATGTAAAAGAAAACATTATAGAGGCAATGATCCAAGGAACAGCTGTTACGTTATCTTAAATCGATCGCACAGGATAATGTTTTTTCGCCAACTTTCTCACGCTGCTTCTTTTCGTGAGCGGCGAAAGTCATTTTCGTGAGTAGAAACGGGTGGTCGAGCAGTCACGGAAATGCCACTAATATCTGGCCGGATTTGGCGAATTGCCGTCAACCCTGCTTAAGAATTTAACGATGAAGTCTATCACTTGCTAAAGACTGGTCAATTAAGCATCGGTTTTGTTCTTAAGTCTTTTTTTCCTATATATCTCGGAGATGTTGAGTAGATCTATTCCATCTTTAAATTGATTTTTCACCTATTATGTGTGCGGTATGGATATTATTACAGTTGAGTGATTAAGATCTTGTTTTTCGGAGAAAAATGAAATCGTGAGTAACATTTTATCATCGCATGTATTTTTTTCACGTTTTAAGTTTTAATAGAGTATAAATGACTTTCTAAATGACATTTTTATGCAGTATAATTAAGGAAATTATTTATTGTAAGCATTTCTTGTTCGTTTTTAAGAGATGTAGTTTTGTATTTCATGTGTATGCATATGAAAAATAAATGATTATTTTTTTTGTTCAAGCAATATTGTTTAAAAAATATTAGGTATACTTGCAAGCATTTATATGTATCGATAAAACTTAAAATCACAAGCAAGGATATGCATCAGAATCTTAGGTAGCAAATGAATTTCATCTTCCGATATTTAAGGTTTGATATATTTTATTTATATTTAAAAAAAAAAAAACTAAAGTAAAGGAAGTAATTGGTTCATATAATTCTTCTAAATTTATGTTGTTAAATTATGTATTTTTTAATTTTAAGAAATTATTTTTAATACTTAATTATTCTAAAGTGTAATATCTATATTAATAAAACATTTTTAAGTATACATGTGTATTTTCGAAAAAAAAACATTGAGATTTTTCTACACTAGTAAAACGTATTAAACAATTGCGAGAATAAAAAAAAAATCGCCATTCATTAGCAATAAATGCCCTTTTTAGGGCGTACTTAAAAAAGAAAGAATAAATGATTAGTGTCTTGGGATGCTTTTTTTTCCTTTTGAAAATTTCAGTCGTGAAGTGTTTTAGTAACATTATCTCTGTTCAATATCAATATATTTATTTATTATTTATTAAATTATTCAAAATAATATTAATTACTTCAAATGATTGTGAGATATTTCTGCACAATACGCTTTGTACAACAACATTTAGTTTTAATCAACTGTGAATATTTTTAAAAAGTTATTTTCTAACTTCTAAATGACTATTTAATCATTTTATATAGATAATTATTCAACTCCAAATTTAAACGTCGATGTGCTGATATTCTAAGTGTTTTTTTTTTCTGTTCATCACATTATACAATCTCGTTCTTCGATGCTTAACAATGGAAATAAAGAATATATTTTGAAAAATATATATCCGGTATAACAGTGATTTCCAGCCTTTACATAGCCGTGGACTCATCAACGTTTGGAATTTTTACTGCGATCCGCTGAGAGGGGAGGAGGGCATTGATTGTTTATACTTCAAATTGTT
The DNA here is from genome assembly GCA_019973975.1 of Trichonephila clavata. NCBI lineage: Eukaryota > Metazoa > Arthropoda > Arachnida > Araneae > Nephilidae > Trichonephila > Trichonephila clavata. The sequence continues at coordinate 51,445 of BMAO01000396.1, read as the reverse complement.
TTGATTAAAAATTTTTAGTTTAATTGAATTCAAAAATGCTTTCAGAGCAAAATACAGTTGCTCCAAAAATTGAATATAAAGAGGAATATAAAAGGATTTTCATGGAAAATCACACAAATCTGAGAGAAATACAGTGAAAAAATTGGAAATAATTCGTTGATCCTCGAATGGTCCGGTACCATTTGATCCAAGAACCAGTAACTGTCCATGGCCTGGGGATAGAAGACCACTGCAAAATATAAAGTGTAATTAAACATTTTCTCAGTCTCTTTGTAAACGTACATGATTTCATTTGTCATTTATTAAATATAAGATGCCATTAATAAAATTTGTATTAATTGTGAAGTTAATTTAAGTATTCCATAGCATATAATATTAACTATCAAGTTTCGTATTTCAGTACATTTTTTGTAATACATCATAATTTTAGAATAAAGTTGCGAAATGAACACGGATATAAGAAATGGTTGAAATTCGGCACCTTGAAAAATTATGGGTCATGGTGTGTGTGTGTGTGTGGTATACCCCTTCAATATATATTTCTAAATCATCTTTAAAATTGCTTTAATTAAATTTTAAGGCAATTTTCTAGTGCTCTGTATGATATGGAGTACTCATACTGTCCATTTCTGAATGTGATAAAACATTTTTCATATGATGTTTTGGAAAAATCCTTATGTTTTCATTATCATTATCTTTACTTTTCGCTGTTACTACGCCTTTATTTGTTCTTTACAATAATTTTTTTTAATAAAAACGTTTATGAAATTATTGCTTCCACACTTTCATTTTAGTTTTATGTAGCATGATTTGTGTTTGCAGTTTTGCTGTTGATACAATTCTTTTGATAATGAACATGTGTTAAGTTTTTCAGCAATCTTAAAATAACTTTTTGTTCTATTCATCTGTTTCAGACAGATTTTACCTGAAATTATTCTTAACATTATAATATATTTTGAAAGTATGTTGTCACAATATTGATGGTAATTTGAAGGTAATTTTATTTGTTTCAGGTACTTTAATATGACTATAATATATTTTTTTATTAGCTTAAGGATAGATTGAAAAATATATAATACTCATATTTTTTCGACAAAACCTAATATCTAACACAAGTAAATTTAGCTTAAATTTGCTCCAATTATTTGCTTAGGTATTTCTAGTTTTAATTAATGTTAAATATTGCATTTCATTTCCAGTTTCAACTTTCTGATAGGTGCTATTTTAAGTATTCTGGTCTAATTTTTAGTTTCCTTCATTATTTGTTGCCAATATGGTGAATTGCTTTTGATAAAACAGGTAGAAGTCAATGAGGAGAAAATATCATTTCTTTTTCGAACTAAAAATGCGAAATAAACTAGAGCTGTGTCACTAAAATTTCGTCAATAGTTCTTTTATTTTGTCTGCTTTAGATACATTTGAATACAAATTAATTACGCAAAACATTTTTCTAATTTAATGTTAATTCATATTTATTTATTAATGATAATCATTTTGTGAACTATACTTGCACATAATATAGTGATTTGCAAAAGGGCATATCGATTGTTTCCATGACTATATAGTTTACTTTATTTCTATTAATAAAATAAATACTTTGCTGAAGAGTGGCCTTGTGATGGAATGATTCACACTTGTGAAATTCTCTGAATTTATGGATATTGAGGACGCGGGAATCTGGATCATTTTTTTTCTTCAAAATTTGCTGTAGATATTTAAGAATATAACGTTGGAACGATTATTCTTAGCTTAAAGGACATGTTGCAGAATTAAGATTTTTACATTATTTGGGACATCCAAATTGTTAATAGAGATCAATATTTCTTGGAGCATGTAAACTAACAACACTATAATTTATCAATTTCTATTTTTATTTTTAATTTGAAATCTTTTTCTTCGGAGGCAAGGGAATAACACAGAATTTAACGCTATGCTGAGTGGAAATTTTAATTCATTTTTAAGAAAAAAAAACAGAGAAGGATAACATAAATTGAAGAGTTTGATTAGAATTTTTATTTACGTAATCAATTAATTTTCTCCTTTTTCTTTCTTAACATATTTCAAAAAGGCGAACTGCTTTTCATGACCTTGACATACTTCGTCACTGGACATCATAAACTTTAGAGTGAGTGAGTGAATAATAACGTCGCACTATTCAGCTAAACGAGGGCTTCTTGCGACAGACCTCGTAATTTTGAACCATGGTCAAGTACATAGAGGACTAGTCTATTTAGAGAATATTTGTATTTATCCCTTGTTTTTTGTAGCAGAATTATGATTGTTTCTAACGAATCATCACAAAAAACAACGAGTTTGTAAAATTCGTTGATAATTTAGAAAAATTTAAAAATGGAGCCTATATTACAAAACCAATTTAAAATTTTTGGATATATTGTCTTCTATCTGGAAAGGCGTGAGACCAATTACTAAAAAAAATGTGACCGCAATTGCATAGAAGTCATTGTCACAAACTCCTAGCTGGTATTGTGTCCTGATACCACTGAAAACCAATCGTGTAGAGCCCTGATGCATGTTAAATCTGTCGACGCTGAAATTTCTTGAGTTGATGGGTGTGTAAGTTAGAAGAGCTGGATACGGTCTCAGGTTTATCCTGTTACTTGATTGTGGCTCAAAATTACGAATTCGGTCTCTAATGGCCTTCTTGTTGCTTTAAATGCAAAGCTTAGGAACATTTACTCAGGGTTAGATATAAAACAGATATCTTGTTATTAAAATGTTTCACAGTTAAAAGCAATCATTATTTTTAATCATTTTCGAGCTTAATTTAAAATATACACATTTCTGTGTTTTGAATTTTTAAATGAAATTTATAAAAGCAAGCATCAAAACTTAAACAACATCTCAAGTTATATAATCATATCAAAGAAAAAATATTTAAAAAATGGAGAAAAATATTTGCTAAGTTTAAATATATATTCACATAAGCTTTCAATAATATATTATCATTCTTTGATAAAATTAATTTAAATTGAGCTATGAATTTGAGTTTTTGCATTTATCTACAGTCATAATTTGAAATATGAAAAAACAAACAAACATATTAAGTACTTTTAATAAATAAAATGCTGAATAATTCATTTTCAAGTTTTATCTTCTTTTAAAATGTTTTTTATGATCACTGAAATTATTATACTACAATATTTTTCATGCTTTTTCATTTTTATTATGAAAAAGTAAATGTTGAAATTTACCATTGATTTAAGAATTATATTGCTGTAAAACATTTTATTTCATGAATTAAAAATTATAAAATTATCGGTCCAATCTGTATGTAAAATAGTATAATTTAAACAGGTACAAAATGAAATAAAATATATTGAAGCAGCATTAATCCTACGCATGTATACACAATGTTAAAGAATGACAAAACAGATTGTGCAACTTTATTCCTAACTATTCTGTTAATTTGATTCTATAAAAATTTAAAAAAATACACGCTTTTAGTTTGAATAGTTAGAGTGTTATTCTCCGCTCACTACGCTTGCTGGTTCATTTCTCTTTGAAAGGTAATTTCCGGAATAAAGTTGTGTATTTTGATACTTTGTAGGGAAAAGTTCACTACATGGAACTGAATATTATTAAAATAAATTTTCCTTATCTAGATTAAAAACTTCATTCATTAAACCATACTATTATTGTACTATTATTATTTCTTTGTTTATAAATAGTTCTGGAAAGTTCATTAAAAAATCTATGTTAAATTACGAAAATATATGTATCGCTTTCACAAAAAAATATATATTTTACATGGATTAAATTTTTAGAATTGTTATGTGTACTGGTAATAACACTTGCATGAAGATTTTATCCTCTTTTTCAAAATTAAAATAATTGTGATTTTTAAATGCCCAATTTTTTTCTAAACTTTACTTTAAAACACCTATCTGCGGTAGTTTATAAGATATGTCTTGTTTCCTCCATGGAAATATGTAAGATCTAAAAATATACTGGGTGAAATATTAAGAGTTATACGTTAACTAGTTTTGGGGTAAAAATGTAGATATTGTACAAAATATTACATTTTCAGAAAAGAAAAATCTTCAAATTTAAATTCTGGGATTTTTGAGGATTTATTTTTTTTTAGTAATTTCCACATGAAACATTACCCTCTGCCTCTACAAAAGTCTTCTAACTTTTTTCATCATTTTTAACATTCCAGCAATTGTTGGATCTCCAGTTGCTTACGCTCAGCCATACGAATTCTACGTGCATTTAAAACTTTGAACGTACATAACGTAGTTCAAGGCCAGAATATTTAAAAATCATTAATTTGGATACATAGTATTAGTCGGTACAATAGCCATATTTAAATATAGTTCTAAAGCTTTTAATTCCACACAATGTACACTTTGGAATCACTGGTCGTGGTATGACTAATTCGGGTTCTGAGTCTTTCCTGCAAATTGTTTTTCAATAAAATAGATTCAGCTAAATATTTAAAAATTGACTCAGTTTTATTCATCATGGTATATGGCTCATGTGTATGCGTTTTACGATCATTGCATTTTTCATTACTTTCAGCTTCTGCCTTTCGAAACTTCCAAAGTTCCCAATCCGTGTTGAGGGTTCTACTTTGAATACACAAGATGAAATTAAACAGACTAAAAATCAGTTTTTATACCGTGCCAATCATTAATATTATTTCTAGCAGCGAAACCGTAATTCATCAGTATTTTCGAGATTAAAGCATCTACAAGGTTAGGTTTTTTCAATAATAACTTTTTTGTTGCTAACAAACTAAAAAGTTGTTATGAACGAGATATGCTTACTTATTTTTATGATCTACGTATGATATATCATTCATTTAACGTTAATAAAAAGCTCAGTTTAATGTAATATTTAGATTAAAACACACAAAAGTAAAATCTGCTGAATATAAATCAGTTCCACATATTCAACAAGTTCAAAAATAAGTAAGCACATAGAACAACATATCAAAAGAACAACAAAAAAAAAGCTTTGTTGAGTCGTATATTTTCTTCTTCGAAAAGGATACATTTTGCTTTCATTAAAAAAAAGATTATACGAATTGTGAGTAGACAAAATTATTTCCTCTGTCATGGAAAACATGTTGAAGCACATGAACTTATAGTAGAGAACATTTGACGATGCACGTCACAAGGAGTGGCTTTATTTAAAAAATAAATAAATAAAAGTACTTCCCTAAACATCGTATTTCCTTAGATATTACGTAATTTTAAACATACATGCTTGAATAATCAATTCAAAATATAAAAAAGAAAATCGATGTTTTTTTTTGGAGAACTCCTGTGTTAGACTCCCAGACAACGTCACCAAAATAATTCTTTTTCAAAAATGTAATTGAAAGTAGAGAAAAAATACAAATTTCTTGTATGTATTATACAACTACTAAAATGAGCAGATACTGATTAATTTTATATAATAAAATGCCGCAATGATAAATATCAATGATATGAACTAGTATATTTATAGTATATACTTGTAAAATTTTTTAATTTGATTTTTGTGTACCACGTGTTAATATTATTTTCTTTTCCGAAATTATTCAATACAACTTTAAAAAAAGAAATTTAAATTATTTTTATCGATTTTTTTCTTCACATGCAACATGGTATAACTAAAAAGCATGTTACAATAAGAAAGGTAAAATAGGAAATTAGGGGAGTAAGTACGGATTTAGTTCTTGGCGTACGATTTAACGAAGAGATACTCTTTCCTGACAAAATTTCATACAAAAATGGAACCAACAAAGTCAAGATAATGTAGAAATAGATGTGAATTGAGTTTTGGAGGGAATTGAAAATATAAAGATTTTTGTTTTTGGCACATCGCTGATCCTACAGGATTACGAATTTTTTCAATCACATGCTAAAATATTTTCCTCTTAAGGATCGGAATTTTCTGTAAATGTCTTAAGGTAACTGGAACGTGAAAGTGCTTCAAATTTTGCATGTGTTTTATTTTACAGTTAAGAAATAGAGGACATTTAGCTGCAGCCATAGATGCATTATTTATAAAAATTCGATGAATAGAACGCTAAAAATTGAATTTTGAAATTGTAAACACATGTGATATAACGGTGATTCAGGTATACTTTCTTCAAAACGCTTATTGTATTTAATATGTATTGTAAAAAACTAATTTTTCTATACAAATAATGTAAATATCCTATATTATTTGTTCGAATTTATTGAAAATTCTACATTTTTTGAGCAAACATTACGGAAAATTTAATTGATTAGTTACAACATGATATTTTGTTTTTTGTAATGTTAATTATATCTAATTTTGCATTTATAAATACTCAGTGAAGTTCTTAATTTATAAATCAAGCGGATATAGTACAAAGGGAATATTGAGGATTATTCTAAATTAAATACACAGCTTGTAAAAAAACATTTCATTTTTCCTAACTGCTTATTGTTAACATTTGAATACTCATGAGTAACTATGTATGTTTATCACTGCTGGTTTTATTTTAAAATAAATAAATTCATATGTATAAATACAAAAATGGAAATTATTTTGTTATAATTTTTAAAAACAGAGTCCCATTTAAATTAGGCATCAATTAACTTCTTAAATTCATCAAAGACATTTTCTTTGTGTATTTTATAACAATAAATTATGTGTCAGGAATTCTGTACTATCCTGTAATGATGATTTTCAAAGTGAAGTAAAAATATTAAAACATATATGCATAAAACTTTGTAACTTTATATGTAAGAAGAGGTGTGAATCGTTCATAACACGTATTGATGAAGTAGGGAAAGAGTAATTAAAAATACTTCTAACTAATCTATAATTTTAAACTTACAATTTAAAAACTGAGAAATGATGCTAAATAATCCAATTAATAATGGTATGACATTACTATATTGTATTAAAAATATTATTTTACAAATCATAGATGGAAATATCTTTATTTGCAATTTTCTCAAAATGCATTTTTTGGTTTTCCCGGTACACTTTTCTCATAATTTACTTTACCTATAGTGCTGATGTTCTGTATAGTATAAAACCCAAAATTTTCAACAAAGTGAATGATTTTTTTTTCAAATAAACATTCAAAAATTTTAGATATAGCATAATTTCTGCATACAATTTAAATAAAATTTAAACCAGTACATTTAAAAAAAATTTAATTTTTATAAATTGATTTTTTAAAATTTTATTTTATTTATTTTATGGATTGTTATGTTTGCAAAAACTCAGTAAAACTTTATAGCTATATATGCAGCGGATTTTATGTAAAGTGTAATAAAGGTAAGAACATGCCTTGAAAATAAAAAAAAATCGGTATTGATTAATTATTGCTCATACAGATTTATTTGTAATTTAAAATGGAATTTTCTTACATTACCAGGTACATAAATATACAGATAATTTAACGTAACATTTTACATTCTTTGCTTTTAATTTAAGTAAGTGAGAACCATTTAAATTCATTTTGCCTTGTCGCAGACCTCCCAATTACTTTAAGCATTCCATCTAACGTGCTTTAATTTATTCACTAGATGGTTAAGACATCGTATTTTTTATGATATAATAGTTTTCATTAGTTCCAATTTTTCAGAGGAACAGTATTTTTTAATAATAGTAAAATGCAATTTGGATGAAAAAAGTATACGTACCGAAATGAAAATTATTATTACTACAAACAAACTAAATGATCTATATATCGATATGAATATTATACATACTTTAGTATATGACTTGTGCTTATGCATATATTGGTACATATATTGCAAGATTGCACGAATCATATTTATATATCTTATTTTTAAAGTTAATCCAATTTCATTTGTTTTTGCAAATGCTTAGCGCCATTTTGTTTTCATCTTTACGTATTTAAAAAATTTTAATTTTGAAATAAGTTTTCAGGATTATACTCAGACTAATTGTTTTCAATACTCTCATTACAGAGATTGTTATATTTTTCTAAAATAAATTGAAACCATTGATTTTATTCTAATTATCAAGTAATTCTTTAAATAAACGTGGAATGAGTTCCCCTCTTAAATTTTGGCTGTGATTATTCAAAAAATTTTCGAGTATGATCCACTCATCTAAGTGAAATAAGGTAAAAAATCAGCTTTACTCAGTTGAAATACATAATTGCGAAGCATAACTCGAAAATATTAAGAGGAAAACGAAACTTAAATTTCAAGAATGAAGCAATGTACTATGAAATGAATAAAATAAATATAATTTTATCTTGAACTGAAAAAAAATTCCCTTCAAATAACAGGAAAAGTCAAAGAAATACCAAATGATTATCAGACTTTTAAGATGATGTACTTCAAACCGGTATAAGAAAAAGAATAGTTTTGCCATAAAATTTGCGCAGGCACGATTTCTGAACAGTTTAATTTTCAATTCCTTGCTTAATATTCGCAGTCTTATGCCAAAATTAAATATATAATATTATATATATATATATGTTTCATATAATTATAAGTAATGTATTATTATGTTTTAAAATGACTATACTTATATATATATATATATTAATACGAATATTAATTTAAAAATTCAAAATTACCTGTATTTCTTAGTAGTACAATGAAAAATTATGTACAAAGGTACCTAAATGCCTTGTTAACAGTAAATTTCATATTTCTATAAAGTGTTAGTAGTTGTGTAATAATCTTGGTCACGAGTTTGTGGTAAGTGTGTCAAAAGTTCCAGGCCTAATCCCAATGAAAAACCCCCGTGTCAAGGCACTGTGGTACGTTAAATCTGTCGTAGGTAAAAGTTACTTTGTAGGAGTGGGATGGTATTTGGATGAATGCGTGCCAGCTCATAATCTTTCTTTTCATTTTCACGTGATTCAGAATTGCGTGATTCATCACCAATGCAACTCGTATTGCTTTATATTGCGACATTAATTAACATTTACTCACAGCTGTTTATTTTTAAAATGTCTTTTTAAGTTTAGAGACAGTCAAATTATTTCCAAAATTTATTTAATTTGCAGAAAATTATTTTCCAGTAACTATAGAAAATCATTACAAGATATTTAAAAAATTTATGATTACACATTTCTTTAAACTAGAAATTGCAGACGCTAATGGAAAAATAGCAATGTAAATTTTGAAAGTAAAGAAAAAAAATAACAGAATTTGAGATATATCAAATATTAAGTAATCTGCATCAAATTGGACTCACTTAATAATTTTCTCCCAATAAAAACAGTTTCTGTTAAATAATCAAATAAATGTCTTAAGTAAAGTTTAGAAAATATATGATACATCAAGTTTTTAGATGCTTGAACTGCATTAGTTTGTAAGAGATTATATCATCAAAAATTATTTTTTATCATATTTTAACAGATAAAAATTATTCAATGAAATACTAACAATTTGAAAGATAACTTTTTGTAATTACAAAAATTAATCAATAACAATATAAATTTAGTTTTTAATACTAAAATGAATTCCTTTTAGCTAATGATGCCCAATATAAGAGTAATAGTTTTCTGGAATTTAAGGGAATATTTCTTTTTTAACTCAACTATATGATGTTATACATATATAAAAAATGTGCAGAAATGTGTAAATGGTAGTAATCGCAGCTGATATTGGAGTACATAAATTAACCCATTAGCAATGTTTCTGTACGTAAGATGTTTAGTAAAGTAATGGATAAATAGCTAATTTATCAGATTTCTAAAAAGGATAGTTCATTTCTGCTCGGTGTCTGGATGAGTCGATTTTAAAAACAACGCACTCGGCAGCTGTTCAAGTACAGTCGTTATATAAATACTTTTCTTAAAGAAGTATATAGAATGAAACAAAAAGTAGCCTTCCCGAGGTTTGTTTGCCACCGGCTCATTTAATTCAAAATAGAGTAGAGACTGGTATACATTGTTCTGTATGACCGACGAGCTATAATGAATGATATTGCAGCAGTTATAATAATAGCGACCTAAATCAGTGGTAGATAAACTTTGGATTTTCAAAGTTTGGTGTAATGTAATTATATAAATGACCTCTAAATGGCGGACCACTAAAATTATAATGTCATTTAATTACGCTTCTCCCTTTACATCACCGTATCACTAAAAGGAATTTTACGAAAAGCAACAAACTGGCAATGCAAAGTTATATCAACAATTTAAAATGCTATGCCACCAATTAACCATGACTGCAACTCTCATTTTCAAATGATGTTATATACATCGGCTGAAGTTGTTAAAAGTTATTCCATATCCATATTCCATATTCTTATTACAATCCATACTCTATAAAATGTTTTCTTACTCATCTTTTTTGAAACTGGGTCACCATAAAATTATAATATCCTGATTTTTCTGTGGACCATCGAAAAAATTTCAAGGACCACCTGTTGTCGATTGCTGACCTAAAAGATGTGTCTCTGCACACACTCTGAACACACTGCATTGAATACTGAGTAAGGGTTTCCACCGCCGAAGCATGAATTACTCTTAGTTCTGACTACATAACATAGCCTACAGGGCCTTGGATGTGCCATGAAACTTAGGTATAGGATCATAGAAAAATAGAGAAATGTCACCTGGTCCAACAAAACACATTTTCTCAATGGCCACGTTGACAGGAGAAGGCAAAAAATTGGATTTCAAATGGAATATCATAAAGCCGATTACACAGCTGGCTGGATCCAAATAGATGTAGAAGATATTATGGAACGGGTTATGATTTCCTAGGACATATTAATATTTATCATACTCATAGAACAATTCCAGAATTCCGTATGCTGTGTGATCAGCTTTGTAGATAAGGTACAACCCTTTCATGGGAATAGTTGTTCCTGCGAAGGAGTATACTAACAGGATTAAGCACTATGTCGGTGAGTCAAACGAATCTTCAGGGAGTTGTTCAACAAACATTCCAAAGAAATTTTAATCATATATATGTTGTCCTAACTCATATAACATGAATCAATTCAAAAACACTTCTGGCCACCGTAAATGCAACACGAAGAAAGACGAGAGATAGCACAACAAAATTTATTTTGTAGATAGCATGTTGACCAAGTATCAAGTGATTAAATTTGGCAGACTTCTGTGAAGTGTGGTTCTGCCAGAATTGCAGCCAAAGTAGCTACCCATTGTTGGAGATCACCGCTGCCACACGCTCGGCATTGATTCAAAGAGACCTTTGATGTGTCATCAGTACATCAGACCAAGAAGCCACAAAGTTGCCAAAGTTTATCTGTGTGGCAGCTGGGGTGTGATCTGTCACTGTTGAGAAACCAGGACATGTTTTCTTATCGGCGAAAGATCCGGAGAGCGAGAGCGGCTGAGGCAATTCAACAGGTGATTGACGAAGAACCTGGACAAGGCGTGGCATGTGGTCGCGCATTATCCCGATGAAATATGGCTGTGTCCAAGCCCTGAAGCAAGGCGACAATCCGGCTCCAACACCTCGGAGATGGGGCGCTGGCTGTTTAAAGTACCGGCACGTGTACTAGAGGAGTGCGAGAGTGATATCCAATACCGTCCCAAACCGTAATACCCAGTGCAGACCAGTGTGGGAAACAACGCAGCTTCAGCATCTTTTCTCCACGGTGTTCTTAGACTGAATTGACCATCGTGGTGTTGCAGACAGATGAGATGCGTCAGTAGTATTGTAACCATATTCCATTCTGCCACCCACATCCTTCCTTCATCGCACCATTGGTGGAGGAGACGTCTGTGGTTATGCGTCAAGGTGTATCTGCCAGTCGGAAATCTTGTGACAGACTACTCTCCTGTAACTGCGTCAATGTACGCGTTGCGACACTGAATGATGCGCGATAGACTCAATGACAAAAGGCGGTCGTGATGTGACTGATAACTGATACCGCCATGCGCATACTGCCTGCTCACGAAGTGGTCACCGAGGTGGATGATGACCACTTTGTCCTTCTGTACCTCCCATCCACCGGTCACAATATCCGTTACAGCTGTTTGCTTCGTCCAACACGACTACTGATTTCTGGAGAGATAATCTACACCGGTAAGCCACCATCTTCCTGTGTCGAACTCGATACTTGGATCAAAAGCCGATCACCGTTACGACGTATAACTGATCGCTTTTGAAACCACGCTGTTATTGCCACCTCCGAACTTGAAACCATCGAAATCGCAAGCCTTTTTTAAATAGCTTTGATGTGAAAGCCAGTATGCAAGGTATTTAGGTCTGCGCTGAAATTTAATCCATTTCCATATCTCACCTCCGCTACGTTGTAAATTTGCTGTTTTACGTTTTCCTAGAGTGTTGCATTGATGGTAGCCAGCAGTGTATTTAGGTTCCATCTAAAATAATGAATTAATGCTGCTCCACTACCACTTTGTGATGTATGGGAATTGCTGACAATAAGCGAGAACTTCTTAAATATACCTCAAACTGCTTATCATGATCTAGTTTAATCAATGATTCTTTAGGTATTGCAAGCTTTTGCAGGAGAAAAAGGTCCTCCTTCTCCTTAAATGTTCGTAACAGGGCGACTGTTTGGCGTGTGTTGTTAATAACTCTTTAGAATGTATTATATTTATTTAGCCTGGTTTCACACGTAATCATGTTCAGTCTCATTTTCATTTACGTATTTTTCTCCTTTATAAAACTGTAGTCGATTTATGTTTAAATAGTAATAGCACCTGATTTTTATTATTGATGGTTAGAAACATGCAAAATTTTAAAGAAAACAGGACGATATATATCCAAGTATACACATATAGTACAAAAGTATTTCGACTTTATTTATGCTAGGTGTATATTCTTCATGTGATAGCGATTTTAGCCTGAGTTGTTTATTTTTCTTACATGTTTTTGTAGAATTATATAATGCATTTTTATTAATACATCATGTTGCAACTAATCGCATAAAATTTTAAAATAGTTTTAAAAGAGATATTGCTATTTTTGCAGATATATTGGATATATAAAAAGTCCTGCTTACATTCGAGATAATTAAACTAATTATATATATATTTCGTTTTATTTATTCAATAGAGATTTTTAAAATATTAAATCACCAGTATTGTGATGATGATTGATGTTTTAATGTTCATGAATGAAACAGTTTCTTCCATCATTTTTCATAACGAAGCATAAAGAAAAGTGTTGGCATTTCCTGTTCATTTAATTTTAGATGGAAAGTCTTTCGGCAATCACTAAATATCAAGACCATCATTAAGCGAAAAGACATCAAATTTCTTGGCGCGTATCAATATAAACTGGTGGTGAATTAAAAGAAGATGAATTTATCAGATCAAAGGAAAAGGTCAACACACGGAAGGGCTATTAAATGCATATCCAGCTACTATCTTAATGTGCATCACAGCGACATCTTTACTTTTACTCTCTTTATTTTTATACTACAAGGTCGTTTATTAAAACCTCTCATGGGCATGTGGATAAAAAAAGGGTAAGGATGACAAAGTAGTAGGGAAAATATGGTAACTCATTCAGGTGCGTTGTATTGTGTATTTAACGGCGTTATTATGGTTAAAATGAATAAACTTTATAGAAACACCAGAGAATAGCTCTGAAGTGACAAAAATTTTATATCTTTTTAATGCGTGAAAGAAAAAAACGAACGAAAGAGCTTTGTGATTTGAAGAAATGAATGCGTTATATTCATTAAATGCCACCGCGGATTGAAGTTACATTATCATTTGAAAGGTGATTGCAATATCGGCACACCTTATTCATTTTGAAATTATATCGCTTAAACTTATCGTGTTTATAAAGTACATTTTATGGCTAAAAATGACAGATACAACTGATAGCATTTACGATCGCTGTCTGGTTTAAAATGAATCGTGTTCTATGCAGAAATTAACTTTTGTGAAAATAAACAGCGGTAGATGCTAAATTTTCTAAATTGTATTTAGGAAATTCACTGAACAATATTTAAAAAGCTTTGGAAATTGCTAAACATACGTTTCAAAGACTTGATGGGATGCAGAATTAGATGTAGCTCAATTCATTTAGGTAATTCTAAACACGTAATGTTTGTTAAATTTTGGGAAGAAAATTGAAAGCAATGATGTTGACACCAAAAATAGGTGGCGAAAATAAATGGCTTTAAGCAGGAAAATATAAATAATTTAAAATACTCGAGGGGCAAAATATATATAATTTTTTCAGCACGTAGTTATTTTTATTTCAAATATTAAAATATTACATAAATTAAGTTCTAATAGTTACCACTTAAAAAAAAACATTGTGTGTAGGACATCAAATTAAAAGATATAATTAAAAATGTTTTTCCTGAAAAATGAACTATCTTTAGGGATATTGAATACTATATTATATTACAACTGCACATTTGTTGATCCTATTTTAAAATATAAACATTTTAGGTAGTTTTCCTGACTAATTCGATTGCTGTAAAATATCATTTTTATAGGTATTAAAACATCACAATATTAAATATAAAGAGATGTGAGCAAAATATCAGGATATGCACTTGTGATTTATCCCATTTAGTTTTATATAGCTATGGATCTCAAAATCGCAATAATTACAGGACTTTTTTTAAGTATTTTAATAAAAGTAAATTAAACGTTTCACTTTTGAAAAAATATCTAAGCACATTCTAAGTGTAAACCACATTACGTATATCAATCAAAGATGTAAGAAATTTACATTAAATAAAATCAGTGTACCGTTTGCTAGGTAGATATAGCTCATATTGAAGAAAAATTTAAATATATTTTGTTTTAACTATACAAAATGTAGTTATTATTAATTATTAAAAAGTCTCTAATTTTTCTTAAACCTGAAATTCTCAAAATTTTATCGCAAATTATGTTAAAACTTCTTATGTATTGAACTAATTATAGTAACTTTTGGAATCTAATGATCTAATTCCCACAATTTCATTCCATTTTTCAGAAAATTGCAGAAAATATGTTTGTATTTTACTTTATGAAATATAAGTGTAAAGATGACCATATACCACGCAAAATACTCCGCGATAAAGATAATAGCTGATAAGACAAAAATTATATTCTATTTTTTTACATTTACCGTGGCATATTAATGAATTCTTTGAACTGTCGAAAAATATTTTTGAAGTTGCAAAAGATAACTATATCACAATGGGGTTGATTCATCACTAGAGGGCGCTGCGATCGTGGCCATCATCACGTGATTAACAACGTGCGACTGCAAACAATAACAGTTGACCGTATGATACTTGTGGTTGCGCGCTAACTTTCGAATTTTCAAACATTATTATTTTATATTCCAAATTTTTAGTATTTCAAAATAGTTTGAAGATATTTTCACTTTAGTTTTGTATTGTGACCAAATATATATATAGTTTTAGTTTATAGTATTAGATTTAAGTGTTTATTTTTCTATCCTTTGGCTTCGAATTTTGTATACTTTAGGTTTTGTAATTATTTTTATTAGTGCCAGCCATATTGTGATTAAAAATTATGCACCGCCTTTGAACAAATTGCTTGAAATTGATAAATCATCATCGCAAATCCTCATGTAAGCGAAGCCTTGCGCAGAGGTGGTAAAAATTCGTTAGACTGTAAATAGGAGTGGTTGCCAAAACAAACATTGCTTTGTCTACACACCGTCAGCAAGACATTAGTTAATATTTCGGCTGTTGAATAGAATCAGTGACCGTTAACTTATTATGATGATTGGATAATAAGAGATTCCATGTAAATGTATAACCGTTACCTGAATATATTGCTTATTTGTATTTCTAGACACTGTTAGTTGTGTCTGAGTGCTGTGTGAAGACCTCCTGGGATTTCGTAAATTCTAGTGTTGTGGCATTTCTAAGGATTGTTTTAAGTTTTCATTGCTCCTGACCCATTCTTTGTAAGCGCAGGTATTTATTTCTTACCGAATTTGTGACATTGATTATATTTTTTTTACATAGAAACTTCTTGTAATTACAAAAAAACCTTGTGAATTTAACTGTTATTTTCTAATATTCATATAAAGTTTCCTTTTTGCTGTTCTTGAAAACTCATTTCAGTATTATTATTAGGACATCAAAGTTTTTAATGTTAATAATTCTTTTATTTTTTAAAATTGTAAGGAAATATTTGTTTGCTTTACATCAATTAGACAATTTATATGCAATTCAATAACTCATAAGAAATAATTTGTAATAAAGAATAATCCAATAAAATTTAATCATTATTCCTAAAAATTATGTATTAATATGATTCCTTTCTTTAACTTAATAGTGTAAGAGTATTTTCTTTTTTAAACTTTGAAGACAGTCTAAAGGGAAATTTCTAAAAGAAATTTCAAACCTTTGTAAATGATAATTACTAAGTAAAGTCTGACAATCAAAGCTGGCAAATGTGTTATTTCATTACAGATTCATCATATATTTCGAAAAATCTTACTATGTCTTGGGAATTTTTATAGAACAGTTGTTTAAAATATTGGTGTACAATAACAATGTTTCAATTTTATGTATCCATATTAATGCAAATAAAGATTGAAACTGACAAAAAAAAATACTCTTTTGGAATACATCTTAAAAAAATTTTCTTCATAAATATAAAATGAAGCAATGTCACTGATAGTCTTTCAAAAGAATATGAAAATGCATTTTTTAAATTACAATGAATTTTTTAATTAAAAAAATAAAATTTTTACATGCTTCACTTGTATAAAATCATGTAATATTAAAATTAAATGTTGATAAATGATGTAAGTTAAATAATTTTAATTACTAATTTTAACTAGCTAACAAAAATTTGTATGCTCCAAAATGTAAAAAATTTCATGAAAATAATTTAGCATGTTTCAAACAATTTCTAAAATTAATCCCATATTTTAGTATGATTCGTTTTTTTTTCATGGGACAATGATTTATATAAAAAAATTCAAACATTTGTAGGTGATAATTATTAAGACTATCAAAGTGCTAAATGTTATTATTTTACAACATATCTTTAAAGGCTTCATAATGTATTGGTACAAATCATACTATTTTAAGGCCACACAATGTGCTAAACATTTCAAAAACAATTTTGACATTTTCTTATGGCCCATATCATTGAGAAGCTTGCCACCAAATTTCAGATTTGATAATAAATTAGTTTTAAAGATATTTGAAGAGCTTAGGTTTTGGTTTCAGTTTCATTTTAAAGCAGTTTTCCACTCTTAAATTGAAAGAAAAATATTTTTGAGCCCAATCAACTCTGAAATAGTTAATTATTTCAGTTCTCATTACTAAAAGTATTTCTGCTTTTGTTTTGAGTTCTCATAGTTACTTAAGATTGTTTTCAAAGCTAATTTTTGTTTTAAAAATAGTTTATATAACTTGGAAGCTTTATCATTAATTTTTTCTTGGTGGTTCAAACGTTCTCAGGTTGCTGTGAAAAACAATATTTTGAAGAGATGGAACACTACTCAAAATGATGCATCTAAAAATCGCCCTCAGCTAATACTGCAATTAGACTTCTGATTTTTCAAGTATTGCAGATAAAACTGAATATTCTCATGATGTACCTAACTGCATGATAATATATTATAGTACTATATTTTAGTACTAAGTTGTGCAATAAAACTCAAACTTGCTAAACTGTACCCCAATTTAAAACTGAAAAAAGTTATTTTTTACAAACCTGGTGATTTCTATGGCTAAAGTTAGTATTATTATTTTATACATAAATACTTTGTGTTTCAAACAGTGCTGGTTTAAGCTCATTTCTAACACTGGGTGCAGAAGATCTACAATTTTTAACAACAAATTCAATACTTTTTTAAACGTCTTTGTGTAAAGTGCCTATAACATGTTGATCTACTTTTTAAAAATTATTAAGGGAATGTTTACTCAGAAAAGGTGCAATAATTTCAGAAATTCAATTTAATTATCCTCAGTTTTAAATATATTTTTATTCTTATTGAATTACATATAAATTATAAAAGTAGTATAATTTATCTATATACAATAGATAGCTCCGAAATACAAGTTATACTTGTAAAAAAATTTTTAAAATTCGCTTCTTTTAACATATTGGATTGAGTTAATATGAAAGTTTTTGAATAATAATAAATATTTTATCCATTTATGAAAATGAATTTTATTTTTACAACACAATGAATTGCAAATAAGATAGAAAAAATTCAATACAATATATATAAAAATGAATACTTGCATAAAATTTCCATTCACAATTTCTACTGGTTATGTATCTTGACCAGGTATTGTATGTTTAGTGCATACAAACTAAAAACTTATTTGGAGAAATGTATTGACATTTCATTATTTTGTTTTCACTAATATGTATCTAAGTATCTTTTATATATATATTTATATTTATACTTTAAAAAAAATGGAAGATAAAAAACACATCAGAGAGAGAGAGAGGGGAAAAAAGATACAGAATTCTCACTCTGAAGTTTAACATGTGAAAATATATTATTAAAGATTAAAATCATTATTATACATCAACAAGTTCCCAAAGTTTATCATGAATAAACTGAGTTCCATTCTAATCAAAATAACAGTTTCTACTACTTATAAGCAAGATAATTAACTAATTATATCATTAGTTTATCAGGAAAATTCTAAATTTCAAGAAACTTTTCAGTTTTCCAAATTATACTTGAGCAAAATATTAAATTACTTCAAAGTTTGTCAAAGAAATGCTAAATCAGTACTCATACCATTCCAAAATTTGGAACTTATGTATTAAACTGCCAAATAATTTCACCTAGCAAATACACAAGAACTTTAAAAAATTATATTATTATTACTGCGTTCAAACATGAGCAGGAACAGCTCCAGTTATTGCCTGTATTATGCAACAACATCCCACAGAATCAAATGTCTATACATAAAGCCATATTTGGTTTCATGATCCTAATTCTCAATAAATATACAATTGATCCAAGTACTCTTCTTTGGTCAATATTTGTAAGTAACTCAATGCAACAAATTTATTCAGGACTTATAAACAGGATAATATCAACATACATGTCTTTTAGACTTTTATTTATATTTATGTAAAAATAAATCTAATGATATAAAGCAAATCTAATCTATAATGATAAATCTTCTACAAATTGTGCAAATACCTATAAATTCTTATTTGTAATACATAGTAAAAAAAATTGTACATCTGTGTGTTAGGTTTATAATTATTTGTTTTTCAGTCAAACTCTGAAAAATAAATGTTCTGCTAATAGATACCACACAAATATATTACAATTATTATTATTTTTGTAAAAGAATTATGGATTCAAAAATGACTTTTTTTATTTTGATCATGTAAGAGTGAGCAGGACTTTTATATTCCATATATGGACATAAACATTGTATTATACAAACATTTTAATTAAAAAATTTTAATGCCTTAATTTATTATCATATTTGAAATTCAATTCTCGATAAATCATATCTTACCTAAAATAACACAGCCAGTAAAGACTTTCAAAATGTTGCATAATTTTTTTACATATAATTTTACAAATGGTAAATGATAATTTTGACTTCTAATGTTTTAAAATGGTACTTGATTAATCATCAAGTATAAATATTAATGAAGATGTAGTAAATTAAAATATTTTTCCATTTCTATAGTGAATGCTTCTCAAAAATGTTTTTTCTTTTCCACGTAATATTCTAAAATTATTTTTAAAAAAACTAAGTTTTTGATTTAGATGTATGTATACTTGTTTTTGATACAGCATGTATGGTTACATATCAGATTTTTGCATCCTAATTTTTTGGATAATTAAATACTGAAGTACCTCTGTTAACTACTGTGAAGATGTGTAAAATTTAGATTAACTAAACATGTGTTCTATTGTGTGTGTGTTAGGACACACCTGTCCTTAATTTTACCAAAAACATATTGATGGTTTGCAAAATATTATTTTGGGTGGACATTAAGGAATTTTCAATATTTAAAACATTGAATACACTAAAAAATCTCTTGCAATGAAACCCTCTGTTAAGGTGCAAATCACTTAATTTTATTTGCAATGAATTTATTTTTCTGTACAATATCCTTCTTCTATTCTGTTTTGTATAAGGCAAGCTTATCCAGGAAGGAATGGAAAGTGCTGGCCTTAATCAGAATGTAACGTTTGCTATCCCTGTATTAAAATAATTTTTTAAAAAAAAATTTACATAATTATGCATGTATATGCAACTAATGTAAATGAAAATGAATTATGTATGTAAAATGAAAATAACGTGAAATTTAAAATGTCAGTTGTAGTATAGTAAAATTGATAATTAGAAATTTTCTTTTATCGTAATTGTTTTTTTTAATATTAGGAAAAGTTAATGCAATCAGTATTTTAAGAATATAGATAGATACGTGCTTCTCAATTTCTATATGATCTAGCTCTTCAGTATCGAATTGATTTATTCCCTGATTTCTGGAAAAATAGTGGAATATGAATCGCACAAATTATTAAAATATATTGTTTGTTCTTCACCATACAGCATTATACATTTATGGATGCATATTTTTTAAAGTACATATGAACTTCATTAATGTACTTGTATTTGTAAGTGTATTGTTCTGAAAATTACAAAACAATGACTTTGCTGAGCCAGTTCAGTTTCAAAATCTTATGTATCATGCTTGTTAAATTTGTGAAAATAGCTATATAAAGAGAAAAAAGAAAAAAAAAATGCAGGTGAGTTCAACTGCATACTTATTCATCAGTTAGAAAATCAGAACAGGTCCCAGAAGTAGAACCCTGGTTTGTGTTTTTTCGTGTCTGCAAAATTGAAATGCTTTGAAGTCGACACATTTATCAACATACAGTACAATAAAATTTCAAATGACTGCAACAAAGAAAATGCATAGATATATATTAACATTATATACACAGTTAGGAAATAAAATGAACAAAGTTATGATATTTCTATAAATTTAAAAGTATTTTGTATTGCTACTAAATGGATGGCACAATTAAAGAGTGAGATTTTATTCCAATAAAATTTAACAGAACAAATTTCTTTATTAAGACAGTTCAGTTTCAAATTTTTGTTTGTAGTGCTTGTAAAATTGTAGAAAATAATCTTAAAATAACAAAACAAGTATTATAAAAAAATAAGTCAATTCCTTCTTAGGTAAGAAAAATTTTATTTTAGTTACTTTTTATCAAATAATTATAGTTAATATAAATATGTGTATACATATGAAGAATCACAACATTAAGTGACAATTAATTTTTATTAATTATCATTAAAATATTGCATTGCTATCCAAAACAAATGTGTTTCAAATTTCAGTTCAACTGAATGTTTTAAAATGTGAGAAAAAACCTTTTTAATTTTGGACACAAGTTGCCAAAATGGTCACTATGTCGCCAAAAATGATGCCAACATGGATGTATTTATAATTATTAGAATAATTAGCTTTAATCAATTAATTTTTATTAATTAAATTCTGTATTGTCAACCAAAATAATCATGTATATAAAATTTTAGCTCAATCGAGCGCTTTAAAATGTATTTTACTAACGATTGAAAATTTGAACAACATAAATAAATATTGAGAAAGTGTGAACTAATAGTAGGAATTGAAAAAAAAAACGTAGGTAATCAACTACATACTTAACAAATACAGAGCATTCAGAATAGATCACAGAAGTGGTACCCTGATCTGTGTATGTTTGCAAAATTAAAATTCTTCGAATTCGAAATGCTCAGAAGATATTTCAGACTCTTTTTAAAACTTTAAAAATCGTCAGCGTATTTGATAAAAACAAAAAAAAATATTGAAAATGAAATAATTAAAAAGTACACACATTTCAGTCGAAATTTCTTTTGGAACAACTGCTTTCATTTGTTTTTGATAGTAGATGTAAATACGAAAATTCAGTCAAAATACTCAGTCGAATCAAACACGTGGCTATTTGTTTTATATATCATCACGTGATTATGACGTCAGGTGTATCGAGTCCATTACGAAGAAGAGGAAAACAATTTTTGTAAGTTTTACATGAAGCCGCCTCAGAAGCAACATGGTTAGAGAGCTCGGAGCAATTTGTACTGGAATGAATGGTAATGGAATTATTCATGATGTCGGAACACGTGAAAATGCTGTTTAAACTCTCTATTTTCGAGTTTTACTAATAGAACTCGATTTGTGTTTTTACCGGCACTTCTCACTCAGGGTGCGTCATACCCACCGTCTAACTTTTTTAAAGGCTCCTTCTAAATCTTTTATAGAAAATGGATAATTTTTCGCGTATCTGGCTTTAAGGTCATATCTTATGAGGGACCTTAGCTTGTAGTTGAATTCTAAAAATATATTTTTCGATATCTTCTCTTCTGGTATGTCATATCTTGCGCGTGAATCGCCGTTACAGTTCTGAATGTATGAGCACGTTTTAAATCTGCCTTATGCTATGACATAGTATTGTAGTTTTGATGGAGAAATGGGGTATTTAAGTAATTTAATACAAGCAGTATTTAATAGATGCAGTGCAACAGTATTTTTGGATGAAGAAATTCTCTTCGCGGTTATGATAAGGAAAAATCAATTGAAGAGTATAACAACAAGTATGATTCCCTACTGAAATCGATTCAGATTTAGAAAAGGGAGACACTGTTGAAAATAATTGTTTTATATGTAGAGACACAAAAGTTTTTGGGAAGAACGTAATTTTAAAGGAGACAACTGGTGCGCATCTTATCCACTTTCAGCTGAATTTTTGAAAAAAAATATTGCTGGAACAAAATAAGAGAAAATAAAAAAAAAATATTCAAAATTTTTGAATTTAAAGAATAGAGAAGTTTACTCCTATATGTTTGGTTTTAAAAAGATGCAGATTAAAAAAATTAAGATCCAGTGAAAACATCGCACTAACTCTCGAAGAGATCAGAGGAGTGTATAAGCAATGCACTGAATGCCCTTATAAAAATAACAGAAAAACTAAATTTACGCTTTTGAAAAATATAATAAACATACTGTATTTCCTACTGTTCCTCCTTTTTAACCTTTGTATACAAATTTCACAGTAAAAACACAATGTAAACACCTTTGGGTATGAATGACCCTGCGCGAGAGCTTTAGATCGCTTTTTTTGAGCGAGTGATGACTGGTTAATAATAAAAATTATATTTATGGAAACCAAGGAGAGACTAATCAAGATAATTAGTATATTGTCTATTACCCCCTTCTTTTTGGAAAAAACAAATAGTTCCCTAATATTCTTCAAAAATCAAATGATGAGACTACAATCACGCATGCAAGCAACTTCTGATACCTACATCCAACTAACTGCGGATTTTCATAGTGTGTGTGAGTTCAAATTAAAGATTGATCAACACGTTATTCCGTCCAATGTGTCGTTGATAAATAAGGATTCATGTAAATAATAATAATAAAATTAGTCAGGAACGCGAGCTATGAAAACTTATGTGTTTATAAATTTACTTTCAAGATTTATGGATTAAAAAACTTTCTGTGGGGCTTTCTTAGGCCTTACTGATAACATTTTTTTAGAAATGAAGATTTTTTTTTAACAATTTGTAATAGCTTGTTGAATTAAATATGCAATTCATTCATCTATCTCTTTTATTTCACATTTTTTTAAACAAAAAATATATATTATGGAAAAAATAACAGTTATTTATGCAAATTTAGGGGGGAAAAGTTAAAAAAAATACTAAGCGTTAATCAAAATGATATATACGGCAGCAGCCGTTTGTGAAGGAGGGAAGAATGACTGCATTTAAAATGCAAATCATTCTCTGGTAATTCAGAAACGTCTCTCTTTTCTTAATTTGGATTAAATGAAAAATGGGAGGAGAATATTTGTATGAAAATTAAATGGAACAGATTTGAAGGTGCATACATTTTTTGACAAAATGAGTTAAATTTAGGGGTATAAAATAAAATAATATTTATATGGTAAAAATACAAGCCTACGTTTTTTATTCTAGAAATAAAAATGTTTTAACTCACTTTTAATAATTTTATTTTAATGCTTAAAATACGTGTATTTGACTTGTTTGCACATTTAGCTTGTTTTTTCTTAAGAACTATCCAAATTGAGCAAATACTACTCATTTAGCTTTATGTAATAATTTAGGAATTTATAATGAACAATTGCATTTTCTTATGTTCTGTAAAGATAAATCAGATCAATGAACAACATAACAACAATTAATTATAAAGAGCTAAAGCTCATTGTAATGCAACAATATACATGAAGATTATATATATATATATATATACTTTTATTTAAACATATTAAAAATCTAGTTACATATAAAATATAACCATTTATTTTTCATTTAAAATATTACGTTTATCACATTGGCGTAGTTTGTCTTGAGTGAACACTGTATCAAAGCTTGTTGGTGCACTTTCTGAAGCCCCAAACATTCTGTGATTTTTTTGCTTACACATTTCGGGGCCCCTAAAGCTTTGGGGACCCGTATCATTGATACGGTGATAGCCATCCCCATGGATCACAAGCATATGTTATTTACTTTTCTCGCTGAATATGCTTATTTACGTTTAATTTTCAGAGTAAGTTTCTTAAAAAAATATTTTTTTAATTATTTACACAAAAATATGTTATAATTGAAACATAATTGTGAACCTAAATCACATTTTCCACTTTCCATTATTGTTAAATTTTCACTAATTGATTCTTTCGAATTAAATATCATTAAAAAGCTTGTTTTATCATACATAAGAAAAGCAAAAAAAAAATGACATAACTAAGATTCATTATAAAATTGCAATGATTTATAGTTTCAGCTCACAATATACATACGCACATCGAAGTGAAATAGATTCATGTCTTAGAAGAAAAATATTTTTGAAGTTAATTCCAAATATAAATTGATTGAATAAATTTGAAATACTTCAATGAATTTGTAATCCATGAAACCTACACATTTAAGATTAATTCTTGATGAATCAATTTTTCTTTACTAAACACTTTCTTAAGAAAAATGCTCCTCCGTATTCCAGTTAATTATAGAAGACTAATTATCTGGCTTTAGGTCAACCATACCAAAGAATTCCTTTTGCAGAAAAAGAAAATTACTTACAAATAATTAATGAACTATAGAACTTTATTTTTATTTTTTAAGACTCAGTTATATAGATGCTTTCCATTAATATTAAAGTATTCACTGTATGTGGGACTTAAGATTTCAAAAAATCGACGAAAAATAAATGAACATAAAATATTAGTGACTTATTTATATGAATTTGTATAATTGCGATTTTTAAAATATTGTATTATACATAGAAATTTTGTTATCGTTAGAAATGAAAGGAAATAAAATTGCTCCTAGCGAAAATAGAGCGATGTGAAACATATTTCGAATGCATTGCTTTCCACTTCTCAAACAGTACATTTTGTAATATTTTGTTATAATCGTAGTAATAAAATAAAGGCTGGAATTTTTTATATATAAACAAAGTAGATAAATACCCGTTCTGGGTTAATTTTTTTTAAATAAAAAATATTATTCTTGGTAAAATGGTAGAATTGTGAAGAGAGTAAAACACGGTATAAAACAATGTATAATAGTTATTTAATGTGTCCACCTATTATTTATCTATTTCCTCAATTATTTATTTGTATATTTCACCTCTTAAGCAACACCAACACCCCTATTGGGTGTTTATTTTCATGAAAACTCTTTTGTAGCAGATCTCAACTCCCTGGAAAAACGTGCTAACAAAATTTCATGTTTATAGGTGAAAAACAGGAATTTTTATCTTTAATACCATTTAGGATCTCACAAAGCTCTTTGGTTTTCAATTTAGGTAGAAACGGGAACCTTCTTCATGGATGGAAGATAAAGTGCTACCACACCATATACTCTTGACCGCTCTGATCATACTGGACTCGTTATTGAGTTTTATATGTACGCATATTGTACACATTATTTTATAATACATACTGGTTGTTTGCCACTTTTTTATAGTTTTCAGAATATATAAGTCTTGATCAAATAAACTCAATCTAAAAAGAACCAATGCTTGTAAATTGAAAAGAACTTTATAATATTTCAGAAGTATAAATCATTTAATATATTGAATTGTATGCATAGACATTTACTGAAAGCATAAGAAGATTAATTTAATAACTTTTAAATTGTTATCTATCACTAAAAGTGTATTTTGTTAATATCAGTAATCGAAAGACTATATACTATAGGTCTGAAAAATACTTTGTTTTAAAATGTCCATATATACTTAATATTTTAAAATTTATTCCTAACAAAATAATGATGCATTCATGCATAATTGGTAAGAAATTTACGCTACATTCCTCATCGTATGATAAGCTTATGTCTAATATTTTAAGTATTTTTTTAAAAAAATAAGATTTTTCAATAGTTTCATTTCTAAAGAAAATCTAGAATTTAAACTTTAAAATAAAGTATACTATTTCAATAGTTTTGTTTTGGAATGTATGCGAAGCATGCGTTTTGTAATTAAATTTATTTGAACAGTTCTATTTATTTATACTTCATATTTTACTAATAATAAATCATTAAATATATAGGCTCATTCAGAGTTTCTTCTATTGGATCACTAAAACCAAAAAAAAAATAATTTGTTTACATAAATTTCTCTTATAGTTCCATATCATAATTGATGGATGTAAGTAAACTATACAATTTCTTAGTGTGTGCGCTATATAAATATTTTATTTTTAAACCCTAACTGAAGAAAATGATATTAAGAGTGAGCAGTGTTTTTACATTTTTAGCAAGAAATAAATTTTTTGCAATTATCTTAATATTGACAAGAAAACTATTATAAATTATTCATTATTAAATCAAATTAGCCATTATCTTATTTATTCATTATTAAATAAAATTATCCATTAGCTTAATTATTCATTATTAAATCAAATTATCCATTATCTTAATTATTCATTATTAAATCAAATTATCCATTATCTTAATTATTCATTATTAAATCAAATTATCAATTATCTTAATATATCTCTTTCTGCTTGAAAATACATAAACATTCTGTTCAGATTCATTTAAATAATATTAGAAAGAATGGTAATAACACTGCACAAGTTTGACATTATAATGTAAAAGTCATAATGAATTGACTACAATGACAAAATAATGTAATATGAAAGATGGAAAATATTTTTAAAAAAATCTAGTATTGTATTTAAGAATAAAATTAACAGTCATTTGAATTATTTTCTTTAAAAACAATTTCACTAAAATAAAACACGATGTCTACAGAAATTTTTGAGTAGCAACTATAAAAAGGCAAGTGATATTAAATATAAATTCAATGCTCTGATATCTCTATTAAAACGTATTTCAATTCAATTGTGTTTATACTTTATATAACTTTTAACACGATAAGCTGATTTCTTTTTAAATACGTATTGTAAAATACACCGGTGCCACACAAAATGTAATTCTGTAGATTCTAGAAATTTTCAAGAAAATTATTTTGAGATTATGTTTCTTAAATTTTTTTAAGTAAAAGCATAAGAAAAAAAGTCTTTTAAAACATGTTTGATAAAAAATACATAGCACTGTCTTTAATAGTAAAACATAATATAATTCTCTCGGTCCGAGTTATTCAGTTAAGTTACTGAAATTAAATAGGGATTGTATAATATTGCATTTTTTTAAATCTACACTCATTCAGGGCGAAATTTATCACATTGTTGCTAAGTGATGCACCCTAAATAGAAATCTCGTGATCATAGCTACGCCTTGAAATGTAGGCTGCTTAGTGACTTTCTCATTAATATTCTAAAGGGAGGTAGGTTAACAGGGTTAATACTAGGGTCCAATTTTCTTATTATAGAGTGCACTTTTACACCAGGTGTTACACAAACGATCTATCGTCCGTAGTTTTCATGACCTTTGAAAGTTCGTCTTAATTTAATTTACTGCCGCACACTTAGCAAGTCATTTTTCCCCCATTTTTTATATGTTCGCATGTTACATCGTTAGCAAGCTGATTTTATCTTCTTTTTTTTAACTTAAGATGGCAAGAATAAAATGGTACAATATGAAATATTTAAGATGAATTTCTTGTCTTATTATTTTTTTCTTTGCACATTAAGATGTATTACGATATTGAGATATCTGATAGCTTGCAGGAAAAGTCATCATTATTAGTGTTAAGATCGATTGTTTTCATAAATGTTATATTAGAAATCGGTTAATATTTGATTCTGAATTCCAAGAGTTCAAATAACAAATGTATTTTGTTTTATTATTATTATTGTGATTAAAAATGCAATCTCGTTTAGGGGGATTGGAAAGTGTATGTATATCAATAAAATAATAATATTGCACTTTTTTATTTTAGAATAACACAAAATGCATGAACAAATTTCAAAAATATGATCATTGTGTACATTGTAGTTTTCCTGATATTAACATAACATTAAAGTATTTCCCGTTTTGGTAAAGTTCAAATGTTAATTGCTAAGTTAAGGATATTTAAAAACATATTAGCAAAGAATGATTAATACTATTTAATTTTTTTTTACTTCATTAGAGAAAATTAAATTATCTAAAAGGTAAGAATTTGCTATCAAGTGCAGAATATGTAATAATAATTTCTTGTACACTCATTAACTTAACTAATAACTAAATGTTTTTAACAATGGAAAAATTCATTAAATGAAATTTTATTCAAGAAAAATACAAGCCGTTTATGACAGAAACTGATTTATATGACATTCAGTAATTTATTTGAAATCCGCAAATTTAATTTTTATCTAGTCTTGTTTCGGTTGTACGGATTTTTAAATTTTGCATTTAAAATTTTAAGAGAAAAAAAATTATTTCGAGAACTAAACTATGAATCGATAACTGAATAAAAACTGAATGAGATGTAATTCAAATCGAATAGCTTGGGTGAAAAATATTTATTTTGGTCTCTTTTACTATGTTGAAGGTAAAATATGAAAAATAAAACCTTAGAACTAATAAAATTTTGAACTTAAGGAATTGCTATTGTGCATAGAAATTATTCATTAATTTTTTCTTTAAGAAAGTGAAAAATACATCTTTAAATAAAGAAAACATTTTCCTCAGATCTTATGTCAAGTTATAAAAAAAAATTAAACAGAACACTCAGTCTTAATTTTGAAATATATAAAGATGGAACAGGTTTTTCTTTAAATAAACACACAGTAAATCTCCATAGTGAGATATTTGAGAAATGAAATGAAGTTCATGAGTTTAATTTCCATTTAAAATCGTGTAAACACTTTGAAGCATATTTAGACGCATACAGCTGATGGCAAGAACGTTATCCACAGAAAACAGACTTTGATAGCGTTAGAATTCGTACGAAGTATTTTCAGTCACATTAAACGCTATTATGTCATTAAAATGCCTTACTTGTGTAACAAAAAATTATTTATATATTAATTAAAAATATTTTTAATGATTTATATTACTTTTTTCTTCAAATATTCTTTTAATTACCCATACACCATATTTATCAATTATGTATGTACATTTGGACACTGTATTACTTTTTAAAAATCTGATGACTGTTTTTATATTTTATTATCTGAAAATACATTTGAGAACTTAACAATATATTCATAATAGTTTAAATTCAAATTTAATAAGAGTCAGAAAATGAAAGTTATATATATATATATATTTCTACATTTTTTAAGCTTCATTATGATGCATCAGAAAAAGAGAATTTTATTTATTTATGAGTTCCAATGCCAATTGTTAAAACTTACTTTTTTAAAAATAAATTTTAGTCCTTTATTTTTAATAATGCGACATTTTAATGCACCGAAGATTTAAGAGATATATTTCTTTGTAAACACGTAACATTGTGACTAATGATTTTTAAAAAAAGTATTTCATTTTGTAACAATTCGGCATTCATTATTAATAAAAATGCATAGATATTTGAAGTTTATTTAAAAAAAATATTTCCTAAATCGTTTTAATGTTTACATAATTTATTTTTTTTAGAAAATTCCTTCAATCAATTTTTAATAGAAGGGCGTTTAATAGATAAAAAGTTTCATACATTATATTTGCAAAATAACTGGTATTCTCTGGTAATTCTGTAGTAAGTTCTCAATGCGTTTTCAAATCTCACCTAATCTATTTCATGAATCGTTTGATTGATCTGAGAACTTCGGCTTTTGAAGTAAACATGATTTATGTAAATTAGAATAGCTCTTTAAAGTGCAGTGAAGTAGAAACTTGGAGGATGTTGAGAGTGAAATCGAAAGAGGAAGTTAAGAGTGTAATAGTGAAAGTGACTTGACAGATATTTGCGTTTAGTTAGCGTGTTAGACTAGGACTCACGATTTTAGAGTTGTTCTATGAAGTGGATGTTTGAAATTAAAGGCAGTGTGTCTACATTTCAAATAATCGAATCAAAGAGAGTAGGCTCCTTACTAAAACGACTTGATTCTCCTCTTGTCTAGGATTTTCGCTACTATTACGCTCTGGTCAATAAGCTGTTAGTATATCAAGACTTTTGGAATGAATGAAATTTCTTAAATTTTACAATGATATCAGTTTATCATTTAGATTCCTTCCAGTTTATTTCAATTCACTTTTCTAAATGTATTGTTCAGTTTCATTTGACACTACCTCAAATACTACAAAAGAAATATAACTGCAGAAAAATTTTAACTGCAGTACTACAATAAAATAGTATAGAAATATTTTTTTTTCCAAATAGGCTGCATATCAGAATCTAAGCCTTTGGATACACAGCAAGTGTCCAAGAATGTGCAAACAATTTTTTTGATGGCGCCATCTAGTGGCGGCTTTCACTACAAATTGTGACAATATTCAAACTCTCATGGATGATAAATATAATCGTGATTTTAATTTTGCTGAGAGTACCAGAGTCAAATTGAGGCTTAAGGATCTTCTAGATGCCACATAATCGTATGACATGCTTGCCGATAACTTTCATATCTAAAAAAATCTATCGACTCAGCTGGGGTCAAACCCGTTACCTTAGGCTTACAAAGCAGCCACGCTACATCCAAGTCACTGGAGCCGACTAGTATGCAAATATGGATACGATTGTTTAAATAAAACGATATTATTATATTAACTCAGGAAAATAGTATTATTTCAAATTAATATTTAATAATATTGTTTTCTAATCTTTACAATTAATAAAAGAAATATTTTGCCATATCTTTTACGTAAATTATTTTGATATACCATGTTTTTACCAATCTTAACTGGATTTGAAATATCTGATCTACACTATGTTATTCTGTTACATAGTTAAGTTGAATAGTTGAGTGTTAAAAGATTATCAACAGAGTCCTATTACACATAAAACGCGTTTCTTTCTTCATTAAACATACATACAAATCTTTGGAATAAATAAATTAAGCCAAACACTAACTTTTATAAAAAAATATTGTATTTTTTCATTTTTTTTTAATGAAAAAGATGAAAATGGTTTTGTTTCAAGAAATCGTATCTTTGTAACTATGTACGTTAAAATATGAGGTAAATGAGTCTATTGACCTTATAACAATTATTGCGAGAAAAGTTTGACTTTAAGAAATAAAATGTGTTGAAATACTAAAAAAAAATCAGATATTTAGGAAAGAAATATATACAACCAAATAATGAACCAGCCATTTTGTGGAAAGTATAAAAATAATTTTCTTAAAGATCAGAAACAAAAAGAATTAAATTCACATTAGTAGTAGCAATAAAGTATAAAAATTCGAATTTACTGGTGATTATACTTTGGAATAAAGATGTGTATGCCATACATACAAATAAACTCGTTCATTTTCCATTTATCCTCGACAAATGTTTGAATAATTCTTCTGTAGATGAGTTATATACTTGCCATTATATGAAAATGAAAGATGTCTATAGTAGGCTTAGCTTATTTCAAATAATTCGTGAGAAGGAAAATAATTAATTCTGTAAGTTCTTTAGAAATTTTATCCTTTTTCATTGGTATATGACTCAATTGTATAGGGACGCATCTCTCCTTTATTAAAAAAACACCCAGCACTCTTCAAATTAATCGTTATGCTCTTATACTCTTATCAGCCTTTCTTTCGACCGACCTTGCCATCTACTGGTATTAAATCAATTGAATTATATGAACCGGGCCATCCGGATCGTGATGAAGGCTCTGGAATTTATTGCACATTCGGAGCTCCATTCTTATTTCATCTTTCTTTTTTTCCCCTTCTTTTCCTATTTTTATATTGTATATGTTCTTTATTTCAGGAGAGGGTATTTATTCTGGGTCATTTTCCCTCTCCATCCATATTTCTTTCCTAAAGCTTTTGTTTTCGATTTATAACTTTGTGTTTTCATAGACGAGATATGTAGTACTTGTACTTGTTTCAAATCCTCAATTTATCATTCTTCATGAAAAGAGAAAACTTTTAATATTATTGGAAACTATTTTTTTAGTTTTGATAATATTCAACATTTTTAATGTAATCCATGATGGAATATAATTTATGCTTAAAAATTATTTTCATGCAAAATGAAAGAAAAATTTTTTATATAATGTTTTTCACCCTATTTTACATGCATTTTGTTCTGGCAAATAATAATCTCAAATTGAATGAAAACCATACTATTTATTGCGACTTACATCTTGCTTCAAAACTATATATATGTAATAACTTATCATTTACTTAAAATTCTATAATCATATATAACTTTCCCCCCTAAATTATGATTCCGAACACCCATTTTGAAACGTGTCTCATTTTATTTCGTATTAAGATAATAAGTCCTTCATTTTGATAAATTTATTCATGATCCCTAGCAAAAGAATATCAATAGCTTACAAACGTCTTGCAAGTGTTTGAAACCTCCCCTAAAGTTATTAGTAAAATTATGTAACTTCTAAAAATAGCTTATACCAAAAAATAGATTATTTCCATATTTGAACATATGGTTATATGTTTATATTGTGTTCACTGTTTATCCTTGTATATATAAATTCGGAAAATGAATGATTCCCTCTTTTGTACTTTTGCACTTGAACGGTGAGTACGCTTTAATTAAATCTACTGGGGCTAAGATTAACCCTATCCGGTTTTTCCCGAGCTGAGCTCGGGCAGACGAAACGTATCATCCTGAATCATCCAATTGTAGCTCGGGCCCTGTGAAAATTTACACTGTGGAACCAGTCTTACCTGAATTTTTTCACATATGCTTTTTATGGTTTCGAATAATTGAAAAGTACCACTCGGGGGAGTTTCTGAAAAAAAAGACGTCCTTCTACTTAACACTCCCTTTCACGCTTGCCTGAAAGACAATTTTGTTGACTACATTGCCCAACAAAGAAAAAAAAATAATTAAACACGACACTGTACTCTTAGCTGCTCAAAGAGAGATAGTAAAGGTAGGAAGGTATGAAGAGAAAGAAGATTCTACTGTCCAGATTGCGATATTCGATAATGCGCAGTACCGTGTTTTCAAACTTATCATACACAATCAAATTAGATTAAAATTTTCATAATCATTTATGTAAATGCAAAATATGTAAATAAAATTTGTAATCCAAGATAAAAACTGCATATTTTAAGCTACATATTTATATTTAGTTTGAATTGACTCCAAATTCTAATGATTTCTGCCATACAAGAAAGCTAACTGTGCGGGTAAATTACTCATTTAATTTCAATAGGTTTTCTTACATTAATTTTTAGGAAATTGTTAATGCGAATGGTGCTATTATGTTTAAGAAAGATATATATGTTTGAAAACAAACATAAAAAATACGTTTTTTATCCCAATAATATTCCTGGAAAATGCATGTCTAGTGAGTGTGTGTACGGACAGGTAGAGGCGTACTTTTTGAAAAAGACCGCACTAATCAATACATCATCACTTAAAACAGTATTAGTTATTTTTTTAATTATTTTTATTGATAAAAATAGAGATGCATGCTGATAATATGGGAATAATAATAGAAAAGATTAGTTTTGAGAAGAAAACTACCACTCACAAAACGGAAACTTTCACCTTTATCTTCTAAAGTTCTGTACCATTTGTTGATATTATTGTCGAACTATAGCAAGCATATAATGTACTGTTCACCGGCTGATTAGTGAGGATACATGCTGTTTAGAAAATAAAAGAATAGATTAAATTTTGGGAGAGTAAATTTTGTACTCCCTCTCCAGAAACAGAGAACTATGCCAACAAATTTTTTTATCCATTACCATTTTAGACCAAAGTCACCCAGCATGGGCTTAAAGCTTTTAATCTGGTCACCCTGGAAAAAGTCAAGTGAATAGCGTTTATGTATTACGACAGATCGCATAGTGATAAGAAAGCAATTTAAATTTGAAAAACTCCGTTGCTTTTTGAACCCAGCTTGCCTTTTAAAAGGCAGATCGTTTTGGTTTTTATATCAACCAACAATTCCGTATTATATTATCAATCACCTTGTCAATTATGTTTATTTTGAAATTTTTCTCGGGAATCTCATTGGCAATTAATTTATATTTTATTACGTTTGTTGAATTTATATTTATTACTTTGGTATGAGCATAAAAGGGAAATATGGTTATTCATGTCACACTGATGGATGAGTAATAGAAAAATAAATATGAATTAGTTTTCATATTTTTTTCATCTTTTAACATTCCACATGCAAAAACACCTTTCAATTGCACACAATTTTGTTAAATATAACTAATCTGTACAAATATATATATATATAAAACTACATAATGTAGGCAAAGAGCTGGTATATACCAATGGACGGATAGTAACATTTTCATCTGAGTCAGAAATTAAAATTTAATCTCAATTCCCAATTACAGTTTAATGTATTCGTTTAACTTTGATTATTTTATATTAAATTTTAAATGGTTTCTATTTTTTGCACTAGTAAATGAACAAAAATATAATAAAAAAAAACCAAAATGTGTGTGGATTTTTTCAGGTTATATATATTCAGTAAAATTAAAGTTTCTTTATTTGTTTTTATTAAATAAGATGATGTATATTTACACATATGTATTTTGTTTCTTGACAAGCTCTCAAAGGTAAAAAAAAAAAAATAAAAATACTTCACATAATATAAAAGTCAAAAAGCCTTTAAATTTTAATATGCACTTGTAATAGTTTTAAATATATACATTTTTAAATAAGTATATATATAAATTCTAATATAATTGTCCATATAAATTATAATATCTAAGAATGAATTGTCCCCTCGATAAAAGCGTTCGCTGCTTATACAGAAGATAACTACAGAGAAAATCGCTTAACACGAAACTGATGGGGCTGAAATAATTCGTCATTTTCATAGAATATCACAAAAACATATATCAATAAAATTAATTTTATTAGAATTTATTTTATTTACATAGATATGTATGTATGGATATATTTATTAAACATCACTGAAACAAAAAAATTAAAAATAAAGAAATTTATTACAAAATTTTTAAATCAACAAATTGTTTGACATCCTCCATTTTGTTATTCAATTTACCACTGGAATGGAAGTCTAAGTAACTGCCCACAATTTTCATGACAATCCTTACTTCGGAGGATGTTGGGACAAGGGCTGCATTACTCATTTAAGAGAACCAGGACATCATATACTTTCAAAGAATCGATTTTTCAATTTTAGTTCTAAAAAATAGTGCATATTTTTCTGAACCTAAAAATGTATAACACTTATATGTTTGTTGATAAAATAGCCCTAAAATGTGAAAAATAAAAATGTAAACAAATGACCACGCCCCTTTTGACCCTTAGTTTTTTCATTTTTTCTTAAAAGCATATTTATTCATTTAGGTACATTTTTTTAAAAAACTATTGCACTAAAAGATAGCAGATTTTTTATATTTCTATACAAGATGCCTATGCATATAGTGAACCTATTTTTTTTTCTATTAAAATAGTGTCTAATTTTTTTAAAATGGTTTTATGCATAAAAAAAACACAAAAAAAAATTACAAATTTCAGAGTTTTATAATTTTTTTAAAGAAACTATACTTCATTTTCACTGAGAAAAAGGTTCACTGTCTTTTGAGTATTGTTTTATATATGTGTAAAAAATATTTTGCATAAAAAAAAGATACTTTTTTAAAAAATGGTACCTAAACATAAGTATGTATTATGAGTTCTCAAAAATTATATATTACTTAAATTAAGTAGGAAAAAAAACTTTTGAGCTAAAAAGTTATTTTTGTAGTTCTACAGAATAATTAAATTATATTTATTAAGAACGTAAAATATCTAAGCTCCATTGGAAATTTTAAAAGATATATGTCTGATAAACAAAGGGTCTTAATTTTGGCATTTTACACTTTCGAGAATGTCCTGGTTCCCTTAATTTTCATCGTCGGAATCTGCATCAATGATATTTTTTGAGCTTTGAACCAACTCCAAAATGTGACTTTGCCTGTCCTAATTAGGGCTATGTATCTATTAATATCATCTACCTCAATGGATTCCTCCGATAATGCGATTCCGTTAGTGTACCCAGAAAAAAATCTTCCCTGAAGAAAATTTTTTTCGTGTTAAGCAATTTTGCTTTTTGTTAAGAAAAAAAAAACGCATGGAAACACTTAATAGTTTGTCAGGACCAATGTATTATTTCGTGTTAACCGACAATTTGTATTAAGCATTTTTGCTTCAAAAATACTTAAGTGTTTATAAATAAACACTGTCAAATTAAAATAAAAGTAAAAATGATTTCGAAAGAAATATTCATTTGAAAGTGCTTATTTTGATAGAACTACTCACTGAAAATTCCTTAATTTAACTTTGATAAGTAAAAAAAAATAAACTCTATTTGAGAAACGATTAATTTCCTTCAATCGCTGAACATTAAAAATGATCTTCTGATGACCTTTAAAGAAGTGGAAAATACCTTAAGCAAATGTTTTATCCCCCGAGAACAAATAACACAAAGGCGGTTGGAAAACTCTTTTTATTAATAGGTACCGAGGGTTGAACTTTTACACCGAAAGTCTATATTTCATTCGCACCAAACTTTAATGCACACCAATAATGGCCGTGTTTTTCACTCGCGTTAAATGGAAGTCATTTGTTTCCAAAGAATGTGCTGGCAAAATAACAACTTGCGTGACAAGCATTGATACATGAGAGGGAGGATTCTTTGAATTTATTAATGCAAATAGGTGTTGTAAATATTTGATAATGGCACTTATGAGCGTTAAGGAAATTAAATGTTTTTGAAAAGTGTTTCAAATAGATTGGGAATTTCTAGTGTAAATAGGTAATGAGCTCGTAAGATTTATTTTGATTTATTTTTAATGCCTCTGATCTTTATTCTGTATTTTTATGCTCCATTGGATGAAGTTTTGCGATAGTAATTTAGAGGTACATGTAGAAGATAAGAATAACGAGCTACATCGAAAATTAGTTGATTTTACTATTTGTTGAAGAGGGGAAAAAAGAAAATTACGTATATTTCAACTGGAAATTTAGTAGTTTAAATCACTCATTTTTAATGCAAGTACTTTAGGAGATAATGGAAGATTTTTGTATAGTTATCGCTGTATTTCTAAATAAATCTTTTTCTGTTGCAAATTTATATTGAAGAAAATAATTAGTGTTAAGGAATTTACTTCATAATTGATATTATTTTTTAAAAAAACTTAACATATAGTCAATAACATTCCTATTTTTCCACAAAATTCAAAATAAAGCTTTTGTTCTTAACATTTAATGGATTTAAAAGTTCATAATATTATAAATGTGAAAGATAAATATAAGTCAGCAAGACAGTTAATTTCGCAATCTGTATGTTATTATGCGTTACTTTGTCACGAATAATGAAGAATTAGACGACGATTTTTTCTTAGAAAAAATATCAAATTCAGTAGTTTACGTTTTATACAGCCAACCAGTGGCACACACAAAGTGGGGAAGCCTCGGTCTGGAAACCCCTAAACCCCTTGATTTCTTGCGATTTATTATAATCCTATGTATAAACATAGTAGGTAAAATTAATTAAGTATTTGCTGCTAATAATTAATTTTATTAATTAATGCTAATTATTCATTCAATAATAATTTGCTAATGTTTTTTACCCCAGAAAATCGACAAATTCAAAGAATACATTAGGCGAGCATGATACGAGAAAGTGGACTTTCAACCTTGGACCCCCCCTCCCTTGAAAAATTACTTTATGCGTTAATACTGCCAAATATGTACAAAAACACTAACATTACAAGATTTGCTAATTTCCCCATCCTAGAATCAAATATTATCTCTTACAAAAAGTTGGAGAAATAGTACTCAGTAAAAAATAATGTTCCTTTTTAAATTTAAAATAATCCAAGAAGATTTAAACGGGTGCTTTATTTTATACAATTAGGTATTTTATCATAATCCATAATACTGTTTATTAGGTTAGGTTAGAATTTGTATATATCTTTTCGTCTTTAATTATGTTGTATGAGAAGACGAAGTCGAAAGCCAAGACGTATTACACACATGGATCCACACACACATATATAGATATAAGTCATGAAATGAAAAAACGATGATTTAGAACTGCATATATATCCAAAAAATCATAAGAAGTAGTTCTGAAAATCTGAATCTAAATCAAAAGATCAACTCAAAGATAATAATTAACAGTTAAAAGTCCAAAATATGAAACTATTACTCGTCTTACAGCTGTCTCAAAGTTAAGGCTGTGGTCTAATGTAGTCACTTTCAATCTTCCCTTTGAGCCTAAAAATCGTATGTACTAGTAGAAAACATTGATGAGTAAAACAAAATCTATAATGTCAGATGAAAGTTAAGCCGTAAAAGGACACGTATTAAATATACAAGAATGCAGATAGGTTAATCTGGCATTTTAGATAAAGAGAGTATAATATTTATAAATAGAAGAAATAATTAGTAGGGATCAATATAAAATTGTTCAGAAGAAATTCAAAAACGAACCAAAAATATCAAAAACGTAAAATAAAAAATTAAATAAAAATTGAGTACGAAAGCGAATCGGAAACTGAACGAACTTTCATTGGAAGGTATGGTAAATTTATGTAGTAAACTTAAGAAAATGTTAATGATCATACTATCACACACATACGTATCATGCAGAAAATTGTATAAAAACATTTATCTTCAAAAAGTGTTCAATTCTTATAAATTCATATTAAATAGATATTTATGTAGAGTCATCATAATACTTTTAATGGATTTATTGAGGACTCTTTCAGGATAAATTACACATAAAAACTTTACATAAAAAGCAGCAATAAAACACATGCAGGCAGTTTCCAGAACATACTATAAAGTTCCTGTTTCAAATAGTACATGAGATCTTAAGATATTCCTGCCGGAAGCTATTATAAAACTTTTCTATAGCAAGATTCCTGTGGTTCAACAATCTGTGTTTCAACTCTCAAATTTGGTAGCTGATGCAATATTGCTTTATATATATGTAGGAAAAGGATGCAAGTGTTTTTTATTTCTTTTGATTCTTATTTGAATTGTAAGAAATGGCGGCACTAATGGAAACCACGTGAATCTTCGCTTCGCGATACAGTGATGTCATATGTCTATGATGTGGCAGAAAAACTGGGAGTTGTACCAAAGATTGCACGAAGGTAGGTCGGATGGAATCTGTCTCTCCGTTTTTTGAGAGTGAAGGCGTGTTTTCTGAATTAGTATGGTGCTATCTCGGTAGTAAAATTGCTCTTGAGTTAATTATTTGAAACCCCTTGTAAATAGTTAAATCCTTTGGTTGTGTTTTAATAAATTAGGTCATTTTAACTCTATGTGATCATTTAACATTAAATTTGAACCTTCCCCTAGACGCTGTCCCACAAATTGGGGGTTCGATAAGATTTTAAACTATTCAAAATTTTATCTAAGAGCATTTTTTAAAAGTTTTACTTCCTCATCTATTTTTAATTTCCTGAGTGGTACATAGACCTTGCCTTGCATCGAATAGAGACCCGGAGAAGCCTTCAGCTGGATAGGAAATTTTACGAGCGATATGGAGATTCTGCGAGCGATACGGAAATATTTCAGCAATAACAGTCAACAAGAAGAATGGGTCCATTGACTTGGTCAGGAACACATAATCTTGGCGAATTTCCACGTCAGCTGAAGTCAACCAAAACTGGAAGCCTAGCGACTCAACACGAGATACAGAACGAATTTAATGGGATTACCTTGATCATTGAGGTCAACGCTGACGAGAGAACCTTTGGAACTGCATTGAATTGCGAGTTATCAACACGAAACAAGATTTCCTGTGTCATTGAGGTCAACGTAAAGTGTCTTCAGAATTATATTGCATTGTGCTAGTATCCTTTTTTGGTGTTGTGTGAGTAATAAGCGAAAATTAAATAAATGATTTTGTGCGTATATTTCCTGTTCTGTGAATCTGAAATTGAATTTTGAAGTACTAGGTACTATTATTGGTTTAATTGCAGACATAGATATTTGATGTTCTTTTAGCTTTGGATTAATAACTGAGTACTTTCTGTGTTTTTTCTTAGTAATTTATTTTTGATAAATGAGAGGAACGCGTTGTTTTTTTAATAAAAATAAAATTGATATTAACTGTAATACTGGCCATCCATCCGGTATAGTGGTCAGTGACGCTGACTGCGGTGCCGTAGGGACTGGGTTCGAATCCCGGGGAAGGCATGGATGTTTGTGTTGTAATCCTTTCTTCTTTCTGTGTTGTATGCCCCCGTGTTATACACTGCGTGGTGCACGGGGTTTATAAATGTTATAAAAAAACTGTAATACTGTTGTGTTTTGCAAGAGGATTTAGATTCCGGGAATTCTTTAAAAAGTCCATAATTGTTTATAATTGATAATTGCATCTTATTTAAATTATCTTTTGCTTCTGCTTAGGTGAGTAATTTTTTTGCGTGTCATTTTAATATTTTTGTCTCATTTAACTTGGGTAAAAATTTAGGTTGTTCTCTGGGTCACCACTCTGAGTATATAAATGGCATTCTTACTCGTGAAAAAGAAAGAGGATTTGATGTCACTCGCCGCAGATTTGGATCTTTCTATCGAAGCAAGTATCACAAAATTG
The DNA here is from genome assembly GCA_019973975.1 of Trichonephila clavata. Lineage (NCBI taxonomy): Eukaryota > Metazoa > Arthropoda > Arachnida > Araneae > Nephilidae > Trichonephila > Trichonephila clavata. The sequence goes on along the minus strand of BMAO01000396.1, from coordinate 10,467 downwards.
AAGTTAAAGGAGCTGATCGTAAAAAGCCCTGATTACGTTGAAGACGATGTTAAAAAGATGCTTGATAGCATTGTGGGGGAACATACAAAAAGAGAAGAGAGAGAAAGGGCTGAGAGAAAGAGATAGAGAGAGGATATGCGAAAAGAAGAGAGAGAAAGATGAGAATACGAATTAGAGAAGTTGCGAATACATGCACAACAGACTGCCGGTGTGCCGAATAACGCCGAAAACGTTCAAACATCGAATAAACTGATTCACGAAACTTTTCATAAGTTTAATATGAAGGAAGATATTGGTTTGGATCTCACCTTATTTGAGCGCCATGCAGAACTAACTTTCTTGCCGAAAAAAGATTGGGTTCAAAAACTAATAAGGTTAATACCCGTCGAAATTGCCCATCTGATCGCAAGAGAACCAACTGATAAATGTAATGAATACGATCATGTAAAGGATTTACCCTTACAAAGATTTAAATTATCTCTCCGGAAAAATTTCGTCAGTTATTTTTGTTTCACCAAAAGTCCGATGAACGAACATGGCAAGATTTTCAACACGAATTACAGACGTATTTTGATGGATGGACTTTGGGCTTAAAAGTTAACACCTACGACCAATTACGAGAATTAATAATAGCCGATCAAATGAAGAAGAGGGCGCCGAATGATTTCCAGGAACACTTTTTGGACGAATGGTCTGCTATGAACTCATCTATTGACCTAGCGTAAAAATTTGAAGATTATGAGGACGTCCGAAGAACTATAGGGCCAAAGCAGTTAAACTCATTCGCTAAAAAATCGAACAATAACGATAAGTGTTCTCAAAGGCAAGAACGTTTTCACCTTGGAAATAATTAGAATGATAGAAAATGCTTTCAATCGACGAGAACTTACGATAAAAGAGTTAAACAGGTAACATGTAGCTACTGCAGGGGACTGAGTCACTATGCCGTAGATTGTACAAAGCGCAACAAAGGTACGGAAATCAATAAATCTTCAGGCTCTCCGGTCCAGACCTGTACTCGAATTCAACAAGACAGAATTAAGACCAGGAAAATAACCATCGGAAACAAGACTTTTGAGGCTCTCATCGACACTGGAAGCTCAGTTTCGCTCATTCGTGAAGATGTAAGCAAAGGAATCATCGAGCAATCGAAGCTCTCGAAGGACATTGTCGTGTTATCTGGATTAGGAAAGTACGAAGTCAAAACAAAAGGATCGTTCCAACGAGAAATCGAATTGGATGGAGAGAAATGTTCCGTAATAAGGTATGTCGTGCCTACGCTGTATTTGGAGTTCCAGGCAGTGATAGGATCGGACATTTTGGAACAGGCTTTTGTTGGCTTTGATAGAAAAAGTGTTTATTTCCGTAAACCCGAAGAGAAGGTTTGGTTTATGATAACATGTTTTCGAAGTTAAACATGTTATCAATCCTCGAATAAGAAAGGAACTCTCTGAACTAATCAACAGCTATACACCTAAGAAGACCGAAACGACAAATGTATCCATGAGAATTATCCTTAAGGATGATATACCAGTTTACCAAACAGCACGCCGTTTGTCGTTTCTGGAGAATCAGACCGTCAACAAGCAGATCGACGAATGGTTGGATAAGGGAATCGTGAGACCAAGCTCTTCTGAATATGCAAGTCCAATCGTGTTAGTCAAGAAGAAAGACGGTACCGACAGACTATGCATTGACTATAGGAAACTGAACCGAAAACTAGCCAAGGATCGCTTCCACTTGCCACTGATAGAGAACGTATTGGATAGACTGCAAGACGCCACAGTGTATTCCACGTTAGACTTAAAAAATGGGTTTTTTCATGTCGACATGAACGAGGATTGCAAGCATTTTACCTCCTTTGTTGTACCAGACGGGCAGTTCGAATTTAATAAGGTACCTTTTGGTCTCAGTACAAGCCCAAGCGTATTCCAAAGATATGTGTACAGCATTTTCAGGGAACTCATGCGAAAAGGCATCGTAATAATTTACTTAAACGATTTGATCATTCCAGCTAAAGATGAGGAAGAAGGTATGGAAAAACTAAAGACAGTGTTTGAGGTCGCATCCGGATATGGGGTAGAGATCAAGTTTGAAAAATGTCAGTTTCTAAAACGAAAGGTGGAATTTTTGGGTCACGTTGTCGAAAATGGAACGGTTCGCCCTTCTGTTGCAAAAACGATAGCTGTCAAGAAGTTCCCTGTACCAACGACTGCCAAACAAGTCCAAAGCTTTTTAGGACTCACTGGCTATTTTCAAAAATTTATTCCGTCGTACTCTAAAATAGCGAAACCTTTGAGTGATCTAATTAGAAACGACAATCCATTTGCCTTTGAACGACCTCAAATAGAAGCATTTGAAAAGCTCAAGCAATTATTGACTGAAAGTCCAGTATTAAGTATTTTCCAGCAGGGAAAAACAACCGAATTGCACCCGGACGCAAGTCAACAAGGATACGGTGCCGTCTTACTCCAAGAGGCAGAAGATGGAAAATTGCATCCTGTTCAATACATGTCTAAGAAAACTACTCCGGCAGAGGAGAAGTATAGCAGCTATGAACTTGAAGTTCTTGCTGTTGTCAACACTTTAAAGAAATTTCGTACCTACCTTATGGGAAATCATTTCAAAGTCATAACAGACTGCTCAGCGTTTCAAAAGACTATGGACAAAAAGATTTGGTTACTCGTATAGCGCGATGGGCATTATTGCTGGAAGAGTTTGATTATGAAAATGCGCATCGTTACAGCCAGAGAATGCAACATGTGGATGCCCCTAGCAGATATCCAGTCGCAATAATTACTAACGATACTCTAACCGCAAGATTAAAAAGGGCACAACAAGAGGATGAATACACTCAGAGTCTAAGGTCACTGATTGAAACAAACGGCAATTCAGACTTTTTCAATAAAAACAAAATACTTTACAAATATGTTGAAGGTCGTGAATTGATAGTTGTACCAAGAGATATGAAAACTGAGATAATAAAATTAGCACATGAGAAGGGACATTTCTCCATTGCCAAGACTGAAGGAGTTGTCAAACAGGAATTTTTCATTCCCAATTTTAGCAAGCAAGTGCAGAATGTAATTGTTAACTGTGTGCCATGTATTTTGACCAACAAAAATAGTGGAAAAAAGGATGGATTTCTCAACAACATTCCTAAAGAGGATGTGCCATTAAGTACTTATCACGTCGATTTTATCGGACCTTTGCCTTCTACTAACAAGAAATATCAGCATATTCTCACAATAGTGGATGCTTTTACAAAATGTACCAGGCTTTATCCCGTTAGATCTACTTCCGCAGAAGATGCTTTGGAAAAATTAAAATTGCAACAAAAGACTTTTGGTAATCCCAAAAGAATAATAACAGACAAAGACTCTGCTTTTACCTCTGGAGCTTTTGGAGATTATTATGCTAATGAAAACATTCAACATTTGCAAATCGCCACCGGAGTACCCAGAGGGAATGACCAATTCGAGAGAATACACCGAACTATTATTCACGTTTTGACCAAACTATCAATTGCGGAGTCTACCAAGTGGTTCAAGTTCGTAGACCCACTTCAAAGAATTTTAAATAGTACATTTAATCATAGTACTAAGTGGTCTCCATTTGAATTATTAAATGGTGTCACCATGAGAAGCAAGGAAGACCTTCGTCTGAAGGAGTTACTGATGGACGAAATGATGAAGGAATTTCAGGAACAGAAGAACCAATTACGACAAGACGCAAAGAAAAATATCCAGAAGATACAGACAGAGAATAAAAGAACCTATGACAGGAAGCGCAGGAAGGCCCCTAACTACTAGATGGGTGTCTTAGTGGTCATTCGGAGAACCCAATTTGGGACAGGTTTGAAATTAAGGCCTAGGTTTTTGGGACCATATAGAATAGTTTAAGTAAAACCTAGAGATAGATATGATTTAGAGAAAGTGGGTGATCATGAGGGGCCTAAGATAACAAATTCATCTGCTGATTTAATGAAATTTTACTCACCATGATGATGTATTTTTATAAAAAAAGAGTTTCCTATTCTTTTTAAAAACATAATGTGTATTAATGTGTTTTGTTTTCTATGCTATTAATGTTTCATTTTTGAGAGTTGTATCCTTATTTTCAAATTTGACTGTCTATTGTTGAATTTTTATCTCTGATTAGTATTAATTTTGCAGATGCCTATATTTTATTGAATGTTATGTAAAATTACTGAGGTCAGTGATTCCCAGGATGACCGAACTTGTAGGAAAATGATGCAAGTTTTTTTTATTTCTTTTGATTCTTATTTGAATTGTAAGAGATGACGGCACTAATGGATACCACGTGAATCTTCGCTTATCGATACAGTGATGTCATATATCTATGATGTGGCAGAAATACTGGGAGTTGCACCAAAGATTGCACGAAGGTAGGTCGGATGGAATCTGTCTCTCCGTTTTTTGAGAGTGAAGGCATGTTTTCTGAATTAGTATGGTGCTATCTCGGTAGTAAAATTTCTCTTGAGTTAATTATTTGAAACCCCTTGTAAATAGTTAAATGTTTTGGTTGTGTTTTAATAAATTAGGTAATTTTAACTCTATGTGATCATTGAACATTACATTTGAACCTTCCCCTAGACGCCGTCCCATATATATATATATTATATCATATCATATCATATCTTTGCGAATATCACTTCGACAGTGCCCAGAAGAAAAGTCAGTAACACTGTCTGGAAAAAGATTAGGTATTTCCGCCCGTTCAATTAGGGTGGTACAAGTAAGGTCTCAACAAACAACCACAAATGACTCCAGACCTCTCATTTACTGTGAAATGATGTTGCACAGCATGACTTCGCGTACCATGCGGATTGTGGTGCCACACATGTGAGTTGTGTGCATTGAACACACCTTTCCGACTGAATGTAGCATCAACTATAAAAAGGACAAAAGCTAGAAAACATGGATCCCCAATACTTTCCTGCAAGAAACATTGTGCAAAATCTACACCTTTCTGATAATCGTTAGACAGCAGTAACCGTATCCTTCGCAGAAGGTAATCTTATATACTATACACATCCAAACATTCCATGCTATAGTATTCTTCTGCAGGGTATTTATATTCTTTGATTTGCCTAACTTAGGCTATCGTTCACCTGCTCACCCATATGCGAAACGTGTATCCGCTAGCTCTTGATTCGTAAAAACAAAAAGAAAAGAAAAAATAATTCATCTCATCACCATTAAGTCAGCTCGTACACTGATGACATTACGAGTGGTCGGCTAAGCATTATACTCGCTGGATACTCACAGCGTCCTCTGTATACACATGTTTAAATTTGGGGACATACTTTCCTCCGTGAAATCGGTTTCCTATTGCATTCTCTACCTCCCCACGAAATTTGAACGAAAAGTTTTGAATCACCCTGTATAAAAAATGTACAGTTCGTGATTGTATGTATTTTATTGCTTGTATTTGAAATTATACATTATGTAAAATATTAACAGTTCAGTGTAAACATATGCCACATTTCAATACTGATATCCCATTTGTTTTATGCACGGATATTTTTAAGCAAAGCTATGAGTTTCTTCATAATAAATGTTAAAAATGATTACTTATCTCTCACAGTTTAAGTTATTAAGCACAAAGTAAATTTAAGTGTCATTTAATTATATTCACTTCTTTTTTATTTACATGATTTAAATATCACGCTGTTCTTTTTTGAATGATATGTTATAATATAGGAGTATAGCGTAGGTATTCTTATTTAAAGGGATAACGTTTCTGTCTTGCAGATCGACTTTTCTTTCACAGATCGGAATAGATGGGAGCAAATTAGCTGCTGCTTTCAGCTCGGTGAGATTGCATCCTGTTGCTGATCGATCTGTTTTCCTGACTGAACGGATGGTTCACATGATTATGTCGGTCTCAAATGACATTCTCTATCTTTAATTCAGATATATCACATTCAATAATAATGTACTCGTAATGTGAGAATCCATATTATGAGGAACATTTTTACTTGACATAATAATCAATTTGCTTAGGAAAAAAGAGATGAATTACTTTTTAAGGAATAATGATTCTTATACTTCCTCTGATAAACAGAATTTAGCAATATAAACTAATCTCGAAAATCAATTCAAAAATTAAGGAAGCAGAATTAATAGATGGACAGTAAAAATGATTATAATGTAATGATATCATCTGTAACCTCTAAGCCAGTTTTTCTCAAACTGTGATGTTCACCCCTTTAAGGGGGCGGGATAACCATATATGGGGCGCGTAAGTAAATCGAAAAGTCAAATATAAAAGATTGTCTAAAAATAATAATTTGCTGAAAAGAAGTAAAACAAAATACATTCTGACGTAATAAAAAAAAAATAGGTATTTACACTGATATAATACACTTCTTAAAAAGTAACAATGTACAATATTTTCATAATTAATTTAAGAGTACTAAGTTAAGACCATGCTATATAATTGGCAATGACCTTATGGGTATGTCATAAAATTAAATACTAAATTTAATACTTATCTTGATAATTTTTATACGATTTATATTTAAAGTCCTATTGTAGCCTCAGCTTCAAAGTAGTATATTATTATTGAATTCAATACATTGTTATTGTATTGAGGGGGAAGGGGAGATGCAAATTATTATTCAAAATTGTGTCGCAAGTATAGAAAGTTTGTGAAGCACTGCTCGAATCATCGTATTTTATTAAATGTAATCAGTTTTTGAGCACAGATAGCACCTTAATAGGATTTTGGGAATCAAACTTTTTTCTTTTTTTAAACAAATTATATCAATACAAAATCTTATCAAGCTCAAATATTATATAGAATTGTAAAGTTAAATGTGCGAAAGAGGTTTAATTTTAATTTTAAATAATTATAATAAATTGTGATAAAAATGAAACATATATTTAGAAAACTTTATTTTTTAGTGTAAGTAAAAAAAAAAAAATAGTAATAATTTATTAGTTAGACATTTACCGCCAATTTTGATGTTACATGAAGGAATTTGTTTATGTTTATAGCGGTTATTTTACAGAAGCTATATTATATATATATATATATATATATATGTATGTATATGTATGTGTGTATATATATATGTATATATATGTATGTATATGTATGTATGTATATATATGTATATGTATGTATATATATGTATATATTATTATATGTATATGTATGTATATGTATGTATGTATATATATGTATATGTATGTATATATATATGTATATATATGAATATATATGTATATATATATACATATAATATATATATAATATATAATATATAAATATATACATATATATATATATATAAAATTTAGTGTCACTTGAATTAGAATATACTTATGTAATTACTTTACGACTTTTATAATAATAAGAATGTATTAAAATGTTTAAATGCAATTTTGAAATAAATGAAAGTTAAGAAAAAAAAGCATATTTACAAAACATTCTCCTTTCATAGGAAATGATCCTAAAATAATAATTTTTCGCTAATATATAGCTAACACTTTTGTACAGTATATAGACACAAAACTTTAAAAATTCACTGGATTTTCAGAAGTTACTGTGAATTGAAATTAGAACTGACATTTTTATTAAGACGATACAGTACCCTAAAAATCATCAAACTATCAAATTTTTATTAACTTATTTGATAACTCGAATCTTTATAAACATGACTGACAAATTCCAAAGCATTACCTGCATTTTTATCAAGTTATGGAGCAATATTTGATGCTGGACAGCAACTACCACGCCCACATTTCAGATCAACTGCCAGAAAAGAGCCTGATAAAAAATGAATTAATTATTTTTCTACCGCGCGTAAATGAAACTGAAATAATGTGCAATAATATATGCAGTAACAAATCATTTCAAGAAAGAATTGTGCAATTCATGCACAAATTCTAGTTTGTGTATTGTTCATTGGAAGATTAAATGGATTTGGTGAATATTTAAAAGTTGTGCATGCTTTTTATGATATTATTATGAATCAAATTAAAACTTCAAAACTGATTCTCCCAAAGCACAAACACTAAATCTTATTTTGATAACTCAGATAATAAAATCTAATTCGCAAGAATAGAAAACTCTCCCGTTTTTATGTATTTGTTTTGGTGATATTGCCATATTTTGTAAACAGTTCAACGAACGAGTGGTCTAGAGTTAGAGCCGCCGCCTTTGGAACTGCTGGTTTCGGGTTCAAAATCTACCGACTACTCCTCACCAGTTTTTTTTTATTTGATTTAAATTGACTCTCGGAATTTTCCAGAGAGTTGCAGCGTATGAAAATTTATTTTAATTCAAATACTTCTAGAATATTCTAGATGTCACCACTCTATCATATATAAGCTGCTTCGCTCGAGCTGGGGTCAGTTTGTCTGGTGTACGATCAAGTAGATCACGCCTGCCTTCTTGCTTTCAATAAATTCTCATTGCTCTATTCAACCGTTGTATTGCTACCTGTTCTACTCCAAGAGTCTTCGTGACTTCGTATATATATCCAATGTGTGTGAAATTCAACATTATTATTACACTACGCAACAAAAAACAACTTTTTGTCTGTTTCCTAGTTTTTCTATTCTTACTAATTTTGGGTTGAAAAAAAAGAATACATAAATGAAATTTATTTATTAGCTCTTATTTTTAAGATATACCACAACCCATCTATCTATGTATTGGTAAATTTGAAGAGCAAGGCATTACTAACTAATACATGCAGTACAATAAGTAATGTTTCAAGAAACCGTGTTCATATCAGAAATCAGTAGTATTTTTTAGTTTATTTCTTGTGAACATTTCCTTTTGAATTGCTTCTTGTATTTCGAAGCCCAGGTAACCCTTATTACTGTCCAGCTGTAGTTTGTGAGCATTGATTCATCCCGGCGACCCTGATACATACGTTCCACTGCTATGATATCTTGATGAGACCTTTCACCATGTTCATCGCTTACAGTTCTACAGTTTTTATGGAAAAAAAATCAAGATGGGAATGTGAAAAAGGGATCTTTAGACACATTGCATCCAGGGTCATGAAAATTTTGTAGGAGTTCTTTCACCAACTGTTGATGGTTCTAATCCGTTTTGCTGTCTAAAATTCCTTATACCACACTTATCTTTGAGACCTAAATATAGTTGAATTGATTTACTGCGATTAAACAGCGAATATCACTTAAATCGTGCACTATTGTATGTCCTTTGTCCTGCTGACGCTCTAGGTTAGATTCAAAACACACCTGAAGAACGGTGACTCGGTTACACGCATTTCGTTGAAATAAAAATCGATCCTGAGGCAAGAGCTTATATCTACTTGCTCAAATGAACATGAAAAAGATTATACACATAAAGTAAAGATGAGTAAAAATGCAGCTATTGAGGAATAGTGAGTTCTGATTCTTGATAACAAGAGCTAATCTGAAAATTTTATGATAATTTTCGTGTTTAGTAGACCAAAATACTTTATAATAAATTATTTTTGAGCCCGAAACAGTTTGGATGTTGCCTAGTGTTATATTAAAATAGTTTAAGATATTTATTTAAGCAAATGCATATATGCAGTTCTTAGATTTTGATATATTTTACCTATAAATTTTTATTTGATTTTGCTTTTATTCGTGTACGATATTTAACATATGAAGGCTTTTAAAATCATGGAAATAAAAAAAGGCATAATCATCTTTTATATATGTTGTGCATTATTTGAGTTGTCAAACTGAGCATGGAATCAGCTCTGAAGTTTGTGTATTTATTTTTTTTAATAATTATTAAGATACAGTTTTATGTAAAGGTGATCTGTCATTCGTTTTATTCTATATAATCATTATGGCAGTATACTGTTTAATTTTTCGACATTTTTGCAATTTCTTATGGTAAACAGTTTTTAATAAGCTAATTAACATTTTCCTAAAAATGTCAGACTATTCGATGAATATAATCCTCAATTTCTCGAGAAAACTGAAAAGCAAAAATATTTCGGGAAAAAAAATCATATAATGCTTATTTTCTTCTTAGAGTAAAGTCAATTAATAGTAGGAGTCTTCTTATAGTAAGTTAACTGAATGATTTATTTATGTATATATGTAACATAAAAATAGATATTCATATTCGTAACCATTAAAGTAAAATTTACATGATGCAAAATTTCTTCATCCCTTTCCCTCCCGACACTAAACATTCCCTTTAAATTTAATACCGCTTCTTTCTAGAGACACAGATCCAGTAGAGCCTCTAAAAACCACCTAAATCATGGCTTTTGGGAGAATTTGTCTGTTCTCTATCTTTTCTGACTTTCCCTATTTAAATATCACCATCCCTTTAAGTCGGGGTTCTGTTGCCTATTGAAAAGCGTTGTAATACTTTGTACCAGTGTTCTCCCTACAAAGAATACCCTATACCTTCAATAAGGACTTTGAATTCCATAGTAGTCGTTACTGGGCCGTTGAGTATTACACACAC
>BMAO01000395.1:0-101691 GCA_019973975.1 Trichonephila clavata | reverse complement strand
TATGATCAGGTTGTCTGATTATTCAAATATAAAAAGGAATAAAAATCTGTAACTCTCTCTCTCTCCCTCTTCCATGTTTTTATTTTCTTCCATTAAACAAAATAGAACTACTCCACACACACACACACACATTTATAAATCAACAATAATCATTTACCATATGCTACAGAAGAACGCATTAAAAATGTATGGAAAAAAAAGTATCAGTATATGATTTTTATGCAACTGCCAGGAATCACTTTATTCATAGTATTTTACTAAAGATAGAAAATAAAAATTAAGCATAGGCTTATTTATAGTTAGTTTATAATAGCTAAAAATTTTGTAGTAAATTTAATTCTAAAATAAAAAGGAAATAGATTATTGGACAAATCAGTTTAAAATGTCAATAAATATGTCTTTCACACATAAAAAAAATCACCTGATTACATAACAGAAATTAAGATAATATTTTCACATTTTAAAATAACACTTACCATGAACAGATTTAATTAAAGTACTTTCATCTACAAAATGTGCTTTAATATACCAATATATATTATAAAACATCAATTTTCTCTGCTTGTAATTAACCTTTTTATATCTTACATAAGGATAAAAGTCGAAATACGTAATTCATTTTCAAAGTATTATTAATCACAGTAAACGGGTTATTAAAAATTACATAACAATCTTTTTTTATTTGTAATTAAGTTTCTTATTTACTAAGCTCAAATATATATTTCTTCTGCAAAATTAAATTCACTAAAAATTTTGATTTAGGTGAATGAAAAAAAAACCAGATTTTATTTTTTACACTGAAAATTAGATACGTAAGGGAATTTCACTATTATACTCAAGACATGGAAGAAAAAACTGCCTGAAAAACAATCTCCCAAATGGAGAAAAATCTCTTGTTTCAATGAACACTAGGGCATAGAAAAATGCTATAACGCCAAACCAGGCAACCCTTAATAATGACGTCATTGCACATCTACCAATGACAAGCAACCTCTTTTCCTTTGACCGTGCCGAAAAGGAACACCCAAGTCGTGAGTAACTCAAAAAGTTCTCTCTATTTAACGTCATGCATCGGCAGTGGCATAAAGGAACAAGCGCTGCCAGATCTGATCTACTAAACACTTCTTTAATAAATAATCTCTCAGCTATTAGTTTTAGTTTCAAAGAATTTTTCTTAGTTGTTCAAATTTTTATCTAATCCCACCCTAAAATATAAAACAATAATATATTCGATTCATTTATTCATTATTTTCAAATTATGATGAAATTATTTTTGAGCGGAAAAATAGTGAACTTGAGGTACTGAATTTGCAGTTGGCAAAATGTTCTCGTTTGAGTACCACAGGATGCGCTTTAATCACTACAACTATTGTATGCTATCCGCTGTTTGCTGATATGTGTTGAATATTATGTACATTTAAGTGGGTGTCACCGTAATTCAATGTAATTTAAATTATTTTGTTTGCATAATCATTCAAACTTTCTATTTTTTAAATCCTTGAGAGACATTTCTCGTGCTTTCAAAATGGTAAGTTTTTGTGTTCTTAAAATTTGTTGTTATTAAATGGACATGTTTTAAAACTGTCAGTACATCCAAATATTTTTTTTTTTCCCACCAAGGATATGTTTGCCCTTTTAAAGTAATGGTTAGTGCACTTGATAAAATCTCATTAAGTAATGAAACACTACTATTAAAAAAAAAATAAACTTACTCAAAAAGAAATAATTTTTAATTAAAGCAGACACGTTTCTCAGTTTTCATTTTCAGACTTTGAATATTAGTTTCACAAATTTATCATTTATTGCTTTTATTTATTTTTTATTGTTAAACTTTCTCTCAGTTTGGAATATAAATTGTACTTAAAATTTAACTACTATTTATAATCATATTATATTTTTCTAGTTATTTGATAAATGCCTTTATAATATTTTTTGGTATCCTCCCCAAAAGTTTGTTTGTAATCGATTAAAAAGCAATATTTCATATTTCGAGGTATTTTTAATTATTTAAAAAAATTTCATATTCGATTACCATTAATTTTATTTTAATTTCTTTTAATTCGAATTATAGCGATCCATGACCAACTATTATACTAAAGTTTTATTTCAATAAATAAAGTTCATAATAGAAAAATTGAAAATGAAATGTTTTGTTCAAAAGAAATATTACTAGCATATAATAAGGTACTTGAGCTAGCAAATATAAAGAATATTTTCAGTTAAAGGAAGGTATTATGAATGTTTTTAGTTTTACACTAGGAGATTTACTAAACTTTTATGTATAAAGGTTTGCTTGTGTGCAGAATCATCAAAACTGGGAATGCATTTTTTATTTTGAACTGAGTTTTCTTTGTACTTCTGTTATTAATTGAATTTGGGTATAAAAAAAATTTTAAATATTTATACATATGTATTTCTTTTGTCATTTCTTAAATGTTGTATACAGTTTTTATAAAAAAAAACTATATTTTGGTTAATTTTTCTATTTAAATTTTTGATAAAAAATAAACTAATATTTAATTGTATGAAATTGTATTTTAGTCTTAAGTCTAAAATAGGGGTCCCTAAGATTTGGTGATTATCTAGATGTCGGAAGGAATTCAGTTCATTACTTTGGTGTCATTTCATTACCATTATACATGTGTTGCTACATATAGGTAATTTGGCGATTGATTCTGGTTGCTAAAAGATTTACTTCGCCAAGGGGCCTCCTATTCTACTCTTTAATTGTATTTTGTTCATGAATTTTTTTAAGTTAATTTTGGGGGGGAAATACCATCTAGAATGCAAGAGCTTAGCTATTATAATCATTAACCCAGTAGCAGGTGCACACTCGGTTCTAACATTAATGGCCCCTCAGGGGGCTCACCTTCTTTAAGTGAGTACGGATGTCTCAATCCCAAGGTGCCCTAGTGATCTTTTCCTTTTCCCACGGGGTTTACTGTCTTTGGTAAACACAGGCTTCACGAACCCGGGGTACCCTAGTGATCCTTCTCTATTTTCGACCCTCTTTCTTGTCATTCAATTCATTCTTTCTTTCTCTTCCTGTCTAGACCACAAATATTAAAACAAATGTTTGGCGCAGTATAGCCGAAATCGGCTCTTGCGCCAATAAACTCCAAAATCACTCACTCTAACATTAATGGTCGCCCCAATCCTCTTTTATAAATATTTTATTATGCACACTAAAAATCATTATTCCAGTGAATAATTTAACTAAGAGAAAGTATACTTTCTTTTAAGAGCTTTCAATTTTCTTAAATAACTTAAGAAAAAATATAAAACTGATCCAAGAAGTTTCAAGTGTGTGTTACTATAATAAAAGACAGAAATCAGACATTTTTTGCTAACATTACAGGAATGTTATTTGCAGGCAAAACTGTCATATTTTGGTCTAGTTATTGAAGTTTATTATCCTTTGATCATTGACAAATATCATGTTGAACTTTTTCTTGCTTGTCTTTTTGACAGGGTGAAATGTCTTGTGATACACTCTTAAGGCTTCCTATTTTTCTTGATGAAGTTCTTTAGGTAGCATTTGTAAATTTTCCATTCATCTCAATTGTTTCATGTTCACTGCTTTTCTCAAATTTACTTTCGCTATCATGATTAATATGCATTATTTCAACAGATCCTTGCTTGATCTGTTTCAACTTCTTTCAATAGAGATCACAGAGGCCCATTTGTTCTTTCATATTATGCTCATTTACATTTACAAACCATAATAAATCGTACAACACATAGCAATAAAAACCACTTAATTGTTCACGGGGGATGTATCTTATAGTCACGTTAGAGGCTCAATGGTAGCGTATCGCGCTTTCACATGACAGGTCCAGGATCTATTCCTAGGCTGGGCAAGGTCGACTCAGCCTTTCATTCCTACTGCAGTGGGTAAATAAAAGGAGTACCAAGCCTGTTTGGGGGACTTAAACACTGGAAGTCTCACTTCAGACTGACCACCTGATCGGGAATCTGCTCATGCACCTCAGCACCTAAAAGTCATGTATACTGGGATGGGTGCAGTAGGCCCTGGCCCTCATGGGCTGTTGTACCATTGAGTTTGAGTTTCAGTATATTCACATTAAATATAAAATTGTAAAAAAATGTTTGCCACTCCCAAAAAAGAGGAAGATATGTGACAAATACATTTTACTTCCCATAAAAACTGTCGTATAAAAGGATACTGTTAAGGTCATTAGTAACAAAAAAAAGTTTTTCCCAGAATTAACAATTTTGTGAGCCTGGGGTGACCCAGTTCACAAAATCTGCTCCTGGGTTAAGTTCTTACTCATTATAAAATGTATTTTGATTTTGAATTTTTAAAGTTAATTTTGGAGAAAATGCTAAGTATACTCATAATAAAATCATGTTTTTCATTTTTGTAGCAAATTTTAACTCATTTTGAAGTGTTTCAATTAGCATTTAGGTTAGTTTCTTAGGAGGGCGTTAAGTTTAAGCTGTTAAAGAGTGCTATAAAAGCAATTATAGATTATGAATATGGTTCTCCTTTCCTTTATTTTGTCTGTTTATTAAAATTACTGTTCTTATGTAAATTATTCAGGTTATTTTCATTTGTTCATTAAAAACTTAAAGTTGTGTATTATACTGTGAGTTAATTTTTTTTCCAAATAAAAAACATCGCCAAATACTGTAATATGCAGTCAGTAGTGAAAAATTATTCCTGTGCATGTTTAAAAATAATGATAATAATGCAGTATTTGGCTATGTCTTTTTATTTTACAATGTTATTCAATAGTATAATATGCAAGTACAATTTAAAACATTCTTACTAACCAGAGTTAAATCACATTCATTCCAAATGAATAACTTTCTTATTTTTTACTTTTTTTTTTCAAAAAAATTTTAGAAAACCAGTTTGTTGTAAGAATTTGTTTCTTTTAAGAATACTGAAGATTTACTCTAAAGATTTTCTGCAGTTTTTAGTTTAAATTATGTATTGGAATGTATTGAGGAAAATTTCATTGTAACTATCATTGTTATCCTTAAAGACTATTTTAAGTCATTGCATTTACTCTAACTTTTGTTATGAAACTAAAGCTCAGAAATCTGTGCTGGCTATATGCCTTCATAATTTCATTAATTTGTTCTTTGGTTTTGATCCTTTTTACATCCAATTCTTAAAAATGCTTGTACTTCTTAAACACAAACTAAAATATAGCACTAAATACATAAGAATTTTTGTTTCAAACTCTATCTAATATTTCATGTATCATTATAGACGGAACAACAGCTGGACTGTGCTTTAGATTTGATGCGAAGACTCCCTCCACAACAGATTGAGAAAAATTTAAGTGACCTCATTGACCTGGTAAGAATGCATTATTTTACCTCTAATTTGTTATATAAACTTTTCAAATGTTTAATTAATGCTTTTGTCTTCAGGTGCCAAGTCTGTGTGAAGATTTGCTGTCATCTGTTGATCAACCTTTAAAAATTGCAAGAGATAAAAATCTTGGAAAAGACTATTTGTTGTGTGATTATAATCGTGATGGAGATTCATACAGGTTTAAATATTAAATTTTTCACATACATTTTTGGATCTATAATGTAAATTGTAATATCCATTTTCTGTGCTGTTAATGTATTTATGAAACAAATGTTCTATTTTTTAGTATTGTGTATTACTTAATCTGTAAAATTTAACAAAAGAAGAATGACATTTTACGAAGTAAAGTTTTTTTCTTTAATTTGCAGGTTTTTATACACTTTCAAGTGTTTCTGTTATTTTTCATTGCGTGATAATTTCATCGCATTAGATTTGAACCTGGATTTAGAGCCAGTCTAATAGTTTCTTGATCCTAGTATTTTATAAATTAAACTAGATATGATTCAAGATGTTGTAGATTCATTTCTTCTCATTTAACTCCACATTTCATTGATGCTTTGCGTGTGAACACATAAGGTTTATGAAGTTATATGTGACTGACAATATATTGTAAAATCAAGAACACATTTTTCAAGCTCTTTTTTTTTTTATATAACAAATCAACAGTTGAGATAGATTTTGTTTTTCTATCACATGTTTGGCTAAAATTTTGCTTTTCCTTTTTAAAATATCCTGATTTTTCAGAGAAAAAGTGAAAGCAAAAAATATATCTTGAGATACAGGACAACCCAAGTACAAGATGGTCTGGAAATACTGTCATTGAGCTATCAAAATTCAGTGTCTTATTTAAATTTGGCAACTTAATTGTTACAGTAAAATGTGAATACTATTTTTATAAATATTGTTACAATCATGGTTTGTTAAATTGTTTTTAATGAAACAGGATATGTTTTTATTTTAGAATAAGTTACTTTGAATGAGATTTATATCTATATATATAAAGGAGAAAAGCGTCTCGCTCACTGACTGACTAATCACGATATCTCCGGAACCATACAACCTACAGACTTGAAATTTGGTAGACATGTTCCTTTCATGAAGTGGAGATCGGCTAAGAACGGATTTTGCGAAATTCGAGCTGCAAGGGGCGTTATGGGGGTTAAGGGGTGTTATAAATAATTGTTTCCATTTTTACACTACTCAACGTACAATCTTGAAATTGGGTAAGTAGATTCCTTTCATAGTGTAGAGATCCGCTACAAAATGGGTTTTGGGAAAATAGCCCCTCAAGTGGCGTTGCAGGAGAATAATGATAAATATTTTTAAAATATTTATATGAATATAAATATAAAAGATAAATATTTTCGTTTTTAAAGTACTTGACCTACTGGATTGAAAATTGGTAGGCATAGTTCTCTCACGGGGAGTTAATATCCGCTACAAAATGGGTTTTGGGAAAATTGACCCCGAGGGGGTTAAGGGGAGATATAAAGATTAGTTCGATTTTTAAAGTACTTAGACGCACAGTCTTGAAATTGGTAAGCAGGTTCCTCTCATAAAGTAGATACGCCACAAAATGGGTTTCGTGGAAAATAGACCCCCAAGGGGCGTTGAGGAGCTTAAGGGCATTATAGATATTTTCCTTTTTACCTGGTAGTACAGTGTTTAAATATGGATATTGATGATAAAAATTTTGTTTTTGCTCTATTAGATTTAAATTTGAAATTTGGCTTCCATGTTTATTTTATGGAGTAGAGATCCACCTAAAATTGGTTTTGTGAAAATCCTCTTGGTTATAGGGTTACGAAAGTGCAAACATCATTCTATACTCAATTTTAGAGATTATTAGATAATACAAATTAGTAGTTTTGTCCTTTTTTTATCAAGAGGGGCGAGAGAGTTACAGGTATAAGAATATTTTTCAATACAATGGAATTCTTAATTCTAGGACTTAGATATCAATAATTTATATATATAAAGAGTATATATTTGAAAAACATCATGAAATACCCAGCAAAGCAGGAGGATAACTGCTAGTTGTGTATAAAATATGATGCATGAATGTTTCTCTCATTGAAAAGTGTTTTAAATAAATGTCTAAAAGATGTCTGCATCTTTTTAATTTTTACCAAATTCATTAAAACTACTTTCAGAATTAAAAATTTTAAATTGAATTTAGTAGTAAAGAAATAGTTTAATTGAAACATTTTGGGGTTGGCAAAGGTACCAATTTTTTATCTTGAAATCCTTTTATGCAAGAAATTGCATAGAGTCATAACATCCACTGTAATTTTCCTCCTCGCCTTTAGTTATCTGATTATTTCTCAAGTTTATTAAAACGCTTAAAAGTATTGCAAAATTGAACTAGAAAACTTTTTAGAAACTCGGTTCAAAACTTTCATTTACCATAAATTTTCATCAAAAGTTCTGAACACTAAATACAAATAGTCAAAAAATTCATAGTAAAATTAATAATTAATGAATATTTCTAAAGTATTTTTTCAATAAAAATTATTTTGATTCAACTGAAATTACATATATATTGAATGTGCCTTTTGATTAAATTTCATAGATATTTTACTAAAAATAATTGGTTAAGTGTATTAATTAAAATGAAAAATGGAAGATAAGACCTAAAATCCTGATTTTATAAAACTATTAAATTTTAATAATTTATGATTTTTTTACATAGATTATAGTGTGTGCAGTAGCTTTCAAACACATTTATTTCAAGATCTTATCAAGAACTTGATTACGTCTTGAGTATCTGAATTCTGACTTCATTTACCTTCTATTTCAAGGCTGATGCTCTCGACTCTTATTATAAATATTAGTATATATATGTGTGTGTCGTTTCATCCAGAAGTATACAATACATGCATATTGAATTGAAAGATACTTTTAATAAGTGCTAACACAGCAATGCTCATTGTTACCTGTTATAATTTTTTTTATTGTACTGAAAGAAAATACAAAAAATAAAAAAATTTATATCAAAACTAGTTGTAAAAATGCATAATATGAATATCATTTTTTAATATTAAACTATGTGACTAAACATTTTGTATTTAATTTTATTAGATCTCCTTGGAGCAATACATATGATCCTCCCTTAGATGATGGAGCCATGCCTTCGGACAGGCTACGGAAATTGGAAATCGATGCCAACGAAGCCTTTGACCAATATCGGGAAATGTATTTTGAAGGAGGAGTGTCTTCAGTTTACCTGTGGGACTTGGAACATGGATTTGCTGGTGTTATTTTAATTAAAAAGGCTGGGGATGGATCTAAAAAAATCAAAGGATGTTGGGATTCTATTCATGTTGTTGAAGTCCAGGTAATTTTTCCTAATATAATTGTTTAACTATATCTTTACAATTTGGGTATCTTATTCTTCTTGATCATAATATCTTGACTTATTTTTAATCTCATTAAAACACAAGTTGTTGGCTGTCGCATGAATGTTCGATTTGATCACTAAGCTGCCAGTTCAGACCTACATCATTGCACATTACTCCTGCCCTTTACTGGTTGCAATTTGTAAGAAAAGGGACAATATACGTATGATCCACCTTTATTTGTGTAACCCCTTCTGAGAAGGAAGGTCTTTTTTTAAGGGTCGTTCTGAGTGATATCTGGTGAAGCTAGTTTTTCTAACCACCATTTCACTTGATATGTATCCATTGCTGAACTGAAGGTAATTTGTGGCATGTTTTCAGGTTGTAAGTTTGTGTCCTGGCGCCACTAAAGTCCTGCCATGTAGAGATGCTCAAGGATTATAAATCTGTAGAGGCTTAAAATCCTTAGGGTAGTACAATGTATAAGTTTGATAGTGAAATGCCTGCTCATGTGTCTTTGTCGCTTGATCAAGGCTCATTATGAGTTATGTTCCCAATAACCCTCATCCAATTTCATGTTGCCACATAAACATACTTAATCATTTTAAATATTTTCCATTGATGCTGTCAGTAGTCTTAATTTGTAATGAGTCTCACACATGTACTGTTGTTTGTCCCTTCCCTTTTTATATCACCAGTTGTGATTTATTATGAATATCTTTAATTCTACGTAGAGTGTGTACTCGATCAATTCTGAGCTGTGCTGTCATCTAGTGTTCAATTTCTTTATCACCAGCTGTTTATTTTAGAGGTAGACCCAAAGCTAGCCAATTTAAATCTATTATAAAGATATTTGTTTTTTTGCTATGCATTTGACAGCTAAACTTTGAGGAAATCTCCTCTTGGGCCTATCATTTAAATGCCTTTACTGGTGGCAGTTTACAGGAGAAAAGATTACTACACCATATAATATGTTGCTAATCAGAGTACATGTTAAAACTAATAAATACAATAATTCTTTTAACTGCTTAATCAGCTGAAGAAATTTTTATATTTACAGTGACATGTGTTTTAAAACTTTTGTATTTTTGACCTAATGCTCTACTACATTGAATCTAAGTGAATGATCCCACCTTCAATTAGCAAATGAGGAACTCTTGAGTATAACAATTTAAAAAAGTTTTTTTGTATAAATAAGGTGTATGTTTTTTTCTGCATCTCTAAAATTTAGAATTCATAATTATCTTCTCTCTATTGGAAATTATAATTCATGATTTCTAATTCTGTACTGTTACTGAAATTTAAATGGTGTAAACATTTGTGTGGAAAATTAGCTTAAAATGACAGCATAAAATAGACATAGAACAATGACCCTTTCATTATCTAATCAGTGTCTAATCCTGTGTATGGTCTGTTAAGGATATCTAATGCTTTCAAATGTTTTAGACTAGAGGCCTATTTCTAATTCACTGATCTTAAGCTAATAGTTATGAATTATTGTATTCAAACTAAATTTAGGTACTGCTGCTCTTTTGTATCTCAATTGAATGTACATAACTAACTTTACAATTTTTTTACTTAATTGTGTTTATATTGCAAATTTCTGCATGTATTAAATCAAGTTTTTATAAAATATAGGTCCTGTGTTGTTTTTTTTAATCTTACGGAATTGATCATTTTGAATTACAATTAGCAAAATTACCTTTCATAAATGAAAATAATTCAAACTGTGTCAGGTGGGAAAATATATTACAGGGTGAAAAGTTTATAAAACCATGTTTAATATTTTGGAGGTGTGGCTTATTTTTGAAAATTTTTTGTTATGCTATACATTTATGAACTGAAATTTCAGTTTTAATTATTGAAATTTAAAATGTAAAACTTCAATAAATTATATTTAAAGCAATTTTGATGTATCTCTTTAAATGCTAAGTAATATTAGAGCTGAGTATATAAATGTTAATTATAAATACTAATATTTTTCTCCTATATTTTTTTTATAATAGCATCATATAAAATACATATTGGTCCTTCTGTTTCGGAAAAAGAAATCACTTTTTTAATGATAGCATTTTTCTGTGTTAAATATGTTTTGAAAAACTTATATTTTTTAATTAACATGTCTACAGGAAAATTTTAACTAAGCTATGCAAAAAATCATTTATTTCATGTAGTTGATCCTATTTTAGTGCACACCTTTATTTATTGCCAACTGGGTGAATTGTCATTATACTGGATAGAAGACTAATACAGAAAAACTAGCTATTGGTGCAATTTGGCTCCATTTTTTCCCTCTGTTGCCAAAGGTGTGAATTAAATTAGGATTTTACTGTCTCATGTGTGCTTATAATGGTTTTGTTTTTGTTTTAAAATTCATTGGCTTAATATATATAGATATATCATTTTAAATTGTATTTATTATGATGTATATAACAATTATTTTTAGGAAATTAAGTAAGTTTATTCTTTGGACATTTACATAATATATTATGTTTTTGTTTTTCACATCTCATAAGATGTATGTATTCCATTCTTTATAATTGTTATTTCTGTAAATATTCTCAATCACTATAAATTATTGATTTTAGAGTATTGTGAAATATGTGTGGGTATATATTATATATATATGAGTCAAATTTAAAGTAAACAAAATTTTGAAGTTTAAAAAAATGTGAGACACAATATATATAAAGCAACAATTCTCAAACTGTGTTTTTCTAGCTTTTAGTAATGTAAGTAATATCCAAGAGATCTTGAATAGCTGTAAAAAAATATCTAGTTTTGGCAAACAACTTTTTAAAAGTATCTACTACACAAAAAAATATTTCTAAAAACAATATTAGAGTACACAAGAAAATTCTGAGAACAATTGAAGGAAATCCAAAGATTCATTCATGTAAAAATGCTTAAGTGAAATAATATTTAAATTACTAATTAAAACTATCGTCCTGCTATAAGTTGTATGTCAAATAATGCAGGAAAGATAGTATAGAATAGAAGTTTATTAATCTTTTCAGTGCTATCTTTTTTTTATGTTGTTTTTGACCTTTTTTAATTTTTTTTATCGCATCAAAAGAACTTTAGAATTTTGAATATAGTTAATAAATTTATACTTTTCTATAAAAGAAAATTAGAAACAGTATCACCAATATTATGCAAGCCATTATATCAATCCAGTGACAAAGTAAAAATCCTTTTTTAAATTAAATTGAATAAAATCTTGAAAAATATAGTTACAATAGTTTTATTTAGCATAAGAAATTTTGCAAAAGATGTGGGATAAATCAATGACAACTGAACAGCATTTGATATATTTATCGTATTTTATTTTGTTTTAAACACAAATGAAAACTTTTTGACTCTGAACAGAAAGAAAATTCTGAAAATCACCATTTTAAAAATTTTATGTGGTGATTAAATTGGTGTACATGAAATAAGCTGTAACCAAGTGATTTATTAATGACAAAGTTTGAGAATCACAGATGTATAGGATTCATTTGACTATTTTATTTTGCATGGATGTATAAAACTCTGAACTCCTTTTTTCCATTATAAAATACATATATATATTGAACAAAATTGTTTTCTAAATGTGTTTAATTGGTAAAAAATATGTTTTGACTTCTTTTTTTCCATCAAATTAAGTTTTAAGTACAATAATAGTAAGAACTTGCTTTTCTTCTCCTTAGACAGTGCTGGTCAGCAAAAAAGTATGTTTGATGTGAACTTTGATATTTTTCTAATTATGCTGTTATTAATTTAAGGGGGAAAAGTATTACATTGAAATTCAAAACTTTTTTCACATAGGAAAAATCCAGTGGTCGAAGTGCTCATTACAAATTAACATCTACTGTTATGCTGTGGCTGCAGACAAACAAATCAGGCTCTGGCACGATGAATTTAGGAGGAAGTCTCACTAGACAGGTAAGTACTTTTTTGTTAAACCTGACACCTATATTATGGTGCCATCCTCATATTCATGTCTAATTAGTTCATAAACTAAAACTGTTTTGGGTAGATAGTCCTTGAGTTCTTATTAGTTGATCTATAGAAATTGAGAGGTATACCTTCTTCAGGAAAGTTTTTTTTTAGAAAAAAATTTTTCACTAAAATTATATAAATGTAACAATTTTCAAAAATCATTAATATGTTGATTAATTGTTTAGCCTGAGTTCCTGATTGATCACTACAAGGGGCTTTTAAAACAATGAAATATTATTTTTTATGATTTCAAGATATGAAGTTTTATTCAAATTGCCATTTATTATTAAACAACTAATGTGTTGCTAATATTCAGTGTATAACAAAAAGTTATATCCATTTCCAATATTCAAAATGTAATGTATACAAATTTAGAATTGGGTCTTTAATCCTTTGAAGTTATTGTAAACAGCCATTTTACTTTCCTACATGAATTTTTTATGAACTGTCTTGTTAAATTGTTTGAGATAAGTTTATGGTTAGTAGATTTTATTATATCTATTATCTGACTCATTCTGAATTATATTATATATTAGAAATGGTGGGAATGTGCAATAGATAAATGATGAGGAAATTGAATAGGAAATTTGTTTTGCAAGATAATAGAATTCCTCTAGCATATAGGTTCGGAAAAATTAAAATTTTTAATGAAAAATTTTTGATGTATCCAATTTCATTTTTTTCTAATTATATAGTGATTATGCAAAGAAGTTATGCTAGTAGCAATTCCAATTTGAGTATTTTAATGTACAAATAAAATACATGTATATTCATAAAAAAGGCAACAAATACATAACTTGTAAATTGATGCATAATTTTTCTTTTTTTGTAGCTGTTTATTTCAATTCATTTTTATTTAAACCGTTAACGCCCAAATTATTTTAAAATCGAAATTTTTGAAAAATATTTTTAAATTACATTTCATATATCATAGAGTAATTATGAAGTAGTATCCATTTTCCGTAATTAGCAGCTGAGATAATAGGTGATCTATAAATAGATCGCTGGGTGCTTATGGTAGTAAAAGACCAAGTAACTTTCCTGTGGTTTTATATTTAAAAAATTACAAATTTAGGGGGGGGATGTAACTTTTGTGAATTTAAAAACAACTAATGAGATTTAAAAGAGAAAATATTATTTTACTGATCTAAAATTACTTAGTTACAATTGTATACAGCCAATTTGTAAAAGTTAAGTGTGATATAATGGAAAACATTTCAGACAAAGGGTTACATTACATTTTGTACAAAATGTAAGAGGTCTACCCTTACATTTTTGAAACTGGCATCTTCTTTGGTTTTGTCTTTTTCCTATAACATGGTCTTTTCTATCTAAGCGCACAGAGTCTTTTACGTTTGATCTTGATGATATCATCTGAGGTCTTCCAATGCCTTTCTTAGAATTTGTTCCCCGTTTGAGGTACGCAACGGCGATATATCTTTGGATGTCTTTTGTGCTTTTTTATATTTCTTCTATGGGTACACAAATTTCTACATTACCCAACAGATCTTTTACCAATGGAGAAGTCATTTCATTATCATCAAAATACTCTTCGTCAGTTAACTCATCCACATCAGGCGGTAAAGCAATTATATCATACTCTATTTCCTTAGAAAACATATATTTTAACGCTTTTTCGGCGGTGTGAAATACTTTATGCCGAGACATTCTGGAAGAAATGAAACGGGGATAAAACTATATTAGTTACCACTAACGCCCAGCGATCTATTTATAGATCAGCATGTTTAAACTTATATTTTAATAATAAAAATAGTTATTTTTCTAATATAAATAAGCCAGAATAATTAAAGAGGTATTGAAAATGTAAAACTCATGAAAAAAGTATAACTTACTTTAAAAAAATTTTCTGTTGGATACAAAATCGAAAGCTGCACTTTGAAGCTACAAAATGGTGAACATCAGACGTTAGCTACTGGACTGCTGTGGGAAAGAATGCTTCAAATCTCGTTTGGGGTATGGCCACATGTGTAAGGAAGCCAGCCAATGACAATACGAAGTGATTAAAAGATATCATTTTCACTGGGAGTTCTAAATGGGAGGTGATCTATAAATAGATCACTGGGTGGCAACGGGTTAATAAGCATCCATTGTTTAATAATATAGATACAAGGGGAAGTTGCAAGTTTACATAATATTACAAATTAATTATTTTATTTTTCATCCTTAATGCCTCCCTGAATCTATGATAGTTATTGGGAAAAAATGTTATGTGGAGCAATCTTTTAGTTTTACTAAACTAGATTATTTTGTTTTTACATTACATATAGGCAGAGTTACAATAAATCACATAAAATAATGGAAGGGAGGTCTTCAATCAACCAGAAGTGGGCATTTAAATTGTGCAAAATCTATTGCGGGGAAAGTTTGATAATTCAAATACTATACAAATATATTTCTATGAAACTTTTGAACACGATATTTACATTATTTTCTAGGGAATATGCTAAAATAATTCTTACTGTGTTAATATTTTAAGACTCTCTCTTCAGTTAATGTTAAAGAATAGGACCCAAATTTGGAACATTTTTTCAGATATAAAAGAAATGAAAAATTAATATATTCTGGCTTTGCTATCCTTTAGAGAGCAACATTTTTTATCATGTTTCCCAATTTTAACAGAGTTGACCAATTTTTTCTGATAAAATGTGTTTTGCATTTTCTCTTCTCTATACCATAATGTTAAATGAGCTATCCCTTCATGTATTAAAATGGGAAAAAGGTTTTCATGGAACATTTTGAAATTTTTAAAAAAAACACTATGTTGTTAACAGAGGTATGAGTTATAATATTACAAATTTCCATGAAAATTGAGGCATTTTTCTGTCTGAAAATGGGCCTCACGTTTAGTTCAAACTCTTGTTCTTTTGCCGAAGACATCCTTAATTATATCCTGTTGTGTGTTTCAATAACAGCCTCATGTTTTATTTCTTATAATATTTATTTGATCAGCTCTAAAATTTTTAACTTTTAATAAAACATTCAAATTTTAGTACATTTCCTAGATAAATATACAGCCGAGCCCCTGTTTAATGAATTCATCAGGTTTGAACATTTTAATCATTTATTCGTTCTTATTCATAATATTGGGGCAAAAAAAAATTTATACTTTCTTTTTGGAAATATATAATAAACTCCACAAAAAATATTCATAGTTAGGAATTGTGTACTTTTTATTCAGCTGCCAAAAATACTGCTGTATCATTGGATGAGACAAAAGAATTTTCTGTCTTATTCAAAACTCACACGAAAGGTTACGCTCATGACTCACCTGCTCCTCTAAAGTCTAATGGGCTGCACCCTTTCCCGTCAAAATTTGCTGCTGACAAGAACAGTCTTTCTGTTCCAGACAAAAAGGATGTGTCATTTGAAAGGAAATCGAATTTTTTCTAATTTAAACAAATAGAAAAAAAATTTGGGCCGTTGAAGCAATTTATTAATTTGGGGGTTATTCTTTAAATACAGGTTTTTGCATTCGTTTTAATCAGGAAAAGAGAAACATTAAATCGGGAAATTCGTTAAATTAGGCGTTGGGTTAATCAGAGTCCGATTGTATGTAGTTTATCTTAGCGATACTTTTACTGATATAGATTTAACACTTTTTTCATAGCTGCTTTAAAGTATTTTTTAAGAAATTGCTAAAATTTTTCTTAGAATTGTAATTTTTGTAAAATTTGGGTAATTTATTTTTAATATTGCTGTGGTTGTATATTAACATTTATTGGTATTGATCCCCGAAAAGCATTTATAATGTGTTTTAGAATTTTATTTTAAAAAAGTGCTCTGAACATGTTTAGATGCCTTGAAGTTATGTATCATAATGTATGGGTTCTTTCACCAAAATAAATGTAAATGTTTTGATGAATAAAGTAATAGCATATATGATTCATTGATTTTCTGAAAAATATAACCTTTTGAAAGATCAAAGATTAATAGATAGATGTGTGTATATAACAAAAGAAGTGATGGATAGATTAAATGTTTTATAAACTAGAGAAAGTTTAGATTATGAATTACCAAAAACAAAAAATCTATATAAAAGGAAAAGTCAATTGACCCAAGTGGAAAACTGTTATACTTTTTAAAGCTGTCACTGACTTAGTGTTGTGAAAAATATTTATATATATATGTATATATATATACTTAAAAAAATATTATGAAGTTTGAAATACTTTTCTTTTTAAATCAATTATAATATACTAACAGTGAATTTGTGCATATTTGGAAGAATTATTTTATTTTTAAAGTATGTCATCTTTTTTAATAGTACATTTTTATAATATTCTTTAATGTGAATACTTCAATTTCCATAATTTTTATTCAAATACTGAATATAATTTGTTTATAAAATGTTACTTTGAGAATTAAATCATCAATATTTTTGTATTGCTGTTTGCTTAAATGTTTAAAATCATTAAATTTTTATTATTTACAGATTGAAAGTGACTCTAATGTAAATGAAGCCAATCCACATATTGCAAATATTGGGAAACTAGTTGAAGTATGTGATTTGTTTTATTTATTTTTTCCCCATATTTTAAGTGAAATTTGAAATCAGATTTAGGCATTTTAATGTACAATATTTTCTTATTTTTCTATTTAACCTTTATATTGTTATTAAAAGATTTTGAGACAAAATAATTTACAAAAATTAATTTTTATGAGGTTTTTCTGGGTTATATGAGGATGTTTTTCTTGGGAGTTTTATGAGGTTTCTTACCCCTAAGCCAGTAGTTTACCTTTAAGAGAATTTCTAAAAGACTGAAACAAATGATAATCTGGAAGTGGAAAATAAAAATTATACTATGAATGTGTTAAAACTTGACTGAGAGAAATGTGTGTGTTCTGTCTCTGTCACGATGAAATACATCTTTCTGCTATTAGTTCTAGTAATTCCCCCCCCCCCATGATTGTGTGCTGTAATCTTTATTAGTTTCTAAAAATTGAGATCAAATGGGTTTTTTTTTTTAAGATTACAGCACTTTATGTGTAATGCTATCACACTCAGTATTACCTTCTTGGCATCAATCTCTGCATAACTATTTTTTGTACTCTTCTCTTTATGTTGACCTCAAACAATATCAATACATGCAATCCAATTCTTATTGCCTAAAATTATATCTTCATAATTTGTTTCAGTGCTGAATGCTTAACTTTTTGCAGTTTTTAGTACCTCTGAGTTATTTAAGCAAAATTACGTTTTGTAAGTTAAAGAATTTTAATATTGAAACTAAAATAGAGTTCATTATTGAAATAATGAGCTCTTTTGTCCTTTTCCATTTATACTTGTTCTCTACATTTTTTTTAAAAAATTCCATATTTTCTCCTCAAAAGTTTGCAAAATATTTATATATTATGTTAAAATGTCACTTTTGAAAGGATTATTTTCTCTTTTTCGAATCATGGTTACAAAAAATTAAATTTGATATGTTGAGGAATATTAGGGAAAGTGGTATCAAATTAAATAACCTCATCACATTTGACCAAGATTTAAAATTAGAAAACCCATCTGCTTTGTAGTGCTAGTGTGGCAGGCATTGGCTTAAAAAGTCTTATCTTATTGCAGGACATGGAGAACAAAATCCGAAACACCCTAAATGAAATTTACTTTGGCAAGACCAAAGATATTGTGAATGGACTGCGGTCAGTACAATCTCTAACTGAGCAAAGACAGCAAGCTGATCTAAGGAATGATTTGGCCAAAGCTCTACAGAAAAGGCAAGCCAAAGGAAGTGATATATGAGCAGACAATTCAAACAAAAACTCTTGTTTATTACTTCTGAAAATCAGAAGCATTTTAAATAATTCAAAGGTTAATGTGGTGTGGCCATTGTATTCTGTATAAAAAATGTATTATCAAATATTTCTTTTTACTATTTTTTGTATGCATCCATTGTTGCTTCCAATACCTTATTTCATTTGCAATTAATGCATTTTTTTTTCTCACTTGCTCTCTAAAATGCTCCTTTAATAGAATTTTTATATGTAAATTTGTAAAATATTTCGATTTCTAGGGTTTTCATAAGATTATGAATGTATTCTGTTCAAGAGCATGTAGTGATAAAAAAAAATCTGATCCAATGTTTGAAATTTTCATGTATTTAGTTTTATATGCATATATATTCTGTCACCAATAATTTGAAAAAAAAGAAAATAGTAATTAAATTTATTCATTTATTGTTGATAACCTAGTGTGCATTTTTACAAGCTTTTATTTAACTTACAATGTATGTATGTATGTATGTAATTTGTTCGGGTGGAATCTTGCAACTCAATTTTGAAGCTGATATCTTCAACTCATTGAGCTGAAATTTTGTATACACATTTAGTTTGGATGACAATGCATGTTTTGACCATTTATATTCCAATATTGCAATTAATTAAAAAGATATTAATTAAAAATGTTATGAATTTTTCGGCGCCAACTTCAATAAGTCTGCATTGTTGTAATAATGTTATTGTTACAACAATGACAAAAGTTGGCGTCAAAAATCGGTTTTCAGCCAAACTGGAATTTCATAACGTTAATTTGTTTTTGTTTAATTTTCTCTGTACATAATCTTAATTCAAAGAATTTATTTTAAACATCGTGAAGCAGATGCGCGTGAGCAATTAGATTACAGCTTACATATTTAACTGTAACCTTTAAAAACCACGTAATAATAATAAAAAGCAACAGCTCATCTTTTCAAAACTTATGAATTATTTTTTAAATGGAAACTTGATGTCGTTTTATGATGACAAAAATGTTTCTGCTTCAGCTGCTGTACCGCTGAGTTCTAAAGGTTAGTTTTTTTTTTTTCATTCTTTGATTATCTGCTTTGCGAACATAAATTTCAGCAGTTGAAAACATAACATTTTTTTGTTTGTTTGTTTGGGAGATCTGTTATTACTCATCACTGACGCTGGCGTATTCGTAATCTTGCAACTGAATAACAACATGGGGAAAACAGAAACATCAACACAAAGGAAGAGAAGGTTAGAGAAAAGGAAATTAAAACGGAAAGAAAAACTTACCACCGAAAGCGATGATACGAAACGCCAACGACTCAGTAAAAGGCGTGATCAGGACAATAGTGAAACACACACTCGGCGACAGTTGAAACTTGATATGGCTAAGCAACGCATGCAACAAGAAGAGCAGTGGAATCACAGGAAGAACAGGACGCACGAATTGCAAAAATTCGTCAACACATATCAGTAATACAAGAAACCGAATCAGTTGAACGAGAGATTCATTTGAGTGCTTTACAACTGCATAACTCTCAAGTTAGAGCAGATGAAACTCCTGAACAACGAGAGGCTCTTTGAACGCTTACCGAATGCATAACTCTCAAGTTAGAGCAGACGAAACTCCTGAACAGCGAGAGGCTCGTTTAAGAGCTTACCGAATGCATAACTCTCAAGTTAGAGCAGACGAAACTCCTGAACAGCGAGAGGTTCGTTTGAGCGCTCTACGAATGCATAGCTCTCAAGTAGGAAAAGCAGAAAAGTCACAAATAGAAGCTTTTAACAAAACCATAAATATCTTCTGTGACAAGATGTGCGAGATTTGTACTAAAAAGTGTTATCCAAATCAAGTCACAAATCATAAAATAAATTTAAGCACTGCTTCGTACCTACCTGCAGAATTAACAAGTAAAGGCACCATATTGCTGTGTCATCGTTGCAAGAAACACCTTACAAGCAAAAAAAACTTCAGGCCCAGCCGAAGCTTACTGGAATGATTTAGATCCTGTTGAAGTGCCTGATGCAATAAAGCAATTGACACAACCTGAACAACTTTTATTATCAAGGATTATACCATTTGTAAAAATTGTTAAATATGATGGTCTATTTGGACAGTATGGGTTTAGAGGGCAAGCTGTACTTTTTGCACAAGACATATTTGAGTTTACTGAAAGTCTGCCTAATATTTTACCTAGATCTACTGACAGTATAGGCATGGTTGTCATTACAGAACATCTAGAAAATTTAAATATATCACAGGAGTATAACCTATCACGTCCACGTGTATATGAGGCATTGAGGTGGCTCATAAATAACAATCCCCTTTATCAGAACGTTATAATAGATAACGATGCTCAAATATTGCAATAAGATCTTATTCGAGTAACCCAAGCTATTAATAATGAAAATGCACAAAATAATAATCAAGCATTATTAGAGCCTGCTACTGTATCAGCTGTGGGAGAAGCAACCAACACTAATGATGCTTATAAAATGATCAATAATTCAATATGTGTTCTACGAACTTCTTGGCATCAAGGGAACAATCAAGTTTTCAATACAAACCATGCAGGCAGCCAATGTTGTGCTATGGTTTTGGCGAACATTACAAGAGCAGCAATATTAGCACCACATTTATGGACTAACAACATACTTAATACAAATATGCTCGAGGGTGACGCAATATATGCAGAAATAAGGCAACTATCAATAGATAACCCACTCGTACCTCTATTGATAAGACGGGCTATTTAGAAATATGCCACTTTGGTGTCATTAGAGACAGTTTTGTGATGTATAGTTGCTCTTTTGAATAGTATGACGAGGAAACTGATTTAGTTGGATGTTTGCGAGATTCAGTAAACAAACAAGATTTCGGGATGACATTAAAAGAGGCTCTGACAACAATGTTTGCAAACCACAAAGCCGGCGTTTTAATTGCCACATCTAAGTCTCTAGGAGTCATGAATTATAACGATAAATACTATTTTACCGACTCCCACGCGTGTGGCCCTAACGGTGCACGTGCCTCTGATACCCACGGTAAAGCTTGTGTTGTTGAATGTGGTTCCCTTGATGACCTTGTCCGAGTTTGCAAACGCGCTACTGGTTCAGGTAACGTACAGTATACCCTCAACTACATAGATGTTCATATGACAAACAGATTGACAGGCAATGCAAATATTACTACAGAACATAATTTACATCAATCTCCCCAAGTTACATATCCAATCAATATATCACACGAAGTTGAAACTAATCTAAATCAAGCTACACAGCAATATCAAAGATTACTAGTATCACCAACTATTAAATCTCAATCTGAAAATGAAAGAAACGTAACCTGTCAAATTGAGACCATTCTGGTACATACTTCAGTAATGGCTCCTATCGACAGCACACAACCCACTGAAGAACAAGTATCAGATGTGTCAAATAATGTCAACAAAATTACTAGAAAAACAGATAACATTGTAAATGTGGCTTATGAACGGAAAGCAGAGGAATTTGCATGGTTCTTCCTGTTGCCTTACGGGGTAAATGGATTAAACCAACCAAGAAATATCAAAATTTCACCTTGATTATTTCCAATATAGAATTCTAGGAAACGATACTAGGTTTCAACGAAATGATTATTTGTTTTACGCTTTATCAATGTTCAAGTACCATAGAGTAAAATCAACAGTATCTTCTTGCTGCAAAAAAGTCGAAGGTCAAGATGGCAAAGTCGATGTTCATTTTTATCTTAAAAACCTTAGAGGCTCAGCGGCATATTGGCAAACTTCATTAAACGAACTGTTGGCGCAAATTCGATGTCTAGGGCCACCAACTTACTTTTTAACCTTCAGTTGTAATGACATAAACTGGTTGGATATGCGTAAATCTCTCCTAATTGCCGATGGACGACCAATGGATAATCCGCAAGATCTGGATATAATAGCTACGCAGCGGTTAATTGAACAATATCCTGTTATTGTAGGTAAACATTTCATGTATCGTTTCAATGCCCTTATGAAATTTATGTTAAACAACAATCAAGTTTTAAATAATCATATTAAAAACTACTGGTGGAGAATTGAATTCCAGAATCGTGGGAGCCTCCATGTTCACATGGTAGTTTGGGTGGAAGGTCACGCATCCTTTGATACGGAAGAGGGGCTGCAACAGCTTAATAAAGTATGTAGTTGTGAATTACCGCCTGAGACATCTGAATTGCACGATCTGATAAAGAAAAATCAACTACACAAACATACACATACCTGCTATAAGAACAGTTCTGAATCACCAACATGTAGGTTTGGTTTCCCGAGAAAAGAATACGCTGAAACTCGTCTGGTGTCTCATTCATCAGACGAATTTATACGTAATGGAGGCCGAATCTGTATTCTGAAGAGAGGGCCAGAAGATGGATGGGTTAATAATTATAACCCAACTCTTATAAAAGTCTGGAATGCTAATATGGATATTCAGCCATGCGGAACAAATGAAGCGATAGCATTTTACATAGCCAAATATGTTTCTAAATCTGAGCCTACTCAGCTTGATGGTAGTGTAGCTCGAGCAATACGCGAGATACAACGTGAAGAAACAGATATATCGCGTAAATTGTTTAAAGTATGTATGCGGATATTAAAGGAAAGACAAGTTTCTGCGTGTGAATGTGCTTATAGGCTATGTCATTTAAATTTCAGGGATAGTTCGA
Organism: Trichonephila clavata; assembly: GCA_019973975.1. Taxonomy (NCBI): domain Eukaryota; kingdom Metazoa; phylum Arthropoda; class Arachnida; order Araneae; family Nephilidae; genus Trichonephila; species Trichonephila clavata. Next base: position 78,572 of record BMAO01000395.1, on the reverse strand, counting down.
GAAAATGTACTTTTTTAAACACAAGAAAGCCAGAACAGCGGTACAGGGTCCTTAAATTTGATTCAAATGGTACAGCTACCGGTTACTGCAGTAATATAATCGAACGTTATGAAAAACGGCCTACAGAGCATCCCAACTACGATTTTGATAATATGTGCCTTCTAGAATTTGCAATGCTCTTTGAACCTCATTATGAAAAATCAAACCAAGAACCCGAAGAATGTATTGATATATATGAACCAGAAAGGCAAACCAGACAGCGACTAATTACACTTACAGATAATAGTAAAATGGTAATCGGGAAGGTTCCTGCCGTCGTACGCGTGCCATATTTTGTGGCTGCCAGTGATCCAGAAAACTATTACTACAGCTTACTTCTTCAGTATGTTCCATTTAGAAATGTGAGCGAATTAATCGTTGACTATGATACAGCAAGAGATTCTTTCCTGGCAAGGGGATCTGATCTCCGCGCAACTAATGCACGTTTGGAGATATTTAGAGAGCGTGACAGACAGCTGGAGAATGCTTTTAACCAAATTCATGCTTTTGAAATCTTGAATCAAGAAGCTCAACAGGAAAACTTTGAAGAAGAATTGGAGATGCCCGAACAGCACATGACCGATGACGAATTCCTTTATGCTAGAAGAGCAATGAATGTTGGACAAATGGATGCATTTTTATTCATAACAAGGAGTATTTCAGAACAGCTAAATAATCAAAGCGATGAGCGTCTAAGATTGTTCATAACGGGTAACGCTGGGACAGGAAAGACCTTCCTCTTCAACTTATTGAAAAATCAAGTAAATCGGTGTTACGGCAAGCAAGTTGTTAAAGTTAGTGCGCTTACAGGGGTGGCAGCACGCTTAGTGGGAGGATCCACATTACATTCTACACTAAAATTGCCTGTACAAAAGGATGGTAGAATAGTGCAAACGCCTTTTCTTACTGACAATTACTTGCATTTGATGCGGCAACATACTGAATTTTTATTTATAGATGAAATCTCTTTGGTCCCATGTGAAATGCTTTGTATGGTGGATTCCCAACTTAAACAACTCAAAAACAATGAATTACTCTTTGGTGGTATAAATATATGTGTATTTGGTGATTTAATGCAGTTACCACCTGGTGCGAGGAAATCAAGTGTTTGATCAACCCTCTAGATTTGTTCCGGCAACACACTAATGGCGTTCTTTCTCGTTAATGGAATTGACCGAGAATATGAGACAACAAGGTAGCAAAACTTTTAAAGACCCCTTGAATGCATTACGAATTGGCGAACTTCAATCAGAACATTTTGCTATTTTAATGAATCGGCTAAACAAAGAACCAACTGGTGAATTTGTGATTGAAAAGGCCCTGTGAATTTATCCCACTAACCAACAAGTATACAATCACAACAAAACTGTTCTCGAACATTTCCGAGCTCGTGGTGTAACTATTAACAAAATAATAGCACAGGATAGTCTAGTAGATAGCACTCGAAAAAATGACAACATAGATTTAAATAATATTATACCTTCCGATATAAACAAGACAGGAGGGCTACCTAAGAAGTTAGAAATATTCGTTGGAGCCAAGGTGATGTTGTGTTACAATGTGGATGTATCCAAAGGTCTAGTGAATGGTGCCATTGGACATATTACAGAAATCATATGGCCCTGCTTTCGGAGAGCACAAATGTATGATACTGACATACCATCCGTCCGTATAGACTTCGGTAAAGACTGTGCTCATCTTATTCAACCCAAGACTGTGCAGTTTCCTGCAAAATATAGTCACGTCACTGCAGAACGAAGAATGCTACCAATTATATTATGTTGGGCTTGTGCACAGTATACAAAATGCAGGGTAGTACTGTCGACCATGCCGTTGTATACTTAGGCTCGAAACTCTTCGCTGCTGGTCAAGCATACGTGGTCTTAAGTAAAGTGAAATCATTAGAAGGTCTCCTTATTGAAGAGCTAGATTGTTCGAAGTTAACCGGCAAACGACCTTGCAACAATGATGCGTTAAATGAGGTGCACAGACTGAGAAACCTGTCCAGAGATTACTAAAAAGTAAAAAATAAATTAAAAGTAAAAAAAAACTTTTTACAAGCTTTTATTTAACTTACAATGTATGTATGTATGTAATTTGTTCGGTGGAATCGTGCAACTCAATTTTGAAGCTGATAATCTTTAACACATTGAGCTGAAATTTTGCATACACGTTTAGTTTAGATGACAATTCATGTTTTGACAATTTACATTCCATTATTGTAATTAATTAAAAATGGTTTTGGGTGCCAACTTCGATACATCTGCATTGTAATAATAATGTTATTGCTACAACAATGACAAAAGTTGTCGTCGAAAATCGGTTTTCAGCCAAACTGGAATTTCATAACATAGCGGTATTGATTGTATTAATTAACTTTGTCTAAAAATAATTATATTCCTACAACGTATACATTTTTTTTACAAATTTCTATCTATTTTCTTGGATTTAAAATCAAAAAAGTAGAGCTATTTTTCAAGTAGATTCGTACATTGTATAACCTTTCTCAACGTTGCCAAGTTAAACTGAGATGGAGTTTTGCAGAAATTCTTTAAAAAAATTATCTAACTTTAATCTATGAAACTCAGACAAAAAAAATAACTACAGAATCGGAAAGATCATTAATTTCGTCTCGAAACGATATAATGTTTTTTACAAAATAATAATATTTGTATTTCTTAAATTTTTTTTTAAATGAGTCGAAATCGATGCGTTTTTATGAAAATAATGCCTAAATAATTGCGCATGAATTTTTTTTTTCAAATGAATAGACTAATTCTGTACTTCCGTACTAAAACAGCTCATGCTCTGCTCTTTTAGAATCAGTCATTTAAAAAATAAAATGCCGAAAACTTTTTTTTACGACTTTTCAAAAAATACTCAAAATTTTAATTAAACATTTAATAAATTCGTGATTTATGAAGATAATCTTATAAAACTTTTTTTCGTGTGTAGAACAATATTACCCATGATGCGTTGAGTGAGATGAACAGACTGAGAAACCTATCCAGTGCTAACTAAAAAGTAAAAAAACTTTTTTTTAATCAAGCTTTTATTTAAACGCGCTAAAAAGAATAAAATAAACTGTTCCTTTAAAACTTTTTTTACTATTAAATTATAACGTCATTACACAGTTTATGATATAAAAGCTTGTCGCAAGATTTAAGTCCTTGTATTTACTTAGTTTGAAATTTTTAAAAATTAAAGTCAATGAGATCAAGTTATTTAATTTGCTTGTTTATCTACACAGGTAAATCTTGCGACAAGCTTTTATATCATATAAACTGTGTAATGATGTTATAATTTAATAGTAAAAAAAGTTTTAAAGGAACAGTTTATTTTATTCTTTTTAGCGCGTTTAAATAAAAGCTTGATTTTAAAAAAGTTTTTTTACTTTTAATTTATTTTTTTATTCATATCCTTAACAACAAAAAATTCATAATATTAAATCACTGATTCAATTAATCTGACGTATTGTAACAAAATTTTTCTAATCAAAGTTTATATGCCTTGAGGTTCAGTCAGTGGTGTAATGGAGACAATTAGGGCCCCCCCCCCCGGAGGTTCAGGTTTTGGGCCCAGAGCCAGATCTTACAAAGGGTACATGGATGGCATCATCCAGGCTTTGGCCACCCTAGAGAATCCTGCCCCCCCCCCACACACACAATGCAGGGGGTGTATGTTACACCACAGCATTAAGTATGTGGCATCAGCAGCCTAATGATCATGGTAGCAATCTCATGGCCAACATTGTTTTTCTCTAGTCATTGGCTCAAATCCTGGTGCCACTAGACTAGCCAAATAGAGGAGCTGTTGCATATTATATTAATCTTGGCTGTTAAGTCCTTGTGTTTGTACTGTGTGGAAATTTTGAAAGTGGAGTGTCAGCTTCATGAATGTGCTACATTGCATTGCTTTATTTTAAGCTATTGTAACTTAAACTTTTCTAATAGAAAATTTCAACTTCTGGCTGGAAGCATCCATTAACTGTTAAAATAGTGCTACAAATTTTCAAAATGAAGCTATTTATATAAAATTGGATTTCTTACATTCACTTTGATTTTGTTAATTTTCTTTCTTAAATTAGTATGTAACTGATTATGATTGTGAACTTGTTGCGGGCATTGTCAAATTGCGAGTTGTCACTGATATCTCTTCTTTGTAGAGGGGATATCAGCGACAAAATCTGTCAACACTCAACATCCTTATGTCGATGGTGATGTAAAAATTTTGAGTAGAGTGCCAACTCAAATGTTGTACTCATCACTGAACTGAGATTTAAAATGATGGCATATGCTTCCAAATAGCTTACTTTCACATTCAAAGTACAATATTAATTTTTTTTTAAATGTCAAACATGTTAAGAAATTATAATAAAAATATTACCAATCATAATTTGATTTTAAAATTATATATTTTCTACTGTAACTGCAGATTACTTTTAAAAAAATTAAATATTATAATTATAAACATGTAAAGTTAAGTATAAGTTACAAATATATTATCCTAATTCTAATGGGTAATAATTTCATGTGTTTTAAAATTAGGTAAAAAAAAATCTTTCTAACAATTATGAGCTTATACTAAATTTGTAAAACTTAAATGTTACAAAATAAAGAGAATTTCTATGTAAATGATAAAGATTTTTAAAAATAACCTGTTGAATAAAGATATTCTTGGATATTTCAGTGAAACATACTAACTCTCTAACTTTTAAACCAATCAAAAATGTAACAGAGCTGTGCCGAAGGATTACTGAAATAAATTTAGTTATTCATAACTCATCAAGCAATCACTTTTAAAAAAAATGTAGAGCCTGCATTTGTGTTGAAGATAAACACTTCAAAAATTTAATTCATTAAAGTATCACAAAATATGTTTTCCTTTTTTTAAAAAAAATTTATTACTTCATTTCAGTTACACACTTAAGATTTAGTTTTTCAAAATTAAGTCATTTTGTAAAAACAAAAAAAAAAATGCCAGTTGTTATGAATTGAAAAATAACTAGTGTTGTATTGGCTTAGAATCTTATCTAAATGAATCATCTTTTGATATAATTTGCTTAGGGTTGTATGCAACATTTTTCTTTTTATGAAGAGTCAGAGTTAAGTGACATTTTCTCAAATCTCAAACAAATTATGTTAATTTAACTAAACCAGTAAAGTCTTTTGCTCAATTGAAACTAATTAATAGCACAGCTGTATAAGATCATATTAATGAAAAAATCGGTGTAAAATTGTTAAATGTGTGGTCACAGTACCTAATAATGTGATGACGAGTGACCATTTTCCATATTTTCAAAAATTTTAGTCATCACCTAACCAAGTGATAGGGAATTTTTCCTGGAACTGATATGATTCTGTAACCGCTTGATGTTGAGTTTTGGAGCTTCCAGTATATGATTTTAAAAGGTTCTTATGCTTTTTAATGGATATTATTTCCCCCAAAATGGAAAAATTATTTTCATTTTGCCCAAAAAATGAAGTAAAAGTAGCATTGCTAAATGCAAGATTTCCAACCATTTATTAATTATAGTGTTTTATATCCGTTAACAAAAAGTTCAGAATTATGACATTTTATGCTTGAAATTTTTTTCTTAAACATTTGTAAAAATAAGGGATTTTGGAATAATTATATATATAAAATAATCTTTTAAAAGCATTTACAAACATAATTGAAGTCTGATGTTTCAAGGATTGTACAAATCATTTTTGTCTGCAAACTTAGTTGCAAAAAGAAACACACACAAAGTACTAAAAAGATGTCTGATTTAAAGATGAATATTAAGAAAATATATATTTAATGTTTAAAAGTTATCTTGGTGCAAAGTTCAAAAACGATTTTAACTCTGTTTTTTGTCAACTCATTATCTAGAAAAGATTAATCCCTATAGATATAACTTGTTTTTTAATATAATCTATAAAGGTGGATTAATTTTTATCAAATTTTCAACAATTTTCCATGGTCATGTTATTTTCAAAAAGCAAATCATTATCGTTGAGTACAGAACCACTATAAAATGGGTCTCGCGAAAATTAACCCCCAAGTTTCATTTCGGGGGATTAAGGGGCATAATAGATAAATATTTCCGTTTTTAAACTATTCGATCTACCTGCTTGAAAATTGGTAGGCATGTTCCTTTCTTGGAGTAGAGTTCCTCAAACAAAGAGTTAAACAAAAATCGACACCCAAAGGAGGGGTGAAGGGGAGTTATAGGAAAATAATCCTGTTTTAGAATTGTTAGACCTGTGTACTTGAAATTTGTTAAGCATGTTCCTTTTGTTGAATAGGGATCCACTAAGAATGCATTTGACGGGAATGAACTCCTGGGTAAGCAAGGGGTTACTGGGGCGTGTTGACAAAAAATTTCTTTTTTCGAACTATAATAATGGAATTTGGTTTACATTTTTCTTTTGTTGAATTGAAATCCGCTAAGAACGGTTTTTGAGAGAACTACTCTCAACGGAAATATAAGGAGGGGCGGGTATTGATAGTAAAAATTTTACCCTATTAGATTTAGATTTAAAATTTGGCTTCCATGTTTATTTTATGGAGTAGAGATCCACCTAAAATTGGTTTTGCGAAAATCCACTTTGTTATAGGGTTACGAAAGTGTAAACATCATTCTATACTCAATTTTAGAGAATATTAGATAATACAAATTAGTTTGCTTTTTTTTATCAAGAGGCGAGAGTTTCAAGTATAAGTATATATTTTCAATACAATAGAATTCTTAATGCTAGGACTTAGATATCAATATTTTATATATATATAAACAGATATATTTATAAAACATCAAGAAATACCCATCGAAGCGGTAGGGTAGCGGCTAGTATACTAATAAATGTAATTGTTATATTGCACACTGTTATAAAATCCGTAAGTTAACAAATCGTAAAACAAACCCTTTTTACGATTTTTTTTAAAATTAATCGAAGTTAGACGACCTTGACCACTAGGCTACAGCGGCCATCAAACAGATATGCGATTGATGTTGCGGTGTATGCCTAACGTGACCAGGCGTCCCTTTTCGTAATTACGAGTCCCCGAAATGAACTCTGGAACGCAAAATTGTTCCGTTTTCGGAAACCGCGCGAAAATTTGAGAAGTCGAGCCGGCCGGGCGCGAGGCCTAGTCGACGCGAAGATAGGCGATAGCGGCCGAGACGTAATCGCCCGCGCTTTGATGACTATTTAACAGATTTTTCGTTAGCCGATTCCTCGCTATTTGTTTTGTTGATGTTTAATGTTCGTGTAGTAAATAACTTAAACTTTTATTTTGGAATCATAAGTTACAATGCCAAAACGCAAGTGCTCGTTCAATGTTAGCCTGCAAGCAAAATATCCGTTTATGAAGCAAATCAAGACGCCTTTAGATGTTAGATGCGAAAAGTGTCGTACAGAGTTTAGTGCTTCCCACAGTGGTGCCGGTGATATTGAACAGCATTTAAAGTCTGAAAAACATAGAAATGCCGATCGTGCCACCGCTTCGAGTTCTTCAATGTAAACTTTTTCCAAGAAATCGGACGCGCCAACTTCAAAGGGTATGGATATCGCCGCGGCAGAAAGCGTCTGGGCTTATCACACGATACAAGAAAACCACAGTTTTCGGACTAATAATTGTGCATCGAAATTAATTCAATCATGTTTCGAACCTAAATTTACATGCGCACGTACGAAATCGGAAGCTATTGTAGTAAATGTTTTGACGCCTGCGGCGATGAAAGAATTACGATGATCTTGATAAGTCCAATTATACACTCATGTCCATAAATTAAGGATAATTCAGAATCACACAGAAATTTAACTCTAAAATAGAAAAATTTTACCTGTATAATTACCACACACATCTTGAAGAAGAATATGCAAATTACAGGAAACCACCAGATGGCGCGGATAGTACGTCACAATGACGAGAGTGTAAAAGAAGGGTATATAAGGAATGGTGGCAAAGAAGTAAAATTGTTCACAAGCGCCTTAAATGCCTTTCAGTGCAATAACCGCATAGTTATGGCACAAAGGAAGCATTTGGATAATTTTTTACGTGGTAGAATTATCGGACGACTGGAATGGGGACGTACCCAGCTGGAAGTATCCGAGGAACTTGGAATCGCCCAGAGTGTCATCTCCAGGCTTTGGCAACGATTCCAAGATGATGGTAATGTGAGTAGATGTTACAGTACAGGTCGCCCCCCGAGTTACAACGCCGAATGAGGACCGGTATTTGGCAGTTACTGCCAAAAGAAACAGACGGAGCACAGCATCAGACCTATCTCCTCAGCTACCGGTACGACAGTTTCAAGGCAGACCGTATACAGACGCTTAGGGCACACAGGTCTATAGGCTCGTAGGCCTGTCAGATGTGTTCCCCTTACCGCAACTCACTGTCGCCTGCGTTTAACCTGGAATAGAGAGCATACATTGGGGATACCGCAACAGTGGTTTTGTGTGATGTTTTCCGACAAGTCCAGGTTTAGTTTGTAGTCTGATTCTCGCCGGACTTTCATATGGAGAGCGCCAGGTACCCGTTACCACCAAGAGAAAACCATTGAACGACACCGTTACGGTGGTGCAGGATGGCTCGTTTGGGGAGGAATTATTCTTGGTTCCAGAACTGACCTGCATGTTCAGAGTGTACTGATGACAGGCCACATCTATCGGGATGTCATTCTGGAACAACATGTACATTTGTTTCGGGGCGCCATGGGTGCTGAATTTCTGTTTATGGATGACAACGCCCGTCCTCACCGGAAAAACATTGTAGACGAATGCCTTCAATCGGAGGATATCACCCGTATGGATTGGCCAGCATACTCACCGGACTTGAATCCAATAGAGCATGTGTGGGATATGCTTGGCCGACGAATTGCAGCCCGTCAACCCCCTCCCACCTGTCTACCGGTACTTCGGAGGGCATTGTTTGATGAGTGGTGTAATATTCCCCAAGATCAGATTGATAATTTGATACTCAGCATGCGTAGGCGTTGTAAGGCCTGTATTGCATCGTACGATAGACATAATCCGTATTAACCATCATACTAACCATGTTATACTGTTTTTTGTAAGTAGGTTCTTTTTTGAAATTTGCTCCAGGGAGTAAAAATCGCAATTTTTATTTATTATGTCAAACATATAGCATCTTTTTTGCTCTTTACCTTTTGTTTAATAAATAGACTTTACAAATAAGTCAAATTTGTTTTGATTCTGTCTCTTTCTTTGCCTGAACTTCATTATCCTTAATTTATGGACATGAGTGTATTACTATACTAAACGACGCTTCAAACCTCGGCAACAAGATAATATACTCTATTGTAGTGCGCTATTTTCAACCTTAAGTAGGTGTGTAAGTAAAAATTTTAGATCTCCAAGACCAACCAGGTGAGACTTCTGATATCGATGTCAATTATTGAAACCAAGTGTTGACAGAAAAGTCGTGGCATTTTGTGGGGACATTGCCAACGTCAATTTCGGAGGCGAGGAACTAATAATGTGTTTACGAAAGTACAATCATCTCTGAAAAAGCCATTAATAGGTATTGGATGTGGAGCCCATGTTATTCACAATGCTTATAAAATCTGCTGCAGATGGTCTACTTTTAGATTACGAAAGCATTATTGTGAAGATATATTCATTTTTTTTTATATTTACACGATTCGAGTTGAAGATCTAAAGGAGTTTTGCGCCGAAACTGAAACGGAATATCAACAAATGCTCGGCTATAGAAAAGTCAGATGGCTTGCTCTTACGCCTGCCATGGAAAGGGTTTTAAAAATGTATCAGTCATTAAAAAACTACTTTTTGAGTATTGAAAAAGGTCCTCTGTTGCTAAAAAAACTTTTTTGAAGATCCCACATAAGAATTATGGCTTTATTTTTTACACGCTCAGTCAGCAAGTTTTCATCAAGTTGTATTGAAACTTGAAGGTCAGACAGTATCGGCAATTAAAGCTGCAAAAGAAATCAATCAACTAAAAGACAATTTGACTCAGAAACAGACCAATCAGTTTCTTCCGCTTACAGTCCGCCAGTTAATGGTAAAACCGAAAGATAATCTATACAAATAAATAAAATTGAAGTGTCTGTTTGTAATTTCAAATTAGCAGCTTTTTACTTAATCCACTAAAAGTATATACGGTACTCATAACAAAAAACCAATTTTTAAATTTTTTGTCTGTCTGTCTGTCTGTTTGTTCCGGCTAATCTCGGAAACGGCTGGTGCGATTTTAAAAATTCTTTCACTAATGGAAAGCTACATTAACGGGGAGTAACATAGGCTATATTTTATTCCCGTATTCTTACGGGAACGAAAACTATACGGGTGAACGTGAAACTGAATGCCAAGATGAACGCCAAATTGAACGCCAAGCTGAGCTAATGAAGTCGTTGTTTTGGTTACTGGCGACCGATGCTCTTCATGAGACATAACAGTGTTACGCGCACATCATAATTCGCTGACACATGCCATAATTTTTTTTTATGATAGTTATCTCACTGTTCAGTTAAGTAGAGCATCGGCTGTTTCGGATGCACTTTTAAAAATAATAAATCAAGGCTTCATAAGCAAAAAGCAATGCAAGAAACAAAAAATTGATAAGTTTTAATCCTTTCTCTTTTTTTTATTTACATTTTTAGTCACATTTAAACAATAGTTATTATTTGCTTAATATTTATATTGCAATCGAAGAATAATAATTTTCAAGGTATCTTTCATTTTTCTACCTCTGTTTTTCTTAATTCAAATTGTTCTTAATTTCTTAATTGTGAGTTTTTTTCATTCGTTATATATAACCTGTTTTAAACTTTAACAGCTGAACTTTAAGTATAATAATTAGAAATCAATGTTAAACACTGTTAGGTTTTTATTCATGAAAAGATTTCAGATTTTGATAAATTACTCTTAGGTTATTTTATTTAGTTAACTGCGTAGGTAGTTGTTTCTAAAATAATTCAAATTGTTCTTAATTTCTTAATTGTGAGTTTTTTTAATTCGTTATATTTAAGCTGTTTTAAACTTTAACAGCTGAACTTTAAGTATAATAATTATGAATCGATGTTAAACATTGTTAGGTTTTTATTCATGAAAATATTTCAGATTTTGATAAAAAAACATAGCATTTATGATGATGTTCACAATCTCAATATAAAAGAAGATTCGAGGTTGTGTGTAAGATCCATTTTAGCACCTATAAACGACCAGGTTACTGTGCTTAATCAGCGCATGTTAAATAAGCTTCCTGGTGAATCACAAACATACCTTTCCATCAATACAGTTTGCAATCCGGATGAAACGGTTAGTTATCCAACAGAATTTTTAAACAGTATAATTGTGCCTGGTCTACCTCCTCACAAGCTAGAACTTAAGATTGGCGTTCCCATCATACTACTTCGTAATTTAAACCCACCAAAACTTTGCAATGGTACTAGGTTGCGAGTAGTGCCATTGCAAAGAAACGTTATAGAAGGTCGTATAATATCCGGATGCGGAAAAGGTAACATAGTACTTATACCACGAATTCCCATAATACCATCGAATTTCCCGTTTGAATTCAAAAGACTACAATTCCCTGTAAGTGTCAGCTTTGCTATGACAATTAACAAGTCACAAGGGCAAACGTTAAGCAAAGTTGACATAGATTTAACTAAGAGTTGCTTTTCACAGGGCCAACTATACGTGGCATGTTCACATACGAGGAATGCCACTGGCGTTTTTGTTTTAGCTCAAGAAAATCGTACACCAAATATTGTATATAAAGAGATTTTTCAATAAATTTAATACTGTATATAGAGAGGATGTTCAATAAATTTATACGAAAAAACCCACACAAAAATTAACAAAAAACAAAGAAAATAAAAAAAGTAAAACAATAAACACCAAAAAGGAACACAAAAATATAAAAACAAAACATTGATTCACAAAGTAAAAAAATGACATTAAACTTTCTCTCTCTCTATATATATAGCGTGTATGTATTTCTTAACGTGGAATACAGAATTATTAAGTTTTCGTAAGATCTGTGAATTGAACAAAACACTTTTTTTTAAATTTCTACGTGAACGAAGTCGCGGGTAACAGCTAGTGTACATATAGATGAAGAGTTTGTGAGAAGGACGGCTACAGAATTTTATAAAACAAGCCGTGAATACATATATATACTAGCTGTTGCCCGCCCGCTTCGCTGGGTATTTCATGATGTTTTATAAATTTTTGTTGGTTATATATATGTATAAATTTTTGATATTTAAGTCCTAGCATTAAGAATTCGATTGTATTGAAAAATATGCGCCCTTTACGGTCCTCAACGCCACTTGGGGGTCGATTTTCACGAAACGCATTTTGTGGCGTATCTCTATTCTATGAGAGGAATCTGCTTGCCAAATTTCAACACTGTGCGTCTAATAGTTTAAAAATCGGAATAATTATTTATATCTCCCCTTAACCCCCTGCAACACCCATTGGGGGTCATTTTTCCCAAAACCCATTTTGTAGAGGATATTTACTCCATGAAAGAAACATGTCTACCAATTTTCAAGCAGGTTGGTCAAGTAGTTTAAAAACGAAAATATTTATCTATTACGTCCTTAACCCCCTCCCCCCGCAACGCCACTTTCCCCAAAACCATCTTGTATCTGATCTCTACTCTATGAAAGGAATATATTTATCAAATTTAAAGACTGTGCGTCTAATAGTTTAAAAATGGAAATAATTATCTATAACGCCCCCCTAAGCCCCCGCAATGTCACTTGGGGTTGATTTTCACCAAACTCATTTTGTAGCGGATCTCTACTCTATGAAAGGAATCTGCTTACCCAATTTCAAGATTGTAGGTTGAGTAGTTTAAAAATGGAAACAATTACTTATAACGCCCCTCAACCCCCCGTAAAGCCCCTTGCGTTTCGAATTTCTTAAAATCCGTTCTTAGCGGATCTCTACTCCATGAAAGGAACATGTTTACCAAATTTCAAGTCTGTAAGTTGAATACTTTCGGAGAAATCGTGATTAGTCAGTGAGTCGCTTTTCTCCTTTATATTATATAGATAATTACTTATATCTCTCTTTACCCCCCCCCCCGCAACACCCCTTGGGGATCAATTTTCCCAAAACCCATTTTGAAACGGATATTTACTTCATGAAAGAAACACGCCTAGCAATTTTCAAGCTGGTAGGTCAAGTAGTTTAAAAACGAAAATATTTATCTCTCACGCCCCTTAATCCCCCACAACGCCACTTGGGGGGCTATTTTTCCAAAACCCATCTTGTAGCTGATATCTACTCTATGAAAGGAATCTATTTATCAAATATAAAGACTTTGCGTATCATAGCTTAAAAATGGAAATAATTATCTATAACGGCTCCTAAGCCCCCGCAACACCACTTGGGGTCAATTTCCACCGAACTCATTTTGTATGGGATCTCTACTCTATGAAAGGAATCTGTTTACCTAATTTCAAGATTGTACGTCGAGTAATTTAAAAATGGAAACAATTACTTATAACGCCCCTTAACCCCCGTAACGCCCCTTGGGATTCGAATTTCGCAAAATCCGTTCTTAGCTGATCTCTACTCCATAAAAGGAACATGTCTACCAAATTTCAAATCTGTAGGTCGAATAGTTCCGGAGATATCGTGATTAGTTAGTCAGTCAGTCAGTCAGTAAGTCGCTTTTCTCCTTTATATATATAGATATATGGAGCAGTGGACTTGCTTTCTTACCAAAGAGATGGAGATATTTTATTGGGCAGATTTAAAAAAGTTCCCCGAATGGGAAGACGTTTAAAAATCTCTGGATGTATTAATTGAAAAGGAATGTATTGACTGTAATAAAGATACAGAAGTTTTTGACGAATTTTCATTAATTTCTAACTACATTACATTGTAAAAAGTAACCGAATGGAATAATCTGAATGTTTCCACGGAAACTCGTTGGGTGGAAGTATTGAAACACTTTCACGCCAACAATCTACGGCGTGAAAACTTTTCTATTTTAATTGAACATATTTTATGTTTGCCTGCTACAAATGCTCCAGTATAAAAAGTATTTTCTATGATGAGCAAATTGTGGACATCTGTGAAAACCCAGTTACAAATTTCAGTTCTAAATGCGATGTTGATAATTTAGGTGAATATTAAAAAAAAACGTGCCAAGAGCTTCATTCTTACTTAAAATCTTCCCCAGCTGTATTTGTCATGTCTTCAGAGTTTATTTTTTAGATTAATTCATGGTATCTATACTTGAGCGTATTCACTGTAACCGAATGTAAATATTAAGTAAAAGTTTTGTTTGTGTATTTTGGCAACAGCTAGTATTGTATTTTTTTGTGGAATAAAAACGTTTGATTTTTAGAATGGCTGGATATTTTATCGTTCCTAGAATCCGGAATTATTTTTAATATTATGATTTTTTAAAAGTTATTTTGCCTTATTCAACTGCAGAACCAGATACGCTGCTAGCGTAATAGATTTATTTATTTGCAAAAGGATAACGTAATATTTTTTGGCGCCCCCGAAGGGGGCCTGTAGTTGGTTGTGAATATGGCTAATATTGAAGCTCTTAAGAAATCAAGAAAAAATGAAAGAGCCGCTTTTACAAAAGCTTCTGAACTGATAGCCCTAGAAGATGTTGATATTTGCGAACTGGAAGCAGAGCTGAATGTTTTCAAAGGGAAAGTTGATCGCTTAGAACACACCCATTCGAATATCTTAGAACTTCTTCCTGAGAAAGACTACGATGCAGAATTTGAAATTGTTGAAGATTTTCAGGATAAAGCTATACGAATTGAAACCAATGCAAGAAGAATAATCAACGGTCAACGAAATGTGAGTAATGTTTTAAATTCAACTAATGATGTCTCTGTTGCAATGAATTATGTTCGAAATGTTGTCAATGATAAAAATAAGTTTAAATTACCTAAATTAGAATTACGAAAATTCGATGGTGATATTAAGGAATGGCTCTATTTTTGGAGCCAATTTGAAAAAATACATGTTGATTCTAGTATTGAAGATTCAGATAAATTTCTATATTTATTACAATCTACCGTTGAAGGGTCTCGTGCTAGAGAAGTAATTGATAGTTTTCCGCCAACCGGCGATAACTATTTAAAAGCAATTGACTGTTTGAAAACTCGTTTTGGTCGCCATAATTACAAGTAGAAGTATATATTAGAGAATTGTTAAAATTAGTTCTGAGAAATGCCAATTCAAATTTTAACTCGAATAATTTGTGTAATTTATATGATAATTTAGAACAACAAATTCGTGCACTTAAAACGCTTGGTGTTACAACTGACAAATGTGCATGTCTACTTTATCCTTTAGTGGAGTCTTGCATGCCAGAGGATTTGCTTAGAGCTTTCCAGCGAGGTTTGAATTTTGATTCTGGCGATGATTCCAAAAAGAGACTAGATGCTTTATTAAAATTTTTGAAAACTGAAGTTGAATCGGAAGAGCGGATTAATTTAGCTATGACGATTTTCGATTTGACGGATGCAATATCATATAAAAGAGAAAGCAAATTAAAGAAAGACAAAATATTTACATCGGCTAGTTTGTTGACCTCTTCAATTGGTGTAGAGAAACTTTGCGTTTTCTGTAGTAGAAAGCATGAACCGACTAATTGCTTTAAAGCTAAAAAAATGTCTTATAATGAAAAATTGAAGGTTTTAAAAGATAAAGGTTATTCTTTCAAATGTTTAAAAGCTGGATATAGGGTAGGAAAATGTCGGTGTTTTGTGAGATGCTTGATCTGCAATAAGATGCATTATGCAGTTATGTGCACCGAGTCAAATAAAAATGTAAATAAACCTACATCAAATAATTTGGAAAAAGAAGTTAAAGAGCAGGATAAATCCCTAAATTTGGTGAGTATTTCGAATGCGCCACATGTTTTGCTGCAGACTTTGAAAGTTAAAATAAAAGGTAAAAATTGTAGTTTAATCGTGAGAGCCATATATGATTCGGGGTCTCAAAAATCTTATATTAGAAAAGAAATGGTACCTGCTTTAGGATTAGCACCTTTACGCCAGCAACATTTATCGCATGCACTTTTTGGAGGAGAAAGGATCAAAGAGAAGTTTCATAATGTATATAAAATTGAACTAGGAAGCTTAGATGGAAGTTTTAATTGTAATTTTGACGTAGTTGATCAGGATATTATTTGCAATGATGTTCCTTCTGTTTCGTACGGACCGTGGATTAAAGAGTTGCAATCTATGAATATACAAATGTTTGACATAGAAAATAATTCGGGGCCAATTGATATTCTTGTTGGAGCAGATGTTGCAGGTAGACTATTTACTGGAAAGAGAAGAGCTCTATCGAGTGGATTAGTAGCCATGGAAACCTATCTAGGATGGACTCTTATGGGGAAAACTAACTTACTTTCTGAAAAAGAAGATACAGCTATGATGGTAATTTCGATGTTTGTAAGAGAAGCTACTATTTCCGATCTTTTTAGTTTAGAGGTTTTAGGGATAAGTGACCCAGTTGAAATGAAAAACAAAAGGGAAAGAGAAAATCTTACTAAATTACATTTTGAAGAAACTGTTCGAATAAATACAGAAGGGAGATACGAAGTTTCACTACCCTGGAAAGAAAATAATTTACCTATACCCAGTAATAAAGAGATTGCTATGAAGCGATTAGAATCATCGACTAAAAAATTGCATCAAGAAACCTTGTTTACAGCTTATGATGATGTGTTCAAGGAATGGGAATTATTAGGTATAATTGAAAATGATCCAGTTGACTCTTCATCTCACCTGCATAGACACTATTTGCCACACAGACCTGTTGTAAAACAACATGGAACAACTAAGGTACGCCCAGTTTTTGATGCCTCTGCCAGACAAGTTGGATCCCCATCGCTCAACCAGTGCTTAGAATCTGGACCAAATTTATTGGAACTAATCCCTAATCATCTTCTCAGATTTAGAGAACATAAATATGGCATAGTTGCCGATATAGAGAAAGCTTTTTTACAAATAAATGTGCAACCAGAAGATAGGAATTTTCTCAAATTTTTCTGGTGGAATGGAAAAGAAAATGTAGTTCCAAAAATAATGCGACATACACGTGTGGTTTTTGGTGTGAAAAGCAGCCCTTTTCTCTTAGAAGCTGTGCTTGAGCATCATCTGAAAAAATATCTAACGAATTTGAAATATAGTCAGAGAACAGTCGATATACTTCTTCGAAGTTTTTATGTAGATGATTTAATTACAAGTTTAGACAATGAAGCTGAAATATTACCTTTCATTGAGGAGAGTCATCATATCTTGGCTGAAGGAAAATTTAACTTGAGAGGATGGAAGTATACAGGAGATGATGACCCAGAACAGGTCAATTCAGTTCTAGGATTGATTTGGAATCGTAAAGAGAAGATGCACTGAAAATTAATTTGGATTGGATAGAAACATACAAACTTGAAATTGTATCAAAGAGAGTGATTCTTTCCGTTATACATAGGGTTTTTGATCCTATTGGATTTTTATGTCCTGTCCTTTTAATTCCCAAACTAATGTTACAGAAGATGTGGAATGACAACATCCCGTGGGATAGAGAAGTTGAAGATAATTTGAAACTTGAATTTATAAAATGGTTTGAAGAGTTAATTTCCTTAAAAAACTTGTCTGTTAGCCGCTGTTTTTCTCCTGTTATAAGTAGTCAACATAATCTAAGCATTCATACATTTTGTGATGTCAGCCAATTTGCATACGCAGCAGCTGTTTTCGT
The DNA here is from genome assembly GCA_019973975.1 of Trichonephila clavata. Taxonomy (NCBI): domain Eukaryota; kingdom Metazoa; phylum Arthropoda; class Arachnida; order Araneae; family Nephilidae; genus Trichonephila; species Trichonephila clavata. The sequence continues at coordinate 60,807 of BMAO01000395.1, read as the reverse complement.
TCGTATAAAGTATTCTGGTGTTGCTCATGTAAATCTTTTGGCTACCAAATCGAGAATTGCTCCAGTTAAAACCGTCACTATTCCTCGTCTTGAATTGCTGGCTGCAACGGTGGGAGCTCGACTATGCAGATCTGTGTTCAGTGCACTCCAGTGGGACAATGTGAAGCAACACTACTGGACCGATTCCACTACGGTATTAGGTTGGATTCAGCGAGAAGAACTCTGGTCAGTTTTTGTAAACAATAGAGTTCAAGAGATAAGAGAGCTGCCTGATTCAATTTCGTGGAAGTATCTTCCAGGAGCACTTAATCCTGCTGACTTACCTTCAAGATGGTGTTCTGCTCACCAACTCTTATGCAGTAGATGGTGGGAGGGGCCCAAATGGCTTCTACAAACTGAGGAAAACTGGCCAGTTACCAAACCTATTTTTGACGAGCCATCTGTTTTGAAGGAAAAACGAAAAACAAATTCAACTTCTAAGAATCTCCCAGTTGTGTGTTCTTTAACTCAATGTGAAAATAGTGGTGAGAACAATAACGAAGATTCAGGTTGGTACTACTACTATTTTTCAAGCTATGATCGACTGCTACGAATGATGGCTTGGATGAAAAGATTCATTTTTAACTGTGGGAATCCCGCTTCTCGAGTCACGGGTGAATTATCCTACGCAGAACTAAAACAAGCAGAAACAAAGATTATAAAGATGGTACAAGAGGAATACTTTAGTCATGATGTCAACAGAAAAAAATGAATTCTTTAGCAACATACAAAGATGGAGAGGAAATACTTAGAGTGAAGACAAAATTAACGTACAGGAAGGATTCAAAAGATTTCAAGAACCCTATCATTTTGCCATCCCATCATCCAGTCGTTGAGAGACTGATAATGACTGAACACAAAAAGAATTCACATGCAGGATTACAAATGATCTTGAATATTCTACGTGAACATTATTGGATTTTGAATGCAAGAAAAACTGTTCGAGCAGTATTATCAAAATGTGTCATTTGTTTAAAACATGCCAAAAGAAATGTAACTACCCCCTCTGCATCACTCTCAGAAAACCGAATAAAAGATGTTGCAGTTTTTGAAGTAATTAGTTTCGATATAGCTGGACCACTTTATTTAAAAGAAGGGATTAAAGCTTGGATTTGCATGTTAACCTGTGCGGTTTTCAGGGCTGTACATTTTGAGCTTCTGTCGTCATTATCTACTGAGGCTTTTCTTCAAAGTTTTCGTAGATTCATCTCAAGAAGGGGAAGACCATCAGTTGTGTATTGCGACAATGGAAGCAATTTTGCCGGTGCATCAAATTATTTGAAGACGGTGAATTGGGATGTGATTGCACAATTTAGTAGTATACGAAGAATACAATGGTTTTTTAATCCTCTTACTGCCTCCTGGTGGGGAGGTTTTTGGGAAAGATTAATTGGTGTAATGAAGCAGATCCTAAGAGTCCTCGGAAAAGCTTTTTTATCTTATGAAGAAATGGTCCCCGTTTTTTGTGTGATGCAGAATCTGTTATAAACTCTCAACCACTTAGTCATGTATCCCAAACAGATTCCGAACTGATACCTTTATCACCTAACTCATTTTTGCAAGATTTCCGGCAAATTGGTGTTCCAGATTTAGACCAAGTGGATGAAGTTGTTCTCAACAAAAGAATAAAATATCGCCAACAGTTGATAACTGATATCCGGAAAAGATTTAGATCTGAATATTTGGGACTTTTAATTCAAAGAAATGAAAACAAAAAGCAGGAACGAGATATTAAGCTTGGAGAAGTTGTATTAATTGGAAGTGACAATGTAAAATGTAATGACTGGCCTTTAGGAGTTGTTATTAAATTATTACCTGGAAAAGATGGTATTAATAGATTAGTGCGTCTGAGAACAGCAAAAGGAGAACTTCGACGACCAGTTCAAAGAATTTTCCCACTTGAAATTTCCAAAGAAACTTTCAGAGATGACGTTTTAAAAACTAAAAGTGGGAGAACTGTTAAAAAACCACAAAAGCTGAACTTGTAATCAAATTTAATTTTTTGAACTTTTGATGTGACTTTCATAATATATATCTTATATTTTTTGTGTCTTAATAAGTGTATTAGAAATGTTTATTGTATGTGTGTTATTCTTTGAAATTTTTAAATGTTTGGTAAGTTAAGTTGTCTTTCAACAACTTAAGGTGGGAGGATGTCATGTCTTCAGAGTTTATTTTTTAGATTAATTCATGGCATCTATACTTGAGCGTATTCACTGTAACCGAATGTAAATATTAAGTAAAAGTTTTGTTTGTGTATTTTGGGAACAGCTAGTATCGTATTTTTTTGTGGAATAAAAACGTTTCATTTTTAGAATGGCTGGATATTTTATCATTCCTAGAATCCGGAATTATTTTTAATATTATGATTTTTTAAAAGTTATTTTGCCTTATTCAACTGCAGAACCAGATACGCTGCTAGCGTAATAGAGTTATTTATTTGCAAAAGGATAACGTAATAGTATTAAAGCAAATTTGTTCCTCTGATAAATATAACTAAACATTTTGGATTTATTTTTTTAATTCGTAACTTTTAAGCTACGTAGCTTTTTCTGAATAAATAACTTTAAAAAAGTGTTTGTTTTCTTTGTGTACCTGCTAATTGACCTAAACAAACCAATGTCCCGTTTTGAGTCAAAGAATAAATGGCCACGTTATATATGCCATACTTGCCTGTACCAGCAACTTGGCGAGATGGAAAACCTTACGATTGACAATCCTATTCCAGTGAATATAAATTCATTCGCTCGAAGCTTGTTAGCTGCTTCTCACTACTCCTGTTAGCTAGCTCGGTCAACTAACGGCCGTCGATGTTTCAAGTTTTATTAATAATGTTGTGTAAAAAATTAAAGTTAAATATAAGTAAATATTTAAGTAATAGTCATTTACATTGGTGACTGGGATTTCAGCATGTTAAACCTTCCATGGATCAATAAAGGTTATTGGATTACTTACACTACACGTGACTGTAATTCAAGTAAGTGTTTATGGTTATTAGTTTGGTTTGGTTTAAGGATGCTATTCGTACATCTTAGTAATTTAGGTTGTCGTTTTTCGTAATAATTCTTATTAACTTATGAGACTTGTGCAATCATTAAAAGTGAATATGCCTGGCGACAATGATAAAAAAGGAATATGCCGCCGACGACTCTCAAAATGCATGCATAGCCGTTAAACTACCCCCAATATGGACAAACTGTAGTTTGTGCAGCTGGAAAGTATTTTTGCTTTATCGGCAATTACTATAATATTATTGCAGCTAATCGTTCCAGAAACGTTATCATCTGTTTCGGATATTTTGTTTGATCCTCCATCCACAAACAAATATAATGCATTTGAAGAAAGGCTTATTGCAGAATTCTCAGACTCGGAAAATAAACAAATTCGCAAAATTCTGTCTGAATTCCAGTTAGGTAACAACAAACCGTCACACTTGTTAAGAAAAATGCGAGTATTGGCATCCGGTACATCTTTAAATAACGATTTTTTGAAAACCTTATGGCTGCAACGGTTACCATCAGAAATGCAATAAATTCTTTCAGTTAGCTAGATTTTCAAGTGTCTCAATTTTCAAGTGTCTAAGTTAGCTGACCCTCTCCTGAAAGTTTACGTGCTGGATAAGTCAACGAGTTTGAATCCAACACTATCAAAAAATCCACGAGAGAATTTGTCTAATCTATTATATCAAGAAGTAATTGTACTTCAACAAGTCGCTGCACTTAGCCAACAATACCAAAGATTTTCTCGCCAGAGATCAAGTAATCGTTCACGAACGAGAAAAAAATTTTCGGCGAAATGCGTCCAGATCCCTAGAAAAAGAAAAAGGTCATTCCTAATTATATTATTATCATTCGAGATTCAGTGAAGATGCAAGTAAACGTCGTTCTTCATCTACATATAGCAATAACCAGGAAAACTAAAATCGGCTGCGCAGTTTCAGCGGCAAGCAAACCGAGAGCCATACGCATAAGCCGCCTATTTGTATTTGATAAAAAAAAACACGTTTAAAATTTCTAGTAGGTTCAGGTTCGGACATGAGCTGCTTGCCAATCCCGGAAATGACTAAAAAATTAAGTCCAGAACCGTTACAATTATTTTCTGCTATTAATTCAAAAATTTTGGCATACGGATTTAAGTTATTAAATATTAATGTATAGGATTACGAAGAAACTTTAGCTGGGGAAATTTTTGATCGCCTCTATACCGATTCCAATAATTGGAGCAGATTTTTCGGAAAACTTTGGACTTTAGGTTGACCTAAGATGGCGTCAATTAATTGGTAGTGTCACTACTCTTTCTTTATCTGGCATTTCTGCGGCGACTGATGCAATTTCAGTAAAGTTTAATTTCAAGTGGTCAGAGGCGGATTAAGGTAGTTGGAGGCCTATGGGCTCAAGAACCGAAAAATTAAAATAGTGAAAAGAGTCACTTACTTTAAAAATTAATTATGATATTCCCAATGAGGGGCATTAGGGACGTTTCATATTTTTCCATCTATATTTCAAAAGAGAAGTAGCTTGCAGTATCGTAGTCTTTATTTATTTATTTTTTCATCATTCGTATCACGGATTTCAGCCAGGACCACTTTTATTAATCTTTATCTTGCTGTTAAGGCCTAAATTCAACTAACTTGAAGTAGTTTGTTTTGAACTAGAAATATCTTTTATCACGTAACTTCCATTCATTTCATTTAATTTCATTAGTAAAATATACTGATGGAAATAAAAATCCCATCACAAAGAAGGAATTGTGCTATATCGACGAAATTTGGTAGTGTGACGTTTGAGAAAATTAATGGTAGCGGGAGAATAAGAAAAATTTAATAATTAGTTAATTTGTGTCACAGCTATTAATTACAGTACATATATTTACATTGATGTTATTCATAAAATTGATTGTTCATTACTTCAGAATATGCTATTTGTGAGGGAGTAGGTAACACGGCCGTTTTCTTTGGTGTTTTCCAATGGACTCCCCCACCCCTTCTGTTCGGGTGAGGCGGTTTTTCCTCTGAAACCTCGAATTACACTTGGAGTTTCCGGCTCGCAGGTATCCAATTCAGCCGTAGGGGTGCACAGCCAACGGTTTCGGGGTGATGTCAGATGACAGACCACGCAATATTTAACCCGCGGTCACTCGCGCCTATTTTTGCTATCGTCCTTACTCGCGGGGTATAGAGAACACCCCAAACTTTTAACTCGTGTATTAAAGGATGGAAAAAAAATTTAAGTCAATTATGATACATATTTATAAAGTACAAGATGTTTTTTGTATTATGCAAATATAAAATTATTAAATTTATTGCACACAAATAAGACTAGTATTAATTTAAACTAAACCTACAAAATTTTTATTTTAAAACATATAATTTTATATTTTTTTCATAAAACACAAGTAAAATGTTTTTTTTTTAGTAATAAACTTACTTTGTAATTAATATTAAGGATAGTAGAAAGTAGAAAACAAATATTTTAATCATTTTCCAAACATTCAGAGCAGACTGTATTCATATGCTTTAAGCTCATATTTGTTTTACATTGAAGGCAAACATAATTGGTTTTTACATCTTTTACCCGTGGATAAAAAGTACAGAGCCCCTTTTTTGGTTAATCAATGCTCTTTTTACTATCTTCTGTGTCAGTAAAGCTGCTTTTGAATTTTTTGTCAATTATTTGTTTCCGTGAATTTATTTGTTGTTTCTTGCTCAAAGTTTCTTCCAATTCTTGTGTCGTATCCATGATATGAACAGATTGTTTAATATGGTGCTCTTCTCTGAAATTACACAGTCTTCGAAATCACTTAGTTCATCCTCAGAATCTGTCGATACAGTATCTAAGAGATGACCGAGTCACTATTGCTCCCTTTCCCGAGGAATTTTTGCCGTCATTTTTGAAAAAGTTTTAAAAAACTTTAACAAAAAATGATATTTTACAATTATTTTTAAGTTTTATATTATTTTTATACTACAATTACTGAAATTTTAAATAAAATATACATGCATATTAATATATTTGAAAATAAAATATTAACGGAAAGAGTGAAACACTTACCCTATTTTAGATGCTTCGAGTACGAAAATATAACTCAATCACTCGCGGGGTGCTCTCAGCACCCCAGATAAACTTTTGTAGGTCATTACGTTTCAATCGTCCGAGTGAGAGTGATTGCATCAGGCCTGAAGGTTCAATGACCCAAAATGTGCAGCTATAGAAAAAGTCGTGGTTCTATGCATTCTTTGTGGAATTCTAGGAAGCTTTTCTTGTTGCTGGGTGTACACAGCACCCCGCGCGAGTGATCGCGGGTTAAGGGTGCACGTGTAAATAGGAACCCTGTTATCCTATCCACAAAAAAGATGCCAATTTTTCAGCTGTGAGACGCAAAAATGTCACAGTAGGCGTGTTTATACTTCTGAAAGATGACTTTGATTCAAATTTCGAATTAGGCACATGCCTGGCCTAGTTGCGGCACGTGGAGGATAAGAATCAAGTGTACTTTAAGTACACACTATAAAGTTCATGAGTGTTATTTATCGTTGAGATTTGACATAGTGAGTTGATGTTAGTTCAAAATGACTTCAAAACTAAAATGAAGCCATTATCAACAGCTCGTTGAGTTGGAACGAGGTAGTATAATAGAGTTAAGAAAAGGTGGATTTTCTTTCCATGATATTACAGAAAGACTTGGAAGGAATGTATCCAATGTGCAGAATTTTTGGCAGCAGTGGTCCAGGGAAGGCAGTACCTCAAGAGCATTACGGTTCAATCACGCACGGGTCACTACTAACAGAGAGGACCGCAGTATTCACCACATGTCTGGGGAACATAATGCAGCTACAGCAGAAATTACCGTTTTTTCCGGCACCAGAGTGACACAGTGAACTGTAACAAATCAATCGTTTGAGAAATAGCTCCCAGCCAGACACCCTGAAGCGTTCATATCATTAGCTCTAAATCATCGACATCTGTGACTTGATATGTGTCACGCTAGAGATCATTGGAGAGCGGAGTGGCGATATATTGTGTTTTCCGATCAAAGCATTTTCTCTCTTGGTGCCAGTAACACAATGGTGTAACGGAGAATATTAGAGGCCCCCTGAAAAGTCAAGTTTTGGGTCCCAAGCCATACTTAGTTTCAGTCAGTCTATGGAGCCCTAGAATCCTATCCCACCCCCACGACGCGATGGCGGGGGGGGGATATAGAAGGACAGGTCAGTGCCATCCCTAATCTTTCTGCCGCCTAGATTAGGGATGGGGAACCTTTTTGAAACGCGGGTCATATTTTTTTAGTACTAGCTGGTGGGTCACTAATTCCCATTTGCACCAGAGTTAAAAAAGTTTTAACTGAATATTTTTAAAACTAAACATCTTCAATTGACTTAACAGATAAAAAGGGGTGTGGTTTGACGATTTAAAAATTTAGTGGGGTTAAAAATTCATAAGATCTTGAAACTTTAATCAATTAAAAATGTTATTTATACAAATGTATAGCCGAAGTTTGATTAGTCGACAGTATTTTTTTCTTGGTGCTGAGATTTTCCCCCCCAGGCTGTGAACTATAAAAACGAACTTGTTTGACTTAGATAGTATTTATTTGTTCAAAATAAAATTTGAGCAAAAAAAAAAGAAAAAGAAGAAAAAACCCATGCGAAAAATTTGTACAGATTGCAACAATACAGATATACGGGAAAAGATGAATAGAGCTGTTACACGACTAAAATACGAGGAAATCGTTGGGGTTACAATACAGGTTCAAGATCTCTTTGTTCCACGTTGAATTTATAAATGCTATCAAATTTCCCAGATAAAAAATTAACTCCAAAAATTAAGCAGGTATGTCATAATACTGTCCATTACATTGAGACAACAGGTCCGCCCATACACGGTAAATCTAGACGCTTATGTCCAAAAATATATGAGGCAGTAAAACAAGAATATCAATTTATGTTAGAGCAGGGTATCTGCCGCCATGTGGTCGTTAAGAGCTCAGGAAACATTCGACCGTTAGGAGATTACCGAAAATTAAACGCAGTGACAGCTCCCGATCGGTTCCCAATTCCCCACATTCAGGATTTCTCCCACGCGCTACATAACAAAATTATTTTTTCGAAAACTGATATCGTCCGATTGTTTTCATATTCCGGTACACCCAGACGACATAAAGAAAACTGCAGTGGGGAAACTTTTGGACTATTTGAATTCCTTTTTTTAAATTTTGGATTATCGTGGAGCAGCGCAGATCTTTCAGAAATTTATGATTGAGATTCTTGGAGATTTGCCTTTTGCTGTGTTTACACGGGGAAAAAAGACATACTCAAAAATTAACACATAGACATACTCATTTTGAAATGAGTATGTTTATATCAGATTTGAACGCATGCCTTTATCGAATATGAAACATTACATGTACTCAAAATTTCAAAAAAAGGTTAATTAACACTATCAAACAAATTAAAAAAGATATTCCGGATTACAGAAGTTCCTTTAACATACTGGCTGCATATTTTAAAAATTGTGGTTCAACAACAAATTTAGTTCTCATAAATATGGGAAAGCAGATAGGCTTGCTAAGCGGGATCTCTCATGTCCCAACCTGACTCTCCCTTGCCTCTGCGTATCATCAAAAGAATCATTTACAGTAAACCGCAAATTAATAGAGCCTCTCTGTATGGTGAAGCAGCTTCAGGTAAAAGGTGGAATATCTTGCTTAACAAAAGTGGTAGAGTCCCCAGCCTCGATCTGTTGGAGTTGCGTGCTTTCGTTTACTTATTGGACATGACTACTTGCAAAGGCATTTGCATCGCATTGGAGTAAATGATTCTGCTTAGTGCCCTCTGTGCAAACAGGGTGAAATGGATGGTGACCACCTCAAACACTGCCCTATTGTTTTAAAGTTTTTTGCAGACAACTCTATGGAGGTAAATTTTAATTATTTTTATGCTTCGTCATCATTTTATTGGGCTGCTCGTTAACTACTGGCAGAAATGCCGAAGACGGACGTAGGATAAAAATAAAGTTCTCATAAATCTTCCGAACTATTTTTCGTATTTACCACACTACCCACGAAAGAACACATGAGTACTAGTTTGTTTTGATTTTATGTGTTTTGACATTATATCAAAACAATCTTTTTACTTGACTTTTGTATTTAAATTTTCTCTTACTTGTTAAACTAAAGTAAGGGCCTTGTTTTTAATATAAGGCTATAATAGATGGAGTGGGGATTAAGAGATATGGTACATCCAGCCTAATTTACTTGATTCATAATAAGTCATATTGTTTGATTTTCCAGGCACTTATTTATAGGCAAATAATAATTGAAGTATTCCTTTGGTACATTGGAATAAATAAATTTAGTTTTACTTTCATATTGGACTTTGAAATGGCTTGCATGTCTTGAAAAAGATAAGCTTACAAAATAAACTTTTGTTTTTAATTATTAACCTTTTTATGAGATTTGTTGTTGTTGTGTATGACAGAGTGCAAAGGTGTATATAACAAAATAAAGATATAGTCAAATATTGCCAAAGGCGCGAATTACTGCCGTAGCAACATCCATGGCACGATCCGAGTATAGGATGCCCATGCTGTAGTCATTGTCTATTTTAAAAAGGGCACCAACAATGGAAGGACAGCTAAAAAGGTATTTGGGATCCAGTTGCTTGCCTGGGCAGTGCCTGCATTCCACATATGATCTGGATCCATTAGACAGAATCTTAATGCCCTTAAAATGCTTTGTCCTTAGTGTGGTCATTGTTGTTGTAATTTCTCGGCTATAATTTAATTCTGGCAGAGAGATTTTTTTTTCGTGGGTTTCATCAGAGCTTTTGTTTTGCGACTGCGTTGGCATCAAAGGCCGTAGTCGAAGAAGTTATAGGTTCAAGTGTTCTGGCTTCATTGGCAAGGAAATCGACCATCTCATTCCCTTCGATGTCAACATGTGGGCCGGAACTCACTCTCCTTAATTTTAAAGAACTATTTTAGCTTATTAGTAAATTTATGGAGTTTATAAGTTCTCATAAGGAAATTATTTAAAAAAGTTTCAACAATTTCAATTCACTTATTTTATAATTCCTTTCACTCTCCTTTTAGAATATTGAAAGAATCAAAATTTTACTGAACAGAAATTACAGAATGAGCAAAATTAGTTAGTAAAATTGAACGTAATATATTTCAAAAATATTTTTTTTAATTTTCAGTTTTGGACACATATTACGCATAAAAATTAGTTACTTAAATACTAATATCTAATGGATATTTTGTCTTATTAATAATTGATCTATATTGTGTTTAAATTAAGATTCATCTTATAACATAGTGCAGAATGGCTATACTCTTGTGACCATAATGCTTTATTTGATTAAAAAAAAATTATGATATTTCTAAAAAATCTTATTAAATTGATATTTTTTTTTTAAAAAAAAGAGACAAGGTCAGTCAAAGTAAGTTTTAATTCACAACATATTGATCTTCTGGTTTATAATATACCCAGGGACATCTTAAGACTCTTTGAGGCCCTGGGCCCAGAGAAATCCTAAGATTTTTTGAGGCCCTGGGATCCTATGCAAAAGTAGGCCCTACCTCAGATCTTTAAAAGTAGACAGCATATAGCATGCTTTGCCATATACTCGTTGAAACGGTAATTTGAAACAAATAAATGTGCATGACTCTCAATCTCAAAAACCTAAGCATAAACCAGCTCGACTGATAGCCGCATTTCAACTAAATGATTGTTTATGTATTAGGCTTAGACCTAGACATGGACAATGACCATTACATAATAATGCAGTCGTACCACTTTTGCCAGTTGATATGCAGTTTGAAATTCCCTGTTTTTCGGAGAATATGCACGGGAATAATATTTGACCATTAGAATTATACGCATCATGATCTTATTAAGACAGAGTCGAGAACAGAACGAGACCACCATCTATTGCGAGACCCTGGGCCCATGCCTTAAGACGTCCCTGAATATACCTTTATTGTGACCATGGTGTTATGCTTATTATGATGAGATATATCTTAGGTTCCTTATATTTAACCCGATTTAAATATATTTTACGCTTTTAATCGTTAAAAAAAGAAACGAGCCTTACAGTAGTCGCATACGATGTGTAACATCTGACATGTTATCGTGGTTAATTCGCAATAGCAACTTATATCCCGAAAAAAATTAATCGAGTATGATTGGAAATAATTTTCTATTATAACCGATACTCAAAAATAACTCCGGCGGCTAGCTCAAATAATTTTAATTGGTGGTACATTCTAATTGAGCACGGTTACAATTACATAAAAACAGGAAAATACTATAAAAATACAAAGGGGTTTGCGCGGGAGGACATTGGCACATCCTTTCTTCCCCGAGGTGGCAGGCTGACTGGTTAAGTGTTCACATGGCCAGTAGAGGGCGCTCTATTACCATTCGTTACACTATGGAATAATTACATCTTTAATGAAAATTTTATTTAATTAACACAAAGAGTAATGAAATTTTTTATCAAAAAAATAATTATTCTTGTTCAATTTGGGGAAGAGCGGTAATGATAATTTATGATAACTAAGATATGACACATATACTTGTGTTTTCAAAGAATGAAAAACCGTTGACAAATAGCGTCAATAACAGTACCACTGTTAGTTGTCCAAACATTTCGATTTGTGTTCATTTCGAGCTTGAGTTCATCATTCAAAAAAGCTATGAGTGGCTCGACTTCTAGCAAACTGAAGTTAACTTTAAAATCACCACTCAAAATCATGGGAAGCGAGTGATAGTTTTTATTTTTTAAAAGGAGCAGAACCACCTTCGGTATATGGTAAAAGTAAAAAATGCAGGAAATCTTTAATTTTTGAACCGTTTGATTCGGAAAAATGTATACGACCACCGAATTCACTTTCCCCCCACTTTTCAAATAAGCATTTTGCCGCACTTATGCCCCCAATATCTTGACTAACAATACCCAGTCCACTTATTTGACGATAAGTATTATCCATATGTCGAGCCACAACATGTGAGTTGTTCTGTTTAAGATAGATTGCAACACCAGCTGCTCTGTGGCCCGGTCGTTTAAATTGTACGCAGCAATCAAAGTCAGGTATCGAAACACGTTCGTCATTGTCTAACCATGTCTCTGCCAAAAGGACTTAGCTTCTGTGACCCTAAAGTGAGAAAACAAAAACAAAGATCCCACGGCCGATACCGCAGGGGGTGGGGGTGGAGCCCCTCCCGAATGAAGGGGGAAAAACAGAACTTCACTGAATAGCTCGCACTTCCCCAACTTCTTGTTACGCATTTCCGTCCCTTTTCACGAAATCACTCCCACAAATCTCCAGCAATCGAGAGGAAAGATGTTACACATCAAAAAAGTTAGAGAAAAATTAGGTACTTACCGTAAAATCCGACATATAACGTGTACCTATACTTTCAAGTAGGAAGAGTTGTTTTGGTAAGGGATGACCACAAAAGATTAAATTGGAATTTAGGTAAAATTTAGAAACTCTACCCTGGCAAAAGACAAGAAGGTTAGAGTAGCCTAAGTAAAAACTAAATTTGGCTCTTTTCTGCATCCAGTGCGAAAATTGTATCTCCTAGAGGGGATGGAGAAAAATAAATCGTCTGTACGCCCCACTAACTCTCCTTTGTTTTCGGATGCTAATGAAGGAAGCCATTTACCTTAATATTATTTCCGAACTGATTAGACACCAGAAGGCGGCTACCTCTTCGATGCAACCCTATTCCAGCGTTTCTAATGGTGAAGCTGGATTGGAGCCTTGAGCTGAGACAAGTGGACACTAGCGGGCAGAAACCTCTTCGATGCAGCCCTCTTCCGGTGTTCCTGATGGTAAAACTGGAGTGGAGCAGAGATTTGGGACACTTGAATTACCAGATGACTTGACTTCTGACGTTGAACTTCAACAGCCGGGACATCGACGATCTAGTTATGGAACTCTTAAAACCCCGAAAATGAGTAATTGAAGTGTCGAGTTTTTTCTTTAAAAATCCAAAATTCAATGTGGGGAGTATATCACGAATGAAACCGAAGAATTTGTAGTTAAACTTGAGCGGCGTTGTGAGCTTTATTGTCTTTGTTTTCTTTTTATCTGTATTAGTAGTCGTTGAGTCTTTGCATGAGAACGCATGATGTATTAGTGTTTTACTTTCCTTAATTAAACCATTTTTGCAACATACACAAAGGACTGTCATTCTAATGAGTTGGAGCATATTTGAAATAAGATTATCGAATTTTTGGCCAAGCTCATTCTGGGAGTTAGAAACGGAAGAATAAGGCGATACCTTTTTTTCTTACGTTAGAAATTGAAATCGAAAATTAATTTTTTTCAAAATAACTAATATACAAAGAATATTGTATCACGTAAGTTTTGGAGAGGAGTGCCATATCCATTCAGCATTGAAGCTTCAGAGTGAAAAGGCAGATATGCATCAAAAGCTCTCGCAAGCTATTACATCGATTGATCGTTATTACCATCGTATTGAGGACCTCGTAATTTTAAATCAGTCTTGTGACGAGGACCAGGCTGGAACACCACGCTAACAAGAAGAATTTTGACAGATTTAGTATGCAACAGCCCTTTTAAATGAGGAGTCAAGTTGGTACCAGGACAAAAGCGACGCTGTCTATGAGTTCACAAGCTTGATCCCTGTTACAGCAGCCATAGTAAGCTTAATTACGATTTGTCAAGTCGCAAAAACACTTTGACTTTCAAATCCTGCATTGAATAGGTAACAATCAGATCTTATTCTTCAGTGCTTTGTTTTTAGGTGGAATCCAAGTTACAAAACATGTATCATTAATCTCTTCAATTTGGTATTTTTATAAGGTGGGGGGGGGGAATACATGTTCATTGTAATATCACGAAACTAATTCTCTATGCTGTGATGAACAAAATAATAAAAATTCTAATACACTGCTAGCCACCGTAAATGCAACACCCTGAAAGAAGCACGCAAATAACATGAAATTTATAACATGCATTAGCGGAGGTGAGATATGCAAATGATTAGAATTTCAGCGCAGACACGCACCATGCACGCCTGTGGCGCCACCTCAAAGCGCTATTTAAGGCTTGGAGATTTCGACGATTTCAAGTTCGGCAATTGTGTTTTTCCTGTGGTTTTTTCAAAAAACGATCAGTTATATCTCGTAGAAAACAGCGATCAGCTTTTGATCAAGTATCCGAGTTCGACAGAGGAAGGATAGTGGCCTACCGAGATTGTGGATTATCCTTCAGGGAAATCGGTCGTCGTGTTGGACGAAACCAAACAACTGTAATGCGGATATGTGATCGTTGGATGCAGGAGGGTACGACGGACCGACGTGGTCGATCGCATCCACCTCAGTGCACCACTTCACGTGAAGACAGGCAAATTGTCCGCATGGCAGTGACGGATCGCTTAGTCACATCACGAACCATAGCACAGCACATTGAGTCTGTAACGCATCATTCAGTGTCTGCGCGTACCATTCGACGCCGTTTACAGCAGAGTGGTCTGTCCGCAAGACGTCCATTGACGCAGAACCACAGACATCTCCACCGCCAATGGTGCGATGAAAGAAGGATGCGGGCGGCAGAATGGAATGAAGTTGTCTTTACTGACGAGTCACGCATCTGTCTGCAACACCACGATGGTCGGATTCGAGTCTGGAGACATCGTGGAGAGAGGATGCTGAACAGCTGCGTTATGCACCGCCACACTGGTCCTGCACCGGATATTATGGTATGGGGCGCGGTATTGGATATCACTCTCGCACTCCTCTAGTACGCATTGCCGGTACTTCAAACAGCCAGCGCTACATCTCCGAGGTGTTAGAGCCAGTTGTCCTTCCTTACCTTCAGGGCTTGGCCACAGCCATATTTCAACAGGATAATGCGCGACCACCACACGTGGCACGCATTGTCCAAAGGTTCTTCGTCAATCACTAGATTGAATTGCTTCCCTGGCCGGCTCGCTCTCCGGATCTTTCGCCGATAGAAAACATGTGGTCCATGGTTGCTGAACGATTGATCCAGATTACTCCCCCAGCTACCACACCAGATCAACTTTGGCAACGTGTGGAAGCTGCTTGGTCTTCTGTACGCCAAGAACACATCCAAAGTATCTTTGAATCAATGCCGAGGCGTGTGGCAGCGGTGATCACCAATAATGGCGGCTACTGATTCTGGCAGGAACCACACTTCACAGAAGTCTATAAATTTAATCATTTGATACTTGGTCAACATGTTATCTACAAAATAAATTTTGTAGTGTTATCTCTTGTCTTTCTTGGTGTTGCATTTACGGTGACCAGCAGAGTATATTATATTGAAGGACAACAAATTTTGTCCAGTCCAAGATCTGAAAAAATCTTGCAATATGCTTTTCTTTTAGGTCAAACATTTAATTATAATTCCCGACTTAAAAAATGTACAATTTTTTTTATGAAAATTTATAGCTTTTGCTTTAAGATTACCAACTGAGTGGTATTATTTAATAGGCAAGACTAAGGAATAATAAGTTGAAACTTCAGTTGCAATATATATAAATTGGTGAAGAGATTTAACTGCATATTAGACTAATCTGAGTGCTGGTGTTTTTTGTGACCTTTTATCCTTTTACCTAGATGTTGGCTCTTAAGTGCACCACTTTGGCCATCCATTTAGCCCTTCTATAGCTTTCTGTCCATCTCTCCCCTCCAGTGTGTGATAAGGCTGTAATTTTATCGGACTCAAGTTTTGCCCTTCAGGCCCTGGCAAAGAACTTAAAAAAAACAAAGTTCTCAAGTTGCAGGAAGCTACTGAACAGAATTCAAACAAAGGTTGCTTTTCAATAGGTGCCATGCCAAGGTGCAGTGCAGTTTATCCATTGGACCCTGGTTGTCCAATGGATAAACTGGAACTGTTGGAGGGTGCTATTAAAACCTGTGTCTAGGACTTTCCTTGTGCTACTACTGTGACTGACTAATGAATGGACACAACTGCCTTTGTGTTCATTTTAATTTGACTGTTTCACCTTTATGTGTTATATATAATTCTGGACAAGTCATGGACGCTGCTCCGCACTTAAGAATTTAGACTATATTGTGAAAAAGTACTGGAAAGCTTGTTGCCTAACGACCTGATGGTCAATGGCCAGACATTTGATGAATAAAAATAGATTAATCTGGCTCTAAAAGTATCATCACAATATTACACTTTAAGCTATGCTTGTGTATTGAAGATCTTACTTCTAAATAATGGGAGGGTGCACATTAAATTAGGTTACAAAACCATTGTGTAGCACTGATACATTAGTTCATTTTGGTATACAGTTCTTTTTTTGGTAGAGTTAGTAAGAGCTACAGTAGACCATTGGTTAAGGTCAAAAGTCTTAAATCTATTATGTCATGAGTGAGTGTTATATTTACATAGCTTTATAAACTGCACAAGGATTATTGGCGACAGACCTTGTAATTTTGAACCATGGTCAAGTGACGAGGACAACACTTGAGCTGGCACCCCCCACCACCACACTAATGGGAAGATGTTTGAGGCTCAACAGATCTAACATATATCAGCCTTTCAGGCGCACTAGGTTTGAACTCATGACGTGCCAGCTACAAGTCCATGATCACTAGGTTATGTTAGCCATTGTACAATAAATTCAATTATAAGTTGCTAAGAGAGTGTAATACCAATTTAAGTGTTGTCCTAATCATTTTAATGAAATTCAAAACCGCCAGCAGTTTTCCTGTATTATAACTACATTAATTCAAAGCAAACTATAATATGGAATGAAACTATAGTTTAACAAACAAGATACCAACTGAAATTATGAAATCAATCACTGAAGGTAATTATATTACTCTGGAATGGCAAAACAAATACAAGAAATCAGATGAACTATTAGTTGAACAGCAAAGAAAATTTGGTGTTTTCTGTACATAAAAAGCATATAATTAAGAAAAAGGGTAATTTCAAGATGACATATCCTTAAAAATTTCAGGAAAATACTTTAAAAAATTAACTTGAACTTTAATACTAAAAAACAAACAAAATATTACTGCTTACGATATAATTATTTTTAAGTTATAAAAAAAATAATTTTGACACATGAAATTCTTGCTGTTTTACTACAGAGATTTTTAATCATAATCTAGATGACAAGAAATAGATTTTGAAAAATCACTATTCGCAGAGTCTTACTGTTGTAAAAAAAAGTTCAAATAGAATTTACACATCATTTTTAATAAACATTCTGAACTGGGCACAAAAAGATGAAACCCCATCCATGTGATGGAAAAGATAATTTCCATCACATGGATAATTTGAACTGAATAAATCACTGGTACTGCATTGTATATTCATGTACAAGAAATTCCTTATTTTCCTATTTTGAACATTACCAAAATTATTTAATATGCTGCAATCTTTTGTTTCAATTTGGAAAACATAAATGAAAAGTAGCTTTTAAGATTATTATAAAAGGTTATTGTATGATAAATTCACTACAGTTTTTATTTACTTTTTGAAAAATATGCATAAATTAAAATGTTTATAATCCTCAATATTCATTATAAAAAACACATGATCTGACATTGTCAGACAGGTGACATTAGAAATAACAACATTATAAAAAACATAAAAGAACAGGAAGAGATGGCCTGTATTAATAAATAACACAATTTTATTCAAATAAACTTCCATAATAAATTTTTATTTTTATAACAGAGTTTTTAAAAATTTAATTATAAAACAAAGGAAATATCAAGGACATCATTTACATACAATAATAAATTTTTTTTTAAAAAAAGACAAAATAATAATAAGTCAAGCAGTAAAAATTTTATTCATTAGTGTTAGAAGGCCTGGGTTCGATCCCCGATGTCACCAAATACTCGCCGCATACAAACGGAGCACGTGCGCGTTAAATCTGTGGGTCCGAATGGTGTCACCATCTATCGTGAGCAAAATCGTGCTGTCACCTTCATGGGCCTCGATCTGACTACGTCAGACAGGTGGCATAAGCAACAATACTAAAAATAAATCTTTATTATTTTTTTTTTTTTAAAAAGGTTCTTAGTTAAATATTTCAAAAGACTAGATTTAAAAAAACTTATATGGCATTATAAATTTAAGTAAAATTATTTTACAAGAAATTTGGCACAGTTTTACTTTACTTTTAAAGATACAAATAAGTATTTATCCTTGTTATGATTTTCAATAGCATTTTTATAGCAGTTTTTTTTACTTTTCCCCTGATAACTTTAACCCGTAACAGATTTACAGGAGATTCATCCTTAAAAAAAGAACTTATTTCTGTATAATCAATATTACATAATAAATAGGATTTCTTCTTTAATATTTTAAAAGCAATATTGTGCTTAATTTTAATTAAATAATTACAAAAAGGAATCTATTTATAATAAAATTCCCCGAACAAAATTTTTATAGTTTTTTTTCTTCACAAATTAGCTTCTGTAACATACAACACCAAATGTTTTGATTTCATATACATAACTAACACAGTTTGTTTCCAATTTTAAGGGAAACAATTTTTTCACAGTAAATTTACATGACAGAAAAAGGACAAGAAAGTTTTTTGGCTTTTCAACACAAAGTACTTAGGATAAATAATTATTCTGACTTTGAATATTGCTGTTTTAGAAATTAATAATCTCTTTAAATGTTTCAACTATAATATCTACCTATAATATTAGAGAAGTACAAACAGTAAAATTGTCTTATAAAGTGTTTTCTACGAGACAAATCACCACAGACAACTAAATTACTAGTACTAACTAAATCATTAAATTTCTGAAAGACTGAAATCATTACAAATATTTCTATTTTTCAGAACAAATAATTCACAATCATAGATTAAAATCTTGTAATTAGTCATTTTACAGAGTTAAAAAAATGCATAGGAAAATGATTCAAATGTTTGTGGATTGTGCATGCAGGATCATCGATATATTAGGATTATCGATTAATTTACTTGACCTCTTAAAGGTAACTTACTAGATTCTATAAGGAATAATATAATAGTTTAAAATACACAGGACAAAAAAATCTAATTTTCTCAATAATTCATGCTTTTATGCCTTTTTTTAAATTTTAATTTGCATTAACAAAATATTTACTTTAATGATCCCTACTGGTCTTGAATATCAGTCCACACAATTTGAAGTGAAGTATGTTAATTACATATTTTTTTTTCCTTTTAATACTGAGTAACATGGAATTTCTTTTTGAAAGATACATAATTCAGGTACCATCAAACTTTAAAGTGGCATGATTAGGAACAATCAAAATTTCATAAAATGCTGAAAGCTCTAGGTCAAAATAATAAGTTATGAATACAAATTTTACACTATCATGATTTCCCCTAATAATGAAACAATATAATGATTCAAAAACAAGCATCTCATTTTGCAAGTGAAATTTTCATAAGCTAGGAACTTGGGAAAGGAAAAAAATTACTTTTACTATAATTACAAAAACAGAAATATGGAAAATTAAGGTTAAAATAAAAGAAATAGTATATTAACTAATTATTAGTACAACTACTAATTTTGAATTTAACAATTCATGTGAATCCCTTTTAAGTTTAAGTATTCATAGGCTTTTTATCAACAAACCCAACAGAAAATTAATACTTTCAATTTTCATTGTAACTGCAATCATTAAAAAAATCATTTAACATAAAGAGCTACTAAGATTAACCATAATAATCAGAAGTAAATTATGTTATGAGATAAAAAAAAAACTGATGTTTCATTTATTTTTTCTAGCATAATCAATGATCAAAAACAGACCTCAAAAATTAAAAATATTACATATTCTGAATTTTAATATCTTAAAAGGTATTTTCCTTCATACAATGATTTTTTCCCTCACCTAAAACTTTTTGCTGATCTTTAACTGACACACCTAGCTTGTGAGGATTTCACTGCAACCATGTACTTTAAGTGCATGACATATTTTTGCAGCATCCATTTACAGGTTTTTGGTTAAGATTTTTTTGTTTCACAATTTCATCCGTTTCATCATCAGAATCATTGTTGCACTCCTCTGTGCTTTCCTCTTCTTCCTTTACCATGTCTGGAACTTCTTCATTAATTTTATTGCTGAATTGGTCAGTTGCATTGCAGAGATTGATAAGTTCCGTTAGATCATCTTCCAGTTTAGTGACATTACTGCACTTCTGGTCATATTCATCATCTATCTCCTGGATATGGCAGCGTTTCAATGTGAGTGAACTATCCACTTCCTTTTGTGCTTTATTTTTGTGCCTTTTCTAAAAAAAGCAAGAATTATATTTTTTAACAAAAAAGTAAACAATCTATCACATGGAGACATTTAAAAGTAATATAATTAACATTTTTTAAAATTTTTAATGGGCTGCGGATTGGTGTTTTACCATTGCAGACCTAGTACATTCCCCAGAAGCTGGTATCTCTTATTAGTGCTGCACCATATAGGTGAAAACCAATCATGGCAGGTAATTTTTACGCCCAGTTTCCTCCTTAGAAGAAGGTACCTGAGCTCTGATGATGTGAACCTGTATTAGGATTTAATTTTGTCAAGAGCCCCCAAGCGAAACAGACACTCTAGGGATCTTTTACATGCTGCATTATCATATGACATGGCTGCTGTTGATTTTAACAATATGGATCAATAAACACAAATAATAGATTTAAATACTATTCTGAAGACTATTTTTCAAATAAAAAAATAAGAATCAATGCATGAATATTAATTTAATATTACATTAAAGCTACACAACTGGGTTTGATTTTAAAAAATGTCAAACTCCGATGTAACACTAGGGTGATTGGCAACTGACCTCGTAATTTTGAATCACGATCAAGTGATGAGTCTAGTTGAGTTGGCTCCCCTCCCCCCAATCTCCTCACCATGTCAATGGGAGAACTCAGAGCATTGACAGATTTGATAAGCATCAGCTCCTCTACGCAGTGGGTCTTCAATGAAACTAGGGCTCAAACCCATGACTCGACAGCACCAGCCAAAAGTTTGTGACCACCAGCACTTGGCTGCTGCAGCCCCACTCACTACAAAAATAGATCTCATAATTTTGAACCATGATAATATAAAGACATCTTAATAAAAACCCACTAAGAGTAGATTTAGTTATAATTGTTTTACCCTCAGCTCAGCATTTTAAGAAAATATAAAAAGTTTTCTAGTTTGAATTAAAAATAAGACAATTACTGAAAAAAGATTAATTTTAATAATATTATTTCTCATTTTCAATAATTATTTTTAAGAGAACAAAAATAGAAGTTGACAATTTTCTGTTTGGGAGGGGAATTTTGTCAAAATATAAATTTCACAAAAAAAAAAATTAAGAAAAAATGTTTTAAATCTCAAAATACATTTTTTTCCGATACAGATGATGTATCAGAAATGATGTACATTAAGATTTAAAAATAATTCAATATTAATAATTAAAACATAGATACTTAAAAAATATGTAAAATAGAGAAAGGAATATTGACTGCAATCATTGTGAAATTTTAACTAATTTAACTTAATATTTACATAAATAATTTAATGATAATATTAAATCAGTAATATGAATGAGAGTATACAAAGATATCTTAACCTAAAATATGTACATTAATTTTTGAAATTTAAGATCTTGATGGAAATGATCTGTAATTGTGGATGCATGTAACTTAACATTAAAACATTCAAAGAAATTTAATATAATTAGAAGAGAAGAACTTAATGTGGAAAATGGAACAGTATATTAAAAAATACATTTAAATTTAAATTCATTCATTAATGAAAAGAATTCATTTAAACCATAAAAATTAAATAGTTACTCAAAATACCTTCAGCATTACATGCTTTAATCAACAACATCTCATTCAAATAAGAATGAATGTTATACTTTGACATTTTTATTCACTAAGTTTCACTATGGAAATGACGAATTTTCCGGCACATTTTATAAATTTAAATACATAAAAAGCTATTTTCTGCTTTAAAAGTTGGCTTGAACTATGTGTTCATTTCTGGTGCTCTCTTATTTTGAATTCATATGCACATGTAATGGGTACATAGCAAATTGAATTTTTTTAGCTTCATTATAATGCTTAAACAAGGAGCTATTTTTCTGCTATAATATGAATAAATCCAACAAAATAAACTAAAAATTATGAATAATGTCATGCAAAGCAGCAACAAATAAAGTAAAATAAAAAGTGTTTACTTTGATCATATAACCTGATTAAAAATAAAAATTTCCATTATCTTTCAGGCAGATTAACTTTTCATTTTTTTTTCAAAGCATCAATAAGCAACATAGCTGTATTTCAAAGCTCATCATGATCCAAAAAGAATGCATGCAACCTGTAAAATTCTTTGTTTTGAATGTTATTTTATAAATGTCACAGAAAAAATTGAAAAATAAAATCATAAAAGAAACATAAAATTATGAAAATAAAAGTGTTTAATAAAAAATATTGAAAGAATCAATTCACAAAAATTGACAAATATATTTTTTTGGCTAAAGTTTGATATGACTACTTGTATACACTATAAAGAAATAAGAAAGAAAATGTTTAAGACATTCATATACATTCAAATTAATATATATATATATATATATATATTAGTGTATATATCCCCTGATATGTATTTAAATCTGGGAAATGTTATAAAGCATAGAGCAAGCTATTAAAAATAACTTTAAGGATACTGCTATTATTAAAAATAGTAAAAGTATTAAATACATGATGGAACAGATTTTTTCAAATTATTTTTCTGATTTGGGGACCGCTCCAATTCCATAGACATTAATGCCAATGATTATTTAGTTTTTGCTTCTGATACAGAACATTTTTTATGAATATTTATAATTTAAATAACATGATAAACATAGAAAACAGTAGTTCTCATACTCAGATTGTTTTTTTAAAAAAATCACATTATATTTTATGGTGATTATTATAAACAGGTTTTAAAGGACTAAAGTTAATGTGGATCTGCTAGTAACAGTCTAGCTCATTTATATTATAAAAGCAAACTATTGAAAATTCATTCAAATATTTGTTATTAAATTAAAAAGATAACAATCTTTGGCAAAACTAATAAATTTGAGTATTAGTATTTTTTCCCATATCATACAAAACTTAATAAGCAATCAATTTAAGAACTTACATTTGTATACAAAAATAGTTAAATAGTGGTCCAACTGAGAAGAAAGTAAATATTTTTACAGATTACATCAACAAACATTTTTCAAATCACATGAAAACACATGATACCACTTTTTTGCTTCCATTTGGAAGAGAAAATGACATTTTTCACTATTGTTTTAAAAGTTTACATATTTTATTAAGATCAAAACTAAACTGTGTGTGTTTCAATTTCTAAAAATAATTTTATCCTAATACATATTAATGTGCACTGCAGATCTTTAGTGTTACAAGAGCTTAAATCCTAAAATCAATGGATACAATGGTGAGGCCCTGAGTTAATGCCCATAAATAATCAACTGTCAAAGCCATTTTACATACAGAAAATTCCAAACAACCATATTTCTAATAATAAAACTAGACTAAAAATGAATATCATAGTAATTTTGAAGAAAGGGGAGGGGGATGTAATATTTTGTAACTTTTACCTTTTTTTCAAAAAAAAATTAATCATTTTGTATCACAACTAAAATTAATTCTATGAAAAACAATAGATTTTACTTAATTTGGAATTTTGAATCCTAAATTCAATTTAAATTCAGATATTAAAAAGTTTCAATTAAAACTTTATATAAACAAGACTTTTAAAGTGGTCCTACTTGACAAAAACAAAAATATAGAGATACACAGAAACTGGCAACAAAATATCAACTTATTCCCAGGGGAAAAAATGATAAATACTTGACAAATCATATCTTAGTTAAATAAAGAGTTACTCTAAGACTAAAAATTATTTGTATAATAATCAAGCATATATAATTATACACGAGACTACCTACCTTTGTAAAGTATATTAAAAAAAAGCTATATCTATTTTTATACAGCAAAAATACAGGAAGAAATTAAGTTAAAACTACTTACCCTCACATCAGTATTTTGGGTATCAATGATTTTTTTTGCAACATTTTTATCCATGACTCCATATGCTTTTTCTGTAAGGCAAGCATTTACTACGCCCATATGCTTAATTATTCTTTCCATTGCTTGTTCAGTCTCTTCAAGTTTCTTTTTAAGTTTAAATATTTCATAATCCTCTAAAATATAAAAAACATCCTTTAGAAAAACATTTTATAAAATTATTTAAAAAAAAAAAAAAAAAAAAAAGGAATTATACATACTGGGATCCAGATCCTTAGCTGCTTGTGAAAAAACAAACAAATGCATGAAATTTCTTCAATACAAAGGATTAATGTTAATTAAAATAGCATTAATTTATTGCTAATTTAATTTTTAAAACACTTCCCCTTAAGTAATTTTGATCCAAAATGTGCTTCCAATGAATTTTTTAAAAGTCTACAATATTAAATATATTTAATCTTTTTAATCTCATCAACACATTTCTTTAAAAAATAAAAGTGGGTCTAGCATAATTTTTATACTAATTTATGTATTATAATTAATACACAGAGCAAGATTTATTTTATAGTTTTTTTTTAAATATAATAATGAAAATTTTGTTGTAAAATATTAACACATGATTGAATACAATTCATTATGTAAATGACTTCACTAAATGTGTCAGTATGTCTGATTATCTTAATTGGGTTCTATATCAAAGATATTATTGATATCATGATCATCCTAAAAAGACAAGCTAGAGTTTTGCTAAGTTAAAATTTTATTTTTATAAATATGGACACTATAAAGAATACTACTACACATTTGAATATTTTTTTTTATTGTATTCATCACACTTCAGATAATCAACATTGCATATTTTATTTTAATTATTTTATGAACACAGAATCTTGAGGGAAAAAAAACTAATCTTTTTAAAATACGATACAAAAGATTGAATGAATATTTGAATATATGTTCAATATGTAAAATTTATTACCAGTAACAAACGTACAATTTAGTAGGAATCTTCAAAATAAATATGTAATTTTTAAATAAAAATAATAATGCAACATATGGAGTAAAGTTAAGTTTTCAATTCAAGCAAATACTATACATATGTTATAAAATAAGCAGTAATTTGATTTCTCGTTCAAAACAAGATAAAAATTTAATGTAACAAAATGGCCAAAAAATTAATAGAAACAAAAATTATACATTTAAGATTTCTTATTAAATATGAAGGAAGAAAACAAATATAATAAATTGAAAAATATTTAATGACACAAAATATTTTTTTATCTTGATATTTTTACTATATACATAAATTAAAAATGTATGTAACATCTAAATATTGTTGTCTGGTTAAATGATAAATTTTATACCTTATTTTAAAAATACAGAACTAGCTTTATATATGTGTGTGTGTAACTATTTCAAAGAAGTGTTACAACTGATTTTTATTAATATACTACAGTCAAAATATGACAGTTTCACAAGTCTTATTTAATATATATATATATATAATTACTTATATCTTCCTCCTCTAGAATAGTTGTCTCACTCAAGTTAGGCAGAGTTTTCTTCGTCAATGTTTCCGTTTTGGATGTCCGAGCTGATTCATTAGATTGCTGACAGACAAACTTACGGTACTCAGGGTCCATGTGAAAATCTTTAATCAGAGGTTTTTTTTCACCTTCATTAGGTTTCTTGAAAACTAACTACAAGAGAAAATAATTTATTGAAATAAAACTTATGGTAATATTCATACAATTTAATTTTAAAGTAGATAATACAGTTTTTGTTTGTTTCATGGTTGCTGCCGAAATAAAATTTTAAAATAAACTATGTGTTTTAAACAAGTTTTAAAAAAAAAATATGCACATATATTACCTTTAGCACAGTGTATAAGAAGAAAACAACTATTCCTACAGTATAGATGGGCATAATAATACTCATTGCACCACCCGATTTGGGTTGAGATTTCACAGGCTGCCTAGCTTGAGGATGAGGGAAAGGCTAAAATAAATATAAATATTGAAAATTGACATAACTAATTATTTTCTCTTTAAAATCATGAGTTTAAAACTAGTATAATTAATTGTATGTCTAAACACAAACCAAATAGATAATATCTAATTTCACTATACTATTTACAATATAAGAAGAACTGTATTGTCCCAAAATTGGCAATAGGAGTGTCAAACTGGCAATTGTATTAATTATATATCATCTAGAATTTGGCTCTTTTAAATGCTTGACTGATACTAATCAATACAAATAAGCACTGGAAAGCTTTTGAAAACTAGTCACATGCAAAGATTAATGATTTCTTTGTTTAATAAATCAGAAGAAAGGTTTAATAATAGATGAAATGTTCGAATGTTTCTGTTAAAATTGATTATTTGAACAGAGCTGCCTGCAATGAAGGGAGAGTTACATTGATGCTGCAATGATAAGTAATACAGGGGTTATTGATGACAGACCTTGTAATTTCGAACCTCAATCAAGTGAGGAGGATGACACCTGAGCTGGCAGCCCCTTCTTCTAACTACCACACCACACCAATGAAAGGACACTGAGTCTCGACAGATTTAATATACATCAGCCTCCTATACAATGCAGGTCTTCAGTGGAACCAGGTCTCTAAGATGCTTGCAGCAAGGAAGAGCCCAAGAAAAATACATGGTCAGGAAGAAAAGTTCTTCAAATTATACCCCAATTTGATCAAAATAATGAAAGTATTTGATCAATACATTTGACATGAAGAGAAAATTTGCATAATGTTAGAAAGAGTGGAAAAAAGTTATGTTAAAAAAAAAACAAAGGTGAATACTATTTTTTTAGTTCATTTGCAGTTGATGATCAAATTAACAAATACAATACCTTTTTATTAAATCAATATTTAGTACAAATACATTATAAAGACCATAGGTTGGAGATTGTTTTATGAAATGTTACTAGCATGAACATTGGAGACATCTAATAAGACATATATTCACTACAAACATAATACAATAGAATTTGACATATTTTTTGGATGCCATGTATGCCTTTGTGGTCCCTATAACTGATATGCACCCACAATTTTTAATTATTATTTTCATAAAATATGATCATTTATGAAATGTTATTGTATGTGTTTATATGTCCTTGTCAGTGAAATTATCTTTTAAACAATCTATTCCAGTTGCAATGACTTTGAACCCAATCTTTTGGAATTATTTTTAAAATCAAAGCCAATGAATGGATGATCCAAAATAAAACTCCTCTTAAAATATCAGAGAAACATAAAACATGTTACCCTCATAAATACTTAATTTTATTACCTGGCCTTCTTAAAAAACATGCATATAAAATCGATTGTCTTCGAATACTATGCTTTCTCTATTTATATTATACTTATTTAAGAACACATTTTTTAACATCTAGAGTGAGGCCTACAATAATAAATCATTGATAAATGGCCAATGAATGAAAAAAATAAGCAGAATTTTAACTTACTAATTAATTTTAAAAAGTAAAACACTTTCACATATCCCATTAAATCTATTTCAAATATAACACACATACACAATTCTTTTACAGGAAGGAATAAACAATTTTAAGTTTGAACATATTTTGAAATGGACTATCCTTTGAAAAAGCCCCGAACACCTTTTATTTCAACTATGCATTATTTTTAGTAATAGAATCTCAAAATGAGTTTTAAAATTTTATGTATGAAAGTTAAGCTTTTTCTAAAATCACTTAATTTCTTAAACTGTGATTTTGTTTACAAAATCACAACCTCTTTTTCCCTTTGTAACTCTTATATTTTGCCCTTGCTTAGACTTTGAATGAAGGTAGCACAGTGCATTAAGAAATAAAATTTCTAGTTTTTGTAAAGAAGCAATATCTCTTACTCTTCCTTCTCTCATAAGAAATTTATCATGCACATCATCAGAAGGTTGTCCACGATTACGAGGACCCATAGATGCAGGATGAAGATGGGGAGGACGATCGTTATCTTGAAATCCTGCACAAAATAAATTAATTAAATGCTTATTTTAAGTATTTTCATAATGAAACAATTCCAAAAAATTACTGTTCAAGTACCATTTAACATTCATTTGATTATTATTTTGAATGATAATTTTTTTTAAAGTTCTACCAAATTTTTATTTAAACATAGAATATCTTTCATTAATTCACATTAAAAATATTGCTGTTTTAAATTAATTCAATTTTTAAAAAAAATTGATAACATTCTGGTTAACTTAGAAGAGTTACAATGTTGTAATTAGATCTAAGCCAGCTTAGCTCAGAGTTAAATTTACCTTTTTCTTTAAAGGATAGATATATGAATTTAAAGTTTTAAATAGACCTTTTTCATTAATTATATATATTTAATTTAGCATATTGAATTCATTTAATACATTAAATTCATTGAAGTAATTTCCCTGTTGCATTCATCGAAGGTAAAGACATGTTTAAAAACTGGAAACATAAAAAAAACTTCAAATTTAATAAGCAACATTTTAAAAGTTCACTTATTTTTAAACCTGCAATTCTTTCTAATATTAATTAACAAAAATAGAAAGCCAACAAGAAGTAATTTTTTGGCACTTTCTCTTAGAGAGGCACGAATTCCCTAAAGCATGCATTTAAAACAACACACAAGATATGCATAATTAAAATTTACTCCCTGCTAGTTGTCATTAATTTTACTAAATTTCCACTTAAAAAAACTCAACTCTTGGTAGAATAACAAAAATCGTTGCAGTAGATATTTTGTTTTGGCTAACAGCAAAATTTGGCAATTTATAGCTTTTGCAGGCAAACCAGACATTGCTCCTTTTTCTTATTTATTTAGGCAATGTACATACTTTATAAAACATTGAAACTAAAAAAAATTTTTGTACTTTCATATTAACCATTACTTATTTTTGGAGAATTTCAACAAATTTGTTTGTTCTATAGATAAAATAAATCTATAGATCATAAATCATACTATCTGTGTAAATAACATGTCCTAATATGTAAGAATCAAATTTTATAACATAAAGGTTTAATCAGATCTACGTTAACCAAGGTTACAATAAAATTTATCTTTTTTATCTGGACAGAAATATATTTTAAAGAGATTTTACTTAATATCACAGAACTCTGAAGAGAAAAAATACTACATTTTTTATTGAAATAATTCTCCTGTTGTATTTGCCTGAAGAAAAAAACTTCAAACAATAAAATTCCAAGAGCTACAACATTTTTTAACATTCCTTAAGATTCCCCAATATTAAAAACATTAATCTGTTACAGAATTCTATTTAAAAAATTCATATCAATAGTTATAAAAATTCAATTACAGCAGTATCAATTTTAGATCACGCTCAACTGCTATAGATAACCAAAAATTATAATAACTGGATAATATAAACTGGACAGTATTTTAAAAAGTATATTTACATTGAAAACTGATGGAAATATCATACTTAGATTGTTAGTCATATGCAAAACATAGAATAAAAAACAAATATACTAAAAACTTTTTATTCTGAAAAATTTCATGAAAAACAATTACTTAAAAAATACAGCAAAATTATTGATACATATTGCATGATATATTAACCGAAAAAGATAAACTTTACATTTCTCAAACTACACAGATAACTTAAAACACCAAAGAATAAACTGTGAACTGATTGATGAGGTTAAAAATTCATCTCGGAGTGGATGCTGTATTGAATACATTATGCCCAATAACACATACGATACAATACACATAAAATAAGAAAATTATTAAATTATATAAAAATCAAGCTACTTAAAACCAAACAATTTTTACTGTCGTTTATCATGAGCAACAAATTGATCAGATGAATTAAAGTCAGCGCAAAACTTTATTTATAAATATGCAGTCGAACAAAACTTACTACCATCGCTGTCAACTTTTGGAGATGTCATCGCAAATGCAGTTTGCATCATTGGATAGAATATTTTGGGCCACAGCACAGCAAAACATCCGAGCACAATGGCTAAAACAACCAAACTTTTACCAGTTCCAAAATCAGCTTGAGCCATTTCTCTAAACTACAGACTTCTACTTTCTTTTTCAATAAAAATCCAATGTTTCTTTCGATTATACCACGGTTAAGGTACCACTATGTTGCGCAATGCGATTGCGCTAATCGATTGCTAGAAAAAAGCAATCTTGTTTTTTTCTTTAAAAAAATTTATATTTAATTCAACCACATGCTAAAAACTAATATATATATAATATTAAGAGAATTTTAAGAATGTTTTATAATGATTTACTAAATAATAACCTTTATTTTTGGGTAAAACATTATTTTGAAGCTTCTAACAATGTACTGAAATGAATTAAAATCTTGTTTTTATTGATGATGGTCCTTTAAAGATGGCGCCCCCCACCGCAAAACATGGAAAGCGGCTTTTTAAATATGTGCCGCAGAAAAAAAAGATAGATTTTGCTACTTTACGTGAAGATATACCTCGTATAATCGTAAATCCCGAATACTCATGGATAGTTGCGTTGTTACTCGTACTCTTGGAAGTAGTTGTTACTGCATTTGTAATTTATAAAATTCCTTGTAAGTGAAATAGCCTTTTAAGTACTTTTTTGTTTTCTTTTGTTGATAATAGTGAGGAGTTCATCAAGAAATATTAATTTAACTTAAACAGAGAGCAATTTTTTTTTTTTTGCTATACAACTATCAGATACCTATCTTTTTGTGGTTAAAGTGTAGTATGGGGGGGGGGGCGACTGAAAGCGGTCGCCAAGATATTTTTTCTCGCGATAGCTCGTTTTGGCGACCGGAAGCGATAGCCAAGCTATTTAATTAATCAGTAGGTGTTCTAAGAATTTACAAAATGTAATTTTGAAATAAATATGAAGAGCTATTAATGTGAAATTAAAAGAAATATTTATAAAGGTATCATTTATGCATAAAATTAAAAATAGAATTATGTTAAGCAGTAGAAATCGTAATTTAGAATATTTCAGAAATAGGCTTACCTGCGCTCAAGAGAGCTCTTCCAAAGGAGGGTATATTTCTTTCACTGCCTCTAAAAAGTCAGTGAATAGGTCATTCGGATTGTTGGGTCGCTTCATCTTTCGCCACATGTACTCCGCAAGGTAAGAATCAAATTGATCCTTACACCTGCGGGTTTCAGGCAGAGATTTTTTAATGGCACTCCACAAACCCTCGATGGAGTTTGTGTGAGCGCCCGTTTCTGGATCCTTAAAATGCAACGTGTGATCCAATCCAACAATCCAATATGATGGTGGTACCCTCCTTTATGTTGCTCTTGATGGATTGTAGAAGAGTATCCTTCGACCTATCCTGAACCACATGGAAAAAACACTTATTCGAAGGTCTTTCAATTCCTCCAAACACCCAGGTTCCATTCACTCGTTTGCCTCTATTGTACTTCCTTTTACCAAACATACTCTCGTCAATCTCTACAATAACATCCGGACCTCCAAGCATCGAACTGTCGTACACGCACATTTCCATGCATACCTCTCTACAAAAACTCATCCAATCCGTGACTGTTTTCTTCGAAACATTTAGTTCAAAAGAAATAAAGTTACGGTTGGCCTTTCACACCCACATATTCATTAATTTTAGAATATCAAGCATACTCAGCTTACTCTCCTTGAACCAGCTGTTCTTCCTGATGCGGATCTCTTCATGCGATGCCCATTCGCTCCTTTCTTTCGGCATTCCCAAATATATCCATCACTAGAATTCTTTTTCACCAGACGCATAGCTTTTTTGCAAACAGAACATTCAGCACTGGCAGCAATCAATCCTTTTTCCGTACACCACTGTATCAAAGTCAATTTACCCTTTTGTTCCAAATAAAAAAAAAACGCAAATCATACCTTTCAGACATACTCTTCAGAATAAATCGAAGGAAAATAAAAGTAATTAAGAAAATGGAATATAAAAAATAATTTGAAGCGCAAAGCATCCAATATGGACGAAAATAAATGTTAAAATGAAAAATAAATTAAAGATGGAATTTTTAATTTGAAAATCGTCTGCGTGTGTTGAAATTATCTGCAAATTTATTAATTAACCAATAGCAATTTTTTAAAAGCAACACATGACCTTATTTGCATAAGACAACCAATCAAA
Organism: Trichonephila clavata; assembly: GCA_019973975.1. Lineage (NCBI taxonomy): Eukaryota > Metazoa > Arthropoda > Arachnida > Araneae > Nephilidae > Trichonephila > Trichonephila clavata. The sequence continues at coordinate 28,584 of BMAO01000395.1, read as the reverse complement.
AGTCAAGGGTTACCAAATGAAACCGTGCACCAGAATGAATTCGTTATTTCACCATGGAATTTCGATAAAAATCGCCAAATCCAAAGGCCCCCCCCCTATACTACACTCGGGCGCTTTTGGTTACAGCAAACTAAGTAGCTTATTTGAGCACATAATTTTAAATGAAATTATCTGTCTAATCATAATTATTTAAAATACATTTTTATTCCTTAAGATTAATATTCATTTTACCTGTATTACTCTATGGCCTGATTTGGGAACCAGATTAACACAACTGGAATACAACAAAGCTTATATCTTAATTCGGTACTTACATATAATCGCCAACTCTATTAATAACTCACCAAGTTGGCAGCCCTGATTTTCTATGTGTCGTATGCGCTGAACCAGCTACCATGTGCATCGTTTCATACACTGCCGCCAATAGGTTGCGATAATACATGAGTACCCTTAATTCAGAAATTATGGTACTGTAGTTGTAAATTCATGTTTTATACCAACTGCAAGCTTGAGAATAAAGCTTAATGCAGTTATCATAGTGAAGAGTAAAGTTGATCTCTGCATAAAGTTGAAGCCTCTGTGTACGTTACCCCCTCAGGGGCTCACCTTCTAAAGATGAGTACAGGTATCACAACTCCGAGGTGCCCTAGTGATCTTTTCCCAAGGGGTTTACTGTCTTTGGAAAACATGAGTGTCACGATCCCTGGGTTGCTCTAGTGATCTTTCTCTATTTTCGACCCTCTTCTATGTCATTAAATTCCCTCTTTTTTCTTTTCACGTCTAGAAAACAGCTATGTGTAATTAAATCTATTGTTGCATATTTGCATGTATTGTTTAATTAATATTATTGTAATTATTTGTTTATACATCTTCAGACTTCTTTGTGTGAATTGTTAGTTTCTAATTTATTGTTAATGACATACGTTTCTTTTCTTTATTTTTTAAAGCGCTACATTCTTGTGTGTGTTTTTATATGCTAATTTGGCTTTCATTTTGTGAAGCGGTAATTTTTTGTTTTTCCATTGTTTAATTTTTATTCTCACTAACACCATTGGTTTACCAACCTGCATGTTTGCTGTGTGTGGCATCCTGTAAGGAGGAAAATGGTGTTCTGGAGATACATTTGCATTTCCTTTGGCCCACACTTTGCTGTAGACGGGAGGCAGGAGTGAGCCCACTCCTGTCAATCGGCTGGTGATACCTCTCTTTGGTGTCCCTGGAGAGACATTGCTGTAGGGTTAGTGCTGCAGATAAGGTATGGCGGGTTTACCCGTTGGATCCTCGCCCTGATGCTGTAGCAATATATTCTGGATGTACTCCAGGTAAGTGCTATGCCTGATCTTTTGCCTGATGACTGGCACACTGCCTCCGTTGTTGGTCTCCATGGTGGGTGGAGGCACGCCAGGATGAAGTTTTTTCACGCTTATTGGATCCATTGCAGCAGTGCCCGGGTAAAGGCCTTGTTTTACCCAACTTTAACATTAAAAATCTTGTATTAGTCGCAATTTTGTCATTGATTTTGTTAAGTAACAATGAAAAGACTTCTAAATCACCTTTTGCTATACATAAAGCTCTCATAGGAATAGGTGGTGAATCAAAATCCGTTAAAAGGTTACGATTCGGTGATCTCCTTTTTGAAACTAGTTCTGCAGTTCAAACTCATTTCTACTTGCCAAATCTTTTCTCGATTCTCCTGTCAATATAACTCCACACAAATCACTAAATACATCTCATGGTGTCATTTCTAAACCTGACTTGTTGTACACTTCTGAAGCAGAAATCCTTGATGGATTTTCCGATCAGGGTGTTATTTAGGCTCGGAGAATAATAATTAAAAAGGATGCAGCAACCGTACCAACTAAACATTTGATTTTAATGTTCAATAGCCCTACACTACCCAAAACTATAAAAGCTGGTTACTTAAACTGTAAAATATGTCCATATATTCCAAATTCTTTGTGCTGTTTTAAGTGTCAAAGGTTCTGACACTTACAAACTGCTTGCCGCAGACAATTAACGTGCTCTAGAGGAGCATCTGTTGAACATTCTTCCACAGATTGCAATCTGGAGCAAAATTGTGTGAATTGTTCACAGCCTCATTCTACCAATTCAAAACTATGCCCGAAATGGAAGACAGAAAAGCAAATCCAAGAATTGAAAACTAGTAAAAATATATCATATGTAGAAGCAAGAAAATTATTAACTCTCCAATTATCCCAAAGCTACGTTCAGATTACCAAATCCTTAACTGCAAGCACAACAACCCAAACAGATGAAAATATTACTAAAATAGTATGCCCGCCTCTTAAAATTATTACAACCATTGATATCTGTTTCAAAGCCAACTATGGCTTCCAGAATTTCTACAGTCATTAAATCCTCTACGTTAACTCAGGCTCAACTCTTACCATCCACATCTTCTGTTGCAGTTACATAGTCGTCAGAGTCACAACCACCTATTCCTTTGTTTTTTAGTGCTCCCTCCATGTCCAGTAGTCTTCTTGAATCTGTTGCATTATCTTCATCCAACCAAATACTCTCCCTTTCTACATGCCCTATGTTTACAGCCTTGTCCATTGTAATAAGTCCCTCTGTACCTGAACCTTCTACCTCCACATTCAATATCTTATCATCTACAATTACATCTTCTGTATCCCAGGCTTCAAAAACATGTAAAAAAGCGTCCGCCTAAAAACCCTGTAAAACCAAAAATAGACATAAAGATGGCTCCACATAAACCAAGAAAATCAGCACAGGTAGAATATACAACAGATGAGGAAGACATTACGTACGATGTGGAGGAAGATGAATTTGAACCAAATCCTGATTTTGTTGTAAAAGATGGGAAAACTTATTACAAGGGATTGTTACATTTAACACCGACAAGACTTTGAAAATAACTTTTTTTTTTCAGTAATACTTATCGCACTTGGTGGAATACCCCCCACCAATCTGTTTATCAGTTTGTTGATGTTAACTTTTATGTATATTTTGACATTTTACCTTTTTTAACTAAAATTTAACCCAACATTTTACTGATTTTATACTTATACTTTTAATGTTTTAATAAATGTTTGGTACAGTTTAGCCAAAATTGGCTCTTGCGCCAATAACCCCAACACTCACACTCACTCTGTATACGCTACAAACTATAATAAAAAAAGACAGTACTTTTTTGGGGGGAGGGAGACCGTTGGCAGCATTAATTTTTTTTTCTTACCTAATAAAACATAAAACACAGAATAAGAAGTTTTTAAAGTTGCTTCAGCTCATGCACCTTGGTGTGGTGTGGTAGTTAGGAGAGAGGGGTGCCAGCTCAGGTGTCGTCCACATCACTTGACCATGGTTCAAAATTATGCGGACCGCCGCCAAAAGCCCTTGTGTAGCTGAATTGTGCGATGTTAATATTCACTCACTCAGCCCATGCACCATAAGCACTCAAACTCATGCATTGTGTGGTTGGTTTACAACAGCTAATAAATTTTTACTGTTTCACATTTGGCAATCTTTTTTGTTGCATTTTTACTGCCCCCCCCCCAAAGAAAAGTACCGAAAAGACTGAATAAAATCTTGTTGAATACAGAAGTTGGCTTAATTCTGACTAAATTTTGTGGCTGCAGTAGTCAAGTGGTCACAGTTAGGAACTCATGGCCAACGTTCTTGTCAAGATGTGTAATCCAATCCTTGTGTCACTAAAGGCCTGTAATGTAGAGAAGTTAATCATTTGTCAAATGTTATAAAGCTGAGTGTCCTTATGTTGCCAATAATGTGGCAATTTGGAGAATGGTATATCAACTTAGATGACCTCATCACCATTGCTCAAAATTATGAAGCCCAATGCCAGTAGCCCATTTTTTGATGTAAAATTCAACTTTAGTGAAACAATATATCAGATTACACTAATCAAAATACAATAGTGGTGGAATATTGCATCACTATGTAACATTTTTCTATTCTAGTGAAAATCATTGATGAGGTTTAAGTTGTGTAGAAAGAAAAGTCTGTAGATTGAACTTGAGTGTCAATGTTACCTGCAGATTATGATTTAATCTAAAGAAATTGCATTTTAAAAATGTTAATAATTGTATGTTATTGTCTTTAATTAGTTATTTTAGATGGCTAAAGACATTTTATAATCAGTTATTCATTTTTGTGAATATTTTAAATTTTTAATGGCCTTAAAATACAAAAGTATGTGTAAAACTATTGCCAAATTAATTGTATTCCATACAAGAATTGAACAGTTTACTTTCTTGTGTTTTGTTTTCAAAATATAGTTAAGTTATTCCTAATATACATTTTTCAATGCTATTTATTTGTTAAGTAGTGGCTGACATACTAATTGTTCAATGTAATGTTCCAATACAACCAATTTTATGATTTAAATTATTTGAATAAGAAGTGAACTTGTTGTTTATAATCATTGAAAAGTTTCACATTATTTGTATAAAATGCTCTTTAATATATTAAAGTTTTGTATTTCATATACCTTGCTGGCTTATTTGATATTCTTTCTTATACGGAAAAAAATTAAGATTTCAAAATATAATTTTTAGCCTTTCAATTTTTTACAAAAAAAAAAAAGTTGGTTACATATCCTGTGATCTTTCCAAAACAAGTATCATAATGCATTAATATGAGATATTTTATTTTATCAAGATTGATCATTTAGCCACCTCATATTGATTCCAAGTAAAATTTATTGTTCCCTAGAAGTATTAAGATGGAATCAATAGCAATAAAGTTTTACAATTCCAATGTGAACGGAAGATACCAATAAGTTAATTTATAAATGAATCACTTGTGGGTTTGTTGTTGCCCATCTCCATGTCTAGCCAAGCTAGACCAAGTCCATGATCTCATTCACTCTCAAAAAGTCCGGCACCATTAGAGAGTCCTCATACAGATCTTGTTTTGTAAACCCCAGACAGTCAAGAATGTGTTCTGGAGATGCCTGGCAGGCAGAACACCTAACACAAGTCAGAAAAACTTTGTTTCCATCTTTAAAAGTCAAAGTTCGGAGGTGACCATTCCGGAAATGAGTTAAAATAGTTTGTTCGTGCCTGCTGCACTGAAGGGAAAGTGAACCACCAGGGTGTTAAACTTCATACCAGTGATGAGCTGGAGGAATAGTTGATTGCTTGTTGGTGATGTAGGTGGAGTGCAGTTCTGAATAGGTGAGAGGGGCTGAGTTCCTAGTGGGTTGAGCTGCGCCATCTTTTGCTGGGGCATCAGCAATCTCTGCTTGCAATGTGGGCTTACTTGCCTCTGGTGTATTAAAAATTTTAAGGCTCTTTTATCTTTATCATACTTCTATCATCTAAAACTATATAAATTTTATTCTCTGGTAAAAGTCTATTTCTCAGATTGAACTTAAAATGAAAATGAAAGTAATTTTTAGAAAAATAAAATAGTGTTGAATATTTTTTAATTAAAAAAATAAGTTGCACTATGAATGTTTTTTTCAATTTAGTGTGATCTATCTTCCAAAAACTTTTGAGTAAAAATATTACCTTTAACTTTTAACTCAAAGACTATCAATATAATGATAATATATACATATAACCAGTTTTGAGATTATATTAAAAATTTTATATGAATCATATGTTAAACAGCATGTGTTACTAGGTAACTTTTTTTTTTCCTTTCAATTTTAGATACTGAAATAGATTGGAAAGCTTACATGCAAGAAGTTGAAGGTGTTCTAAATGGTACTTTAGATTATCAATTCTTAAAGGGTGATACTGGACCTCTGGTGTAAGTGGGTTATTTAAAAAAGCAAGTTTTTACTTTTTAAAGTTATTTTCCATTTTATAACTGTTTTAATTTCTAATTTATGAAATTCCTAAAATTTTCTGTGGAAAATGTATGTTTAGGTTTAGAAAACAAGTCTGTGCACTTACAATATTGGAACATGCTTAACATTTCAATTTAAAAATACCTAGGATATCATTATCTAGTTATTTCAATATGCCAATAGTTTTTTTAATGCTGTTGAGAATTACTAAATGAAATAATGAATTAGAATAAATGCATTAATACATTAAGAAAATGGGAGACTTGTTCTGAAAACAGTTCACATTTCATGTTTTTTGGCATATATATGATAAAATAATGTAGGGTAAAATTTTGCCATATGTCTTAATAAAGTATAATTTTTATAGCTTTTCCAATTGTGTTTATTGGTCCCCCCCCCCTTCAATTTGGATTTTAGTTTTCTTTTGCCATTTAATTGGATCCATTTTTAATTATATATAATACATGAACATTTTTTGTTGGGGTTATTTTGTTGTTTCTTTTTTACACGGACACCTACTTCTATCATTTCTTTTTATTATTTCTGCTGTTTTCCTGTAATATATTTCTATAGAAATATATATATATATATATATACAATTTAAAAATGCATCCTTATCATCTGAACACAATTTCACTCGATCCCTTATCTCTTGCTATCATCTTCATATGTAATAATATATTTGAGATTTGATTTTTTTAAAAATTTTGTTCAACCATATTAGGGTTGAAATGTAAAATAGGCAAAGTCAATTTTTTGACCACCAGAACTGGGCGCCAAGCAACTTAATTTAGCGATAGGTATCTATTTTTTTTCTAATGGGGCTGCGCATTGGTATTTTAAACCTTTGCAGACCTAGTACATTCCCCAGGAAGCTGGTATCACTTTTTAGCGCTGCACCATATAGGCGATACTAATTACAGCAAGCAATTTTGAGGTCCAGTTTCCTCCACAGAGGGAGGAAACCTGAGTTCCTCTTCCTGAGTTTCCACCTGAGTTCTTGATGATGCGAATCTGCACTAGGATTTAATTTTACCAAGAGCATCCAAGCCAAACAGACACTCTAAGGATCTTTTACATGCCGCATAATCATATGACATGGCCGCTGTCGATTTTCTGCATCATGAAAATCCACCGACTTGGGCCAAGGTTGAACCCACAACCTTGGGTGCAGAAGGCCAGCGACAAACCAACCACGCCACCCAGATAGGTATGCAAGAATTTACAAAGGGGAATTTTGCAATGAAAATAAAGAAATATTAATGAGAAATAAAAAAAATTCTGAAATATTTATAAAAAAGTTGCTTAGAAACCGATTTTTTTGGTTGCCAAAAAATTGACATTGCCGAGAGGCCCCCTATTCTACACTTTAATCCTTCATTGACTTTGGATTCTTTAGATCAGTGATGCTCAACCTGCAATCCATGGGCTGCATGTAACCCACTTGCCTTTTCTGAGTGGCTCATTGCACTAAAAAGCTCAATTATTAGAGAACAGTGTACTAAAAATTTAGCAGGAAATTCTATCAATCAAATCTTATCAATTTCGATAGTAGAATATAAGCAAGAGGCTTAGTCATGGCTGAAAGAAAATCAAACCTATCCCATAACTCAGTAAAAATATGCATATAAGTAAATATTTTTTGTGTATGTTTGATAGAAAAGTTGTAATAGTATTGAAAGTAAAAGCCAAAAATGAGCTTTAATATTTTGATCAGTTCTGCTTTGCCCAATGTTGCTTTGGTCTTGTAGTGTATTTTTTACATTATCCTCAAGTTGCCAGCTGTGTGAAATACCTGTCATGTTTTATGTGGCTGGGAGGGGGGAAGAAAGGTTGAGTACCCCTGCTTTAAACCCTTGTTCCCAATTAAGTTGATTAAATACTTTCATGAATGTATCACTTTTAAACAAAATTATTTTTTAAGATTTACTATCTGTTTTCAGTAGCATTCTCTTAAATCAGTGAAGTAACAAAGCTTCCTGTTGTATAAATAATCATGTTCTGACCACATGTGAAAAAATTGATATAACTTTGGTTGGTGATAGTCAAAGTGCACTATTTGAGAGAATAAATATGTATGTGTTTTAGTAACATACTTTTAAATACTGTTTTTGCTGTTTTAATTTTCTTTTCTTTCAGTTACTTGTAAAAACAAATCATCTGTGACAGAAAAAATACTACTATTTTAGATTATTTGAAAAAAATATGAAATTATAAAGCAGTTATGTTATATATACTAATGAAAAATGAAGGAATTTTTATGTTTTCAAATGAAAGAAGGAAATATTGCTACTCTTAAAGAGCACTCTTAGTTATATTTTTCTCAATATTCACTCAAAACATTGTTTATCAGAAATATACAAAAGCTTTAAGCAGCTTAAATTGTATTGTTTGCTTTTTACTGTTTTAGAGTATGCATTTCAAATCAGATAATGCTTGATATATACTCTCCTAAAATATTTTCGCTGAGAACTGCTTATTAATTATATTGTTTTATCATATACCATATATTTTTGAATATAAGTTGATCTGTGTATAAGTCAAGGGTATATTTTTGTTGCAAAAATTTACACAGAATTAAAAACCTGTTTATATAACCAATTTGAAAAAATTAAAAAGTTCCTGTTGTTTGAAAATGTTACTAGGTGGGTAAAAAGGGGGGAAATATTTTCTAATTCAATTGCTGTAAAGTAAAATACCTTCTTCGATGGCTCACCAGCCCTGATTATGTTATGGCCTTCTCCAGGCATCTGTACTTTTGGCAACTGTTTTCTCGTTTTTAACCTTTAAAATATTAAGTTATTTTTCAATGCAATCAATCCATCTTAGTGGGGGTCTGCCCTGTGGTCTCTTTCCCATGGACTTTTTTATCAGAAAGATTTTTTTTTGCAACTACAATCTTCATTCATTCTAACCAGATGACCAACACACTTAAGCCTCTCTAAATTGACAAATAAAGTTTCAAATTAGATCATCTTCTTTACTTGAACCTCACCAAGAATACACATTGTAAGATCTTTCTCTCAAAAATTCTCAAAGCTTCCTCATCACGTAAAATCAATGCCCAAGTCTCTGATGCATGAGTCAGGACAGATCTTATAAGACAAGAAGCAATTTAGTTCTTAATTTGAGTTAACTAGATTTTAAATAACTCTTCATCTATTATTCTATTATCCATTAAACATCTATTTGCAGCAATATTTTTTTATAAATTTCTGGGATCAACTTATTTTTATTATGTATCCAAGTTAAATACCAATGATGGTTTTATTTTTAATAACACTCTCTGAAGCTAATACATTTTATTTATTCATTTGTTATCTTGTTTGATATTTGTTGTAGTCATCATATTTAAATTTTATTTTTCAAAAACCTATTATTATTAAAACACTGTTTTTGAATTAACAAACCTTCTCATTTTTTTATGCACCTCATTGTTCAGAATTATTATAGACTTATCTATGCTTTTGATTGATTTTTAGAATAATGGAATCCTACTCATAAATTAGATTTCAATTTCGTATTTCAAAAATGTTAGTTAGTATAACAAATTTTTTTATTGTATTTTTATAATTAATATGATAAATTATATAAATTTCAGAATTATTTAACATTTTGTTATGGTTACTGCTAAAAATATACATATTGTATAAATATTTTTGTATTACTTATGTTTCAGGTATCCTGGTGGATTTGTGTATGTTTATTCAATTTTGTATGCAATAACGCAAAAAGGAACAAATATTTTCCTAGCTCAACATCTATTTGCTTTTCTTTATTTGGCAACTTTGTACTTTGTGTTTAGACTTTACACAAGATCTCAAATTGTAAGTAAAATATAAATTCTTATCTTAAATCAGATTTTATAATATTGTGTAATTTTATTTGGAAATTAATGCATGTAAACATTCATATACATTTAAAGTATAATACTTTTTGTTAATTTTCCAATCAGGCCAACCATCTGGCAAAAATTATTTAATATAGATTTTGGTATTAAAATGAACTTCTTATTAATATACTCAGTTTTTTAGATTTAGTTGTTTGCCTTTTTGTTTGGTAAAATAATTTAGAAAATAGTGTAATTTCTATGATATTTTCAGAATATACATAATTGTAGAAGAGTAAACTGGCCCATTTTTAAAACCATTTCTTCCTCTCCCTCATCTTGTCATGATTTTTTTTCTTTGTATGATATAATTCTAATGATAAATATAACACTGATTTCATAAATAAACTTTATTTTATTTATTTTGAATAATAGACAAAGTTCGTTTCTGTTTTCCAGCAGAATTTTCATACTAATTTTTAAATTGCTTTATCTTTTTTTTATAAATGTTCCTTATTTTTATTTAAACTTTCTGCCAGATCAGCAATCCCAGTAGTTAATAAATCTTGTAATTCATTGATGGCAGAGTTTTCAATATATAAAGTAATAAAATTCAAAACGGTATCATTATTTTTACAGTTGTCACACGATTCATCTGTCTATGTTATGAATCTCAAACAAGTGTTTAACAAAACAGTCAGATTTTTGACGCTTTTGTTAAACACTTGTTTTAAATTATCAAATTAAATTAGATCCGAATCTTCGCGTGTTTGTTTTTCCAAACACACATACATTTATCCTAAATTTTTGCTACTGTATTCTGTTATTTAAGACTTTTTCTATTGTGCTTTCTACTGCAAGCATCTTATTCATTTTTTATTATTATGCTCTCTTCATTCTTAATATACTACATTGTATCTATTGAATGAATTCCTTTTCTCTTTTGTGGAATTATGATAAAATCAGGGAATTTACTGAAGTTTTGCACACTGGTGTATACAGAGGTTTCAGTAAAATTTTGTGAGATATAATTAAACATTGTGATTTAAGCATAGACATGTAATCATTGTGAATTAAGCATAGACATTAATGTTCAAAGTTATGTAGAAGTATGCTCTGTCTAAAGAATTATTTTTAGTTTGTTAAATCTGAGAATTTAACATTCAGCATTTTTGAATTATCTTACCCTTTTCTGAAATTCAGGATTGGGGGAAATAAATTGTTGTCACAAGATTTTGTTTGTATATCGTCATTATAGATAATAGTGCTTGTAAAATACTAGTATTTCTTAAAATTATTTTTTAACTGCTTAAAGAAAGGAAATATCTTTTTATTGTCAGTGAAAGAAACTTCTCTAGTGAAATATTATCTGAAACGAGCTTGATGTAAACATTTTTATAACACTTTATTATGACTAATAATCTGAATTCTGATTTCATATCAGAAAAAGATTCTGCTTAGAAACACATATATGTAGCATTTTCACTGGAATCAAAAGTGGTCCAGGCACATATTTATCTGTTAGATATTAATAATGCGCAACATGGCTGGCACAAATGATATGACCTTTTTCAGATTAATAATTTGTTTCACAAAGACATACATAGCAAAAAGAATGTATGAATGGGCAACCTTTTATGTACGAAGGCATTATTTCATATTTAAGAGATGTCATCTTTCATACTTTTCATACTCAAAGCTTCTTGAGCATTTGTTAATCATATAATTTCTGGTATAATGTGACACATGATTGGTCAGATTCTGTAGCTAATGCAATGTTGCATCATCTCTTCAGGAAATGTGTCAGCATATCGCTATTTGAAGAGATAGAGCTGCAGTTAAAATTGTATTTTCAGTTAGGCAGGTAAAAGAAGTGAATTAATTAACACACAACATATCTTGAAGGGTTCAAGATCATCATGAATTAAAAAAGGTCACTCATAAGAAAATTTAACTAGTGAATTATTACATACAAAAATGTTTTTCATGTAAATAATTTAAACAATGTTTACAATGAACTTTTATTTCAGTATTATTATGGCTATTTCAGAGATAAATTTTTTGACAGAAATTTCAGTTCATCTGATCTTTTGAAGAAGGAGAGGGTATTTGAAGTTTTGTTAGGAAATGCTTAGAATTTGAAAACTTTAAAATGATATCCTATATTCTAAAATTAGCATAATTTTTTTGCTTTTCTAAAATTTTAATTTATTACATTAAGTCATTGTACTAATATATTAATATTTTAACATTAAGGTTTTTTTTTCCATTTTTTTAAAAAAAATTTGTGCTATAAGTAAAATATTTGTGCATAATATAATTTTTAGATTCATTTTACATTTTAAATTATTGTAATTATATATAACATTTTGATTGTAGGTCCCACCATATGCTCTGATATTTATGTGTTGTACTTCATATAGAATTCATTCTATATATGTTCTTCGACTTTTCAATGATCCTGTTGCTATATTTTTTCTTTTTGTGGCTCTGAATTACTTTTCAGATGATAAATGGTACACTGGCTGCTTTTTCTTTAGGTATGAAACATTTCAGATTTAAGTTTCCTAGATGTTTAAAAATGCAAATGTGTGAAATTTTGTTTTGATAAATTTTGCTAAAATTTTTAATTATTGTTTTTAAAAACTTTTTGCTTTTTTTTCGGAGATAAAAATTTTTAAATGAATTTTTTTCAAAAACATTATTTGTTAAAATTTTTTAGTTTACAAATTCATTATTTACACATTTATAAGCCGTATTTTCTATATATATTAAAAAATTTTGCTGGATGGTCATCCATTTCAGTAATGATTTTGAGTAAAACAAAATAATTGGTATTTTATATTTATCTAAATGTTTATATTTTAAAATTTACAATTGTGTAGTATTTGCTATTTTACTATTTTTGTGATTTTAATCATTTGTATATTTTATTTATTTTTTCAGTTTTGCTGTTTCTATCAAAATGAACATTATGCTTTTTGCCCCCGGTCTTCTGTTTGTACTCCTACATTCCATTGGGATGCGAGAAACATTCTACTGCATATCACTGTGTGGTATTATACAAGTAAGAATTTTACCTTAACCCCCCCTTAAATTACAATACACAATTTTGCTGGAAATCTTTATTATATAGATATTTTTTAAAAAGTGAACATTATTAAGAGAAGCAAGAACTTATCTCCATGTTCATATTGATAAAGCTTTTTATTTGTAAGCTTTTACAGTTTTAAGTAATAGTCGAATTTTCTGTAAATATTGTGTTTGTTTTGTATGGTTAAATTATATTAGGGTAAAAATTTGATTTTGTTTTTTTTATGTGATTGTTTCCTGTCAAATGGATTTGCATAGTTATAATGTTAAGTTACTGCATAATGAAAAAGAATTTCTTGTCTCTCTGAAATCAAAACAAGGGAAATGGAAATGCTGTGTTTTTCACAATTATTACTATTCTACACTTGTAATTAGTGGCAGAACAGAATTTAAACTCTCTTCATTAAATAAAATATTATAATTTTTACTTTCATTAATTATTTTATTTTATTTTGTGTTCTAAAAAAGCATTTAACTTATTTTTTTTAAAAATTGAGTAGCATTTTTGAAGTAATAATTCAAACAACTCTAAAGTTTGAAAGTTAATATAAAAAGTATAAATTTTCGAAAATAAAGATTGCATTTTTGTATGATGTAGTTAACATAATACAAAGGAAAATTTGTTTTATCATTGTCAAAAAAGAGTTTTTAGGGTTTTATATATTCTTCAAACTTTTAAGTGTTGCTTTATAGTCATTTTACTTTTTTTTTTGTAAATATATCAAATGTTTCTACGTTTGTCAAAAGAAAATTGTAGAATTTTATATACTCATTGAAAGAATCATCATTCAAAAGAAAATCATTGACTACCAAAGATTTCAAAACAACTACCTCCATCCCATCAATGAAATCTCTTCACTCTATGTAAAGATGGTAATTCATGTATAATCTGTACTTTTCATTATTGTAATATATTAAGTTAATAATAATAGTTTAATCTTATTATTGTCAGTATTAAAACTAAACCTAAAATGTATAATTATAAGTATTAATATTGACATAAAAACATTGCTCTGATTTTTCTGTTATTTGAAAAATTTTCATGAGTTTTTTAGGAAAGAGAAATGGATAAAGATTTTATAAAAATTTCATACTTCAGAAATTTGTATTTTAATAAAAAAAATAATAAATTTTTTAATACAATATTCAACTTTTGTACAATGTCAGGTATTTCAATAAGTATATACATAAAAAAAGAGTTTTGTTAATTTAGAAATTTAAATATGTATTGGAAAAAAAATTCCTCTATTCATAAATGAAAGCTATTGCTTTTTAAATGTTCAAATTGAAAACAGCATTGTGTAGGTGCTTAATAATGAACTTTTCATTTTTCATTGCAAGTTTATCATTTGATACTTATTTACAAAGCAGATTGAAATACATAATTATTTGTCTATAAGTTACTTAAATCTTTAAAATTAGACATGTTTTTGGTATGGGTTAACCTGTAAAGAATTGGCAAAAGTAAGTAAGGAGCACTTCATCAAGCAGCAGTTAAACAATTTGTTTCAATGGTAATAACTAGCATGTTACATTTTTATGAAAGTTATTCCATGTCTTATGATTTCACAAATTTTTTAAAAGAAAACCAAATTTTGAGATGATCAGAATTTCTTGAATAAATATTGAGTTTTTTATGATAGCTTTTATTTATAATTTAGAAAAAGAGGAATCTATTTCAAAGAAAATAATTATTTTTAATGTTTGAAATAATGGGTTGAAACTTTTTTGGCTAAGAAAGTTTTTCAATATGAAAAATACAGAAATCAGATATTGTGGTCAATTTTTAAAAAAAAAAACATTTTTTTATGTAGCTTCTTGTTGGACTTCCTTTCCTTCTAACCAATCCTGTGAGTTACATTTCAAGGTCTTTTGACTTGGGAAGAATATTTCTGTATGAATGGACAGTCAACTGGCGGCTCATACCTGAGGAAATATTTGTGAATCGCGTATTTCACCTGTGCCTTCTTTTACTTCATCTCATTATACTTGCTGCCTTCGCTTATTCTTGGACCAGGTACTTATTTTATCATTAAAATAGTATTGCATATTTTTTCAACACATTCTTTTAGTTCTAAAAACTTTTTTTTGTCATATACTTATATTCAATTTTTATCCCTAGGAAATTTGGCATTCGAAACTCGGGAGAGAAACGTTCCTTAGCTTTCGACAGTATCCTTTCATTCACAAAATATTAAGTACATGTAGTTTATATTAATGTAAAATTGCATGTGTGATCTTTCTGTAAATGTATAAATCTGTGACACTGTTTATTAGGCACTCCAATTACCTTGAGAACTAAATGTGTATTTTATTCTTTTTACTCTATACATGGAATATTCATCTTTACATTTCCTTAAACTTTTCTGAAACAAAAAATGAGAATTAAATTGTTGTATCATGTTTAAATATTTCTGTTTAGATATACAGTTAACTAAAACACATCATTTATAAAATCTGTGAATTTTGTATAATTTATAAGCTTGAACCATTAGCTTTGTATTTATCTAGATCTATTTCAGTCACTAATTAAAATTATATATTTATGTATCAGGAGTAGAGGAAAAATAGACTTTCTTCTATTTCTCCCTTTCTTTCGTTCTGTATAACTACTTTTTTTATAAACCAACTGATTAGCTCAAAAATTATAAAATTCCATATCAAAGTCATCCAATTAGTAAATTTTTATTCCTTATAAAATAACTGTGTCAAAATAGATGTTAGTTTAACATAGTTTTCTGAAAAAGGCTCTTCAATTCTTATTTACCCCCCCCCCCTTTAAGCCTTTTCCTAATGTACATCTGGAATTTTGTAAGATTACTTGATGCTAGTTAGAAAACATAATCCAGAATCAAACTATCAGTTTATATTTTTTTTTTAAAAAAACTTTTCTTTATGACAGAAAATTTTTTGAATCAATCTCTAAATTCCTAAAAGTTATTAAAAAGATTTAGTATAAAACTAAGTTTAGGTTACACTAATCTTAAACATCTCCAAGCTTTTTTGATATACTCTTATCCTTATTTGAATCAAATTATGTTAAGCAACTGTAAATAAAAAAACAAATTGAGAAGCCTGAACTTGAACCTTAACAACTTTATAGATAATTTAGCTTCACAATAGGACTAATAGATTATATAAAACATTATCACTTTATATATTTTTAATATTTAAAAAAATTATTTCTTCAAAGGTTGTTAAAAAAACTATAATAAAAACTAATATTTGCTTAGAAATATATTTTTTTCTTTTTAGCAAATGACTTCAATAATTAATCGTAACTAAAAATCAAATATGTTTATGAGATTGTAAAGTTTTTAATAATGGAATTTTCTCATGAGGGATACATGTTTATTTTTCAGTTATTTATTTCTTGAACTTGTCTGTGTCTTAACATTATTTTTTTCAGGGTCAATATGTATGGTGCAGATGAGAGGATTGATAAAATAAGTTTTTAGACTATATCAGTTTTATTCTCTTCTATAAAAGCTCCTTAGCTTACTCTAGATTTCTTATTTATTTTTTTTGTATCAAATTTTGTTGGAATAGCATTCAGTCGTTCTCTTCATTACCAGTTTTATGTGTGGTACTTTTTTACACTTCCACATTTATTATGGTCAACAAATTATAATCCAGTTTTGAAGTAAGTCATACATTTTTTACTTCCCCCTTCTAGTTTTCAAAGAAAATAATGTATTAATCAGCATATTTTACTCTAAATTTACTGTGATATATTTAAAGGATATACAAACATAGAATGACACTCGTATATATATAGGAATGACAACTGAGTATTCATCTGTGTAGTTCTATAGTTCAATTTAAATGTAGAAGTGGGCCGTGAGTAGCCTAGTGGTTAGAGCATTGGACTCCGAACCAGAAGGCCTGGGTTCGATGCCACCAAATGCCCGCTGAGTATATACAGAGAACGTGCTCGTTAAATCAGTGGGCCCGAATGGTGTCGCCAGCTATCATGTTGTACCAAGCAAAATCGCACTGTCACTTTCATGGAGGCTCAAATGCTTAGGCAAATGACAGGTGTAAAATTTTAGTCCTTAGCCGCGATGAATTTTGTGGACCTTGATCTTATGTTACTGTCAATCAGGTGGCCTAAGCAACAACAACAAATGTAGAAGTAAAGGACTACACACAGATAGAACTTTGCTGTAGGAAGCTGTTAATTGTAATACTCATATATTTACTAAAAGAATTCCTTTTCTATATATAATATCATTAATTATGAAATCAAAATATTTCAGTGTTATAAAATTGTATCTTATGACTTTTTTCAAATATGATCAAAATTGCTTTTTATTCCATTTACAATATAATAAAAACGTGAATTTTTTAAAATTTAATTAAGAAATAATATTTCATATTTAACATTTTATACATAATTATTTGGTTCTGCGTGAATAATTTTGAATTAAAGTGTAAACTTTTATGTTCTTCTATCAAATTTTGAGGAATTGTTAATTAACATTAAGAATTTTAGTTCATCTTGGTTTTATTTTATTTGGTTTTTATACGACTATATCTTGAACTTTTGTTCCAAATGCGGTTTTCTATATTTTTCTACTGTGGCTACTTATTTCTTACCTATGCTTTCTGGTTATACTTCTATTTATGCTTTGCTTATTTACACTTATAGCTATTTAGTATATATTAATATGTATTGTTATTAATTATATATGTGTATGTATAATTTTTTTACTGCTTTGAATATCCTTATCACTGTATGCTGATTATATATTCTATGTTTAAGAAATCTGATTGTTACATAAATGTAATTAATGAATAAAAAATAATAGAAAGCAATTGATTTAGAATTATAAGTATTCTATTCAAATATTGATATTTTTTTATTAGAAATTATTATTTCAACTGTTGAATGCAAGTTTATGTATACAATATATGTGTGAATATGTTAAACATTTCCTTCTCTTTTCAATCATGATTGTCTTCCTTTGTTAAAACAAAAAAAAGTCTATTTTAATTTTTTTTCTATTCCTCTAAAATATATTTGTCTATAATTTTTATCTTTGTTTTTTATTTAAAGAAGATCCTTCCACTGTTATAGTTTGTTTCAGTATTACTTGTGCTTAAATGTAATTTTAATAATTTTTAAAGCTTATTTTGCCTATTTGGGATTTCGTAATTGAACATCGATTTTTTTTTCTGGTTTGTTTAAAAATCATGAAAGCTAAGTCTTTATCTTTGCTTATATCTGTCCCATAAATTCTCCAAGTTTCTTAAGTCAGGGTGCTTTTTCACCCCTTTCTCAATCACACTTAAATCTATTTATGTCTAAAATACTTTTCTTACATCTTTTTTAAAGAAAGATGCATAATTTCTTAAATTTATTGTTGTATTGTGTTTTTCCCTGAAAACTGATAGCAATTTTTGGTATGCAAAAAGTTTTACAATTTTCAACCATTCTGAACTGATGGTCGTGCTACATGCTGATTAATATTTACCATATTTACAAATTTATTCTAAGATTTTGCATAATATTGATACTCCATAAATTTACAAATCTAGATTTTGTTTTTTGTTCATTTCAGATTGTTTGTTCTGGGTGTCTTAGAGTTGTGTTGGAATACTTTCCCATCCACCATCTTGAGTAGCATCCTTTTGCATGCATGTCATTTATTCATCATGACCAATCTCTTATACCATGGCTGTCCAGTACCTTATATAAAACCCAAAAAGGCAGCACCATAAGTTGTATTATTAATACAACAATGTTCCTAAGCCCCAATACTTTGTGATTTTAAACTTTAGATACTTATAGCTTTACCTTTTAAAAAGTTTTTTTCTAAGAAAATACTTAAAGCAATAAAAAATTTAAAAATTTTTTTTTTTATTATTATTATTTTGATGTAAAATCAAAGAGCTTACATTGCACATTGTTTGTTAACATACTTATGAAAAGTATTTATGTTAAAGAAAAATTTGGATTGTTAAAAGTATTTATATAAACTTATTTGGTGAAAGAAACAATAAATCTATGTTCATTTAACATATTTTGACTTGTAATTAAAAAAATTATTTCTTTTTTAATTTCAAAAGAAAAGAAGCTTTAAATTTTTCTTACATCAAAATTTTTTTGTGTTTAAAGTGTATGTAACTTTTCTTGCCTATAATGATATACTATGATTTAAAAAGAGTTTCATTTATCATAACATTTAGTAATTCCCATAATCACCAATTGCGATATTTTGTAATTAGTGTGTGAACAATGCATTTCTAGTCAAGATTATTTTGATTTTACTTTTGTAATATTACTTCAAAATAAGTAAACAAACTTTCTGTAATTGTAAAATCTGTTCAATAAAATCCTTATATTTGCATTTTTATAAGAAAATTTTTATTTTCACATAATGTAATTTATTAAAAGTCAATTGTAATAAAATATTTAATTATTTATTATGTGTGTATGTTTTTGAATGTGTGTGAAAATTCAAGTGTGTTTATAAATTTCAACACAATGCATATTTTCTGAAATGCTGCATTAAATATTGTATTAAATCTACATCAATAGCCTTGAACATTTGTATAAATATTATAATTAAGGTTATAAGAGTTAATTTATTTTAAAGTACTAATTATGTTTTAAGCTTTTTTACGTTAATTGACTTCTAAATAATATTAAGGTATTAGTAATTGATTTTTTTGAAGAATATTTAACTTTTTTTTATACTTTGAAATAATTAAATATTATTCATCTTTTTTATTTTACTTTATTATACTTTACTATCAGATTCATTATATTATATTTAGAGCTTTCTTTAATAGTGTATTTATAATGAGGAACGTTGTTTTATAATGGATTGTTGTAGTTATTTAAATGAAAATCTTTAGTCTTATTTATTATCTATTAACATTTCTTTTTGAATTTTGTTACGTATTACTTGAAAGGATGTTAGAAAGTGTCTATTCAAAATCCCTAAAACTGTTACACCCCTTCCCCGTTTGACATAGATATATATACAATTTAGAAAAGTTTTTGGAATTCATTATTTAAATTTAAACAATTATTGAATAAATGTATTTAAGTCAAATTATTATGTCATGTTTGTAATATATATTTTTCAATACCATCGAAAACTGTAGTTAATTATTTCTTTGTCATATATGAATATGAATGCTTATGTTTTCTTTAACACTGTCAAGGAAGTATGGTACTTATGTTTTCTATATTTAACCCTTTCAAGACCATGATCACATATATATGATCACTTCAGGGAACTCTGTATCATGTGAAATTGTATTTTTCTTGTTCTAAGACCCGTGATCACATTGATGTGATCTGAATTTGGAACATAGGGAATTAGGATTGATTATAAATTTCAGCATATTTTATTACCATAATAATTTCATATGAATTTTTAAATGGAATTAGGCTTAACAGGGGGAAAATTGCCTGGTTCTGAACAGGTTAAGGGAGTTTGAAATGACTAATTATAATTTGCTTATGCAATTGAGAATTTTTATAGCCTGGTGGCAAAATCATTAAAAGTAGTCATCTTGTACTAAAAGGTAGTTAAAAAGAGTGATATACTTCTGCAAGGGATTTTATTCTCCACCTGATAAATTTAAGATGGTCTTTCACCAATAATTCATTTTGGAGTTTTAGTGAGATATTAAAGTAAAAATATGTGAGGTATTAAAGTAATTTGAACACATGCAGATAATTAAGTTTAATTATAATTTAGAATTTACGAATAGATAAATAAGTATATATAACTATACAAACATTTTATCAGAAAATGAATTTATAACTCTTATACTTGAAGTACTGTCATTGCATTTATTGTACAACTTGTATTAGTTTTGACTTATATTAAGTCATTTCTTATAGGAAATAAATATATTTCTCTGATAAATTGATAACACAGCATCAATGCTTTTTTTTCTTTTATAAAATTGTTAGAAAAATTCCACAATGCTTTGTCAGCAGATGAAATGATGACCAATGCTATAACATCAAATTTCCAGATTTTGATACAAAAGTATAATGTATGTCATATTAGAACTATAAACTGTTTCTTTGGTGTAATCTTTTTTCTGACTCATTGTGTGATGTAATAGTGAATACAATAATAATATACTTCTCCAAAATGTGATGCAGATAAATAATTTTTTATTCATCTTCTCTCCTGCTGTTTTGTGTTAAAAGCCTAATTCTGATTGAAACATTTTAAATGTATCAAGATTGTGTGTTCAACATAGAATCATTAATATTGATGTATCCTTTTTAACTGGAATGTTCTTAAATTAAATCCTGTAAATAGACACATTATGATTTATTTATTTTGAAGCCAGGCTTATATGCCTTGCCTGTATTCCATTTCCATTTTTTATAATTAAGTAAAGTAAATTTCTGAGGTTATATTCAAAATTGTTAAAATGGTGGTTTTTTTTGTAAAAATAGTTGCATTATATTGGTAACAAATGTAACTGCTATTTAAACATATCTTTCTAATATTGCTTAACATGGAGTTTATAATTGGATGTAAGCTATTTTTATTATAAGAAATCTAAATACATTTATGTTACTGTTTTCATCATAATGAATCTGGGTCTGCTTCATTATTGTTAAAATTAAAATTTCAAATATGTTAGAATGCTATCGAATTTTAATTAAATAAAGTTTTTTGACTTAGTCTTCCTAAGTACGAAATAATGACTGTGAATGTTTCAATGAGTTTGTATGTTAAATGTTTTGATTTTCATTGTATTTATTTTAATATTGTAATTACAGTGCATTTAAATTTGTATTGAATCTCTTTGATATTCAGTTGTTGCAATGGAAATAATGACTTAATTAAAAATATTTATCTTGGTTTTTAAGTTCCGTTATTTTCTAAAGGAATAGCCGAGTTCATTTGTATGAAATTATTTCATTCTAATGAATTTTTGTTTTTATAATTAGTAACAATCTAATTTTTAAAGGGCCAGTGTTGTTTTTGTCAAGTCCTAACGTCACTAAAGATTGGCAGTTTAATGTAAGTTAAATCTTACATAAATGAGACTAATGTTAGTTAAATCTGTCAACATTCAAAGTGTTCACATTGACATTGTGTGGAAATTTGAGAAGTGTCAGCTCACAGGTGTCTCCTCTTGAACATAGCTCAAAGTTACAGAATGGCTTAATTTACTCACCTGTCTCAAAAAGCTCTCATGTTGTTTTACAATACGATGTTAATAAATCACCAATAATTGCATTTGCAGTGCTTTGTTGTACATTTATGAGTGTTTGGCACAAATCGGTCAAATATAGCCCTTTTGCCAATAGAATCAATCTAAACAGTATTTAGCTGTTTACTATATTAAGAAAATTGTTGGTCTTCATCATTATTTTTATTATTTTTTGTTCATTTATTTTTATATCTCATCTCATTTTTTTTCTTCTAAAATTGTAATGAGATTTTTATGTTGTTTGTAACATGTTTTTTAAACATGAAAATGAAACAATAATTCAGATTAATATTTTCATTGCTTAATTTCTTAGTATGAAATTAAAAACATCTGTTTGCTTAGAAGAAAAAAAATAACTAATATGTAACTTTATTTCATAAAACGGATTATTTTAGTGTTTTTTTTTCTGTTTGTAGTATAAAAATAATACTTTATGTATAAAATATGTGTATGAAAACATATTTTATACATATATGTATAAAAATATTTTTCCATCCTTGGAATTTTTCTTCCCAAAAAACATGTGTGGTACTTCGTTATAGCTTTATGGGAACAAACAGCAGAAATGTGTAATTTATCATCATTATCTACAACATATTAACATGTTCGTGGAAACTTAGTTTATCTTAAAGTAGCATGTAGAGCTGTATTTGCCAGTTTGTGTACGAAAGTCTTAAGATTAGGAGTTTTAAAAATAAAATACTTTGCAAAAATTTGCTGTAGTCATGAAGTGAAGAAAATATGCAAGTTGTGACTGTGATAAATACTCAAAATAGCTGAACTCTTACGTAATTTTTTTTTAGCTAAGTGATGCAAAATTGCTACTCTCTTGTTAATTTTAATTTAATTAATAAATAATTACCTAAAATAGTTCAATGTATCATCTGATTAATTCTGTTTTCGGAAACACTGTGAAAGAATGGGTTCTAAATGGATTGCTAAAACATTTTAAGCTAGAGGAAACAATATGATTCCTTGTAGAATATATTCCTAGAAGACTGAGCTATTTATCTTGTGTGTGTAGAAGTCTAAATAAGACATCATACCTAAACACCATTGTTGACTTTGTCCTGTAATGATGCAGGTTTATTTCAATGATAATGAGTACTTTCAGTAGGATAATGCTTCCTACCACATCATTGGTTTTGTTCAAGATTGGTTTGAGGAACATATTCCAGAGACTTAACTTGCTTGGGTTGGCCCAGATCTGGGAGGACGTTAAAAAAAAGAACTACCCAACTTTTCAATCCATACCTACCATATGAAAGTGCTATTCTTCCAAATTTAACAAAAATTATCAAATCTCATAGAGTCCATGAGAGATGTATATCAAAACTGTTTAAAGGGACTCAACGATATGATGGGGGTGATTACATTAAAATGGCCATACACACGGAGGGAGGAGCTCACCCCACAGACACATACCAACAGATTTTTAATTTTTACCATAGAGATTACATCTCGGTGCTTTGGGTTACGTATTATTTAGAATGCACCCTTCACCATAAAGAGGTTTGTACGTTACTGATTCAGTGTATTATCGCGCGTTTCAAAAATTAGACGAAAATAATCATAAACGCACACCACACACGTGCTGACAATAGAAAATTTCATTATTGCAACTACGATAGAGTGAGGGATATTTTTGAGCAAAAAAACAATTCTAATGTGTGTGTTAAGGATGTAGATGGCGCTGCTTCCTTAGCTGCGATGTATAAATGTGACGTGGCGGAGAGAGGAGAGCTAGATGCAGTATTAGTCGTGAGGTATAAGATTTTTAATTGTAAATAAAGTTATTTTTATTATACGGTGAAAGTTTTTATTGCAGTTGGTAGCGCGTCAGTACCAATACCACTAAAGACCCGCCGTGTAGAGGAGCGATGCACGTTAAATCTGTCGAGAGCTCATACGTTCTCCCGTTGGTGTGGTAGTTAGGAGAGGGAGGTGCCAACTCAGGTGTCGTCCGCGTCACTTGACCATGGTTCAAAATTACGCGGACCGTCGCCAAACGCCCTCGTGTAGCTAAAACAGTGCGACGTTAATATTCACTCACTCACAGCGTCGTCAGTACAGTGTGTGTAAAAACTCGATTGACACTCACTGATAAAATGGAGGTCAAAATGAAGCAATATGTGATCAATTTCCTATTCGAGTGTTGCTTTGTAATTTAAAGCATTTGCGGATTACATTTTGGCTGGCACTTCCACACAGCATCAAAAGGTCATGGCAACCTAGTAGTCACAGTCATGAACTCGTAACCCGGCGTCATGAGTCGAGCTCTGTGCCACTGAAATTCTGCCGTCTAGAGGGGCTGATGCACGTTAAATTTGTCGTGACTCAAAGCGCCCCCTCCCCTCGTTGGCATGATGGGGTAGTTTGGGGAGGTTGGATAGCTTGGATGTCGTCCTTGGCGCTTGACTTTAGCTCAAATGGCGTCCGTCACCATTAGCCCTCGTGTTACTTTAATAAACACTAGCTCACTCCACATCGCATCAAAAGATAACTTTTAGATCTGGCTCGATGATGCGTCGCAGCAGCCATTATTTCGCTCAATGGGTTTTAGTAAAATCGGATTTCGAACCCATGATACGATATCGAATCTCGCATTTTTAACCACTGGACTACCAATATTTTCATTTTAATAATTGAAAGAATCCATTTTGTAAGAAAGCAAGTTAGTAAAACTTTGGCGAACAAAATAAATTTCTTAAAATTGTACTGAAACAAGTGCATGCATTAATATCCAGTGGCATGCTCAGACTGCTACTGTTATGGAAAGCTTGCCTTTTAAAAAATACGTAAAGGGCTGAGGCGTAATCTTGATGCTAAAAATTAAAAATATCTTGGTGTATGTGGGAGGGGTTTAAGCCTCCAAACCTACCCTTGTGTCCGCCATTGATAATATCAATATAAAATTAATAACAACGCATTTAACAAATAGTTTTCTGTTGAAGTATATTATTATAAAATAAAGAATTATATAGTATTCCGATATTGCAAATCCCCTTTCATGCATAACCATACAAAGAAATGCTTATGTACTCTCAGTGACTAAAATATTACGCGCGAAAGCCCTTCTAACTCATCGCTTGTATCACGCAGGACATCTGTGTTTGATAACTGCAGATATATTCTTAATATGGATTTAAAAATTAATGAACCGTTCTGAGAAATATTAGCCGATGCTCGAAATGCAGCTCTTAATTCTCTCGGATAAAAAGTGGTGTTTGGGAGGTAATGTGTCTCTCCTCTTGTGATTGGATAATGATTTTACTTTTTGAAGAAAGATCATAATTTACGAAAAGTTACAAACTTCTATAATATCGAAATTCATTCCTTTAAAAAAATCAATGGAAAGTGGAATAATTATAAGTGTTTTTTTAAATTGAAGAAAGAGAATTAATGGATTTAAAAATTAAAATCGGTTTTTCTATATGTTCTCTTTTTACTCTGGATTAATAAGGCAGAGAAAAATCGATTTATTTGTGATTTTGCATTATACTGTAGTTTCAATAATCCAGACCAACTGGGGCTCTAGAGCGATCGGATTGAGCAAAATACCATATAAAATATAATAAACAAAAGTACTTATATCTAAACCTCTGTTCAATGAAAAGAATGTATTTTGAAATAAGAATAATTTCTCTAGATATATAATTCAAATCAACGTATTAAAAGTACTTACATGATACGTATTAGATTTAAAAAAACTACTTGTATTTATTAAGAATTTTTTAAATGGATGTCGAAATAGGCGACTTTCTTTTTGGAGGGAAAGCAGCGTATTGATAAGAGCTTACTCTATTACTACATAGTTTCGTTAATTTGTTGATGTTGTTTTCATTGCATGATTATGGTTGTAATTTGGTGAGTGAGAGAATATTAACGTCGCACTGATTAGCAACACGAGGGCTTTTGGCGACGGTCGCGTAATTTGAACCATGGTCAAGTGACGCGGACGACACTAACTGGCGCCTTTCTAACTACCACATCACGCTCAACGGGAGGACGTTTGAGCTCTCGACAGATTTAACGTGCATCGCTCCTACGACGGTTTGCAGGTGGCACTAGGATCGAGCTCATGACGCTAGCCATGATCCGATGCCTAGACCACCGCGGCCGCTGTAATTTGGTGAAGTCCATTGCCAAATGACCACCAAATTACAACCGTAATCATTGACTTCACCAAATACTTACCGATGGTACAGTCACACTTTTGAAGCCTACAATGCTGTAATGCAGGGGTGGCCAACCTTTTGGAAGAGTGCACTGTTGTAAAAAGTAATAAACGTGCTACTTCAAACTGAACAATCAAATGTGGAAAAGTGAAAAATGTGTTATAAACATCAAGTTCTTACGCAAATAGGGCTTTTTTTTTAAATGTAAGTCTATGTAGCCGAAATTTAACAATAATGTAATAAATAAGACGAGAAAGTACAGACACCAATATCGATAAACTTTGGGTTCAATGAATTAGATTGATATAAAATAAAATGAGTAACTTAAATCATTTTATTCAAAATAAGTATTAAATGTTTAAAAATTAATTAATTACTTAAGGTGCTTTGGAATTACTACTTTTTTTTGCCAAGTCATCTATATTAGGATTATCTCTTACAGATTCTAACAAAATTTGGTTATTATGCATTAGCTACTTTTGAGTGTTTCTTATTTTATTACAATAATTTGATCCAAACTGAGGTTCTTCTGTCTGAGACAACCCACCTTCAATAAGATTGTAATAAAATAGTTATTTATTATCTTTTCCAAATTTTTTTATTTTTCCAGTAAGTCTTGCGTCGCCTGTTACAATATCGTGGCACGCGTGCGGGTTATTACCCCTGCTGTAATGACTGCGAACATAGTGAGAGATAAGTTATATTTCCTTACGATTTACAAAATTAATATTTCCTGCGTAATTTAAGTGGGTATGGTAGCCTAGTGGTCAATGGCATGAGGTTATGACCCGCGCGTTATGAGTTTGAGCCCTAGTGCCACTAAAGACCCGCCATGTAGAGGGGCTTGTGCACGCTAAATCCGTCAAGGCTCAAAGTCCTTTCATTGGCGTGGTGTGATGATTTGGAGAGTGGTACCCGCTCACAGGTGTCATCCTCGTTATTTGACCAAAGTTCAGAATTACTAGGATCCCGTCGCATGAGTAACCCTGATAGGCGACTTTAATAAACACTTACTTACCCTTCAGAATTTAAGATTTCATTCAAAGTTTATAGATATTGGAAAATGTGTATCATATATTTTTTTTTCTCTCGTAAAGAACTGATATATATTTTTATGATTTTTTATAATCTATATACTATAAATTATACACCAATTGATAAATTCGTTTTGCATCAAGCACTGCTTGTCCGGCTCACTTTGTGATTCATAAATAGATTTGGAGAAGTTAAATATATAATTGCTCATTTACATATATCAAAACATTACACACTTTTTTATCTGCAAGATGTTTTTATTAAACAATACAAACGGAAACAAAGACGCTTCTTGTTGATACAATTGATCAAAAGTTTATGACAATCAGATTTTGCTCCAATGTACTTTTCTTTCAATGCGGCGTTGTACTATGTATGAATATGGACTTCATTCGAATAATCGCCATTTTGGTTATCGGGACAGAATGCGCCTATCACTCTTTTATTGTAATTCGTTTAGAATAGAATAACCTTTAGTTTAACTTATTATTACAGCAGAATAATGTTAAGCGTTAGAAAAGTATGCCTATATTATAAAGTTTGTCTCCCTTTGTCTTATCGTTTGAGCGCAGAAAGAGTACACTGCTAACATTTTGAATTGTTTAATAAACTTATCTAAGAGATTCAAAGCTCTTTTCACGAAATGGATATAAATGCTTTCTGCTTATGTTTTGAAACGTGGATAACAAAGTTGTTACTGAATTTTATTTTTGATATTTAATGAAATACTAGCTGTTACCCGCCCGCTTCACAGAGTTTCATGATGTTTATAAATTTTACTGCTTATATACCATCTTATAAATTATTGATATCTAAGTCCTGCGTAAATTCGATTGTATTGAAAATATACTTATACCTGTAACTGTCGCCTGTTGATAAAAAGGCAGAACTCATAATTTGTGTTTTCTAATAATCTCTAAAAATTGAAGCATAGAATGATGTTGCTCTTTCATATTAAAACCAAGTGGATTTCCGCAAAAGATTTTCGGTGGATCTCTATAATAAATTGAACATACAAGCCAAATTTCAAGTCTAAATCTAACAGAAAAACAAACAAAGTTTACTATGTAACCCCATGTCCCGTTGAGAGCCGTTTCTAAATAACGCTCTTGGCAGTTCAATAACAAAGAAAATGTATTAAATTTCATTATTATAGTCCTTGTAGCTCGAAGTAATTTTTCGTCAGCGTGTCCCAGCAGCAGTAACCCCCTCCAGAACTTGATTTGTAAAATACATTCTTAGTGGATCTATTCAACAAAGAAACATGTAGCAATTTCAGTAATACGTTCTAACAATTAAAAATTTTTCTGTAACTCTCTTGACCCTCGCAACCCTCCTTGAGATAATTTTCATTTACTCTTTGTTAGAGGAACTCTATTCCATAGAGAACATGCCTACCAATTTTCAAGCAAATGATCAAACAGTTCAAAAATGAAATATTTATCGAT
>BMAO01000394.1:0-51738 GCA_019973975.1 Trichonephila clavata | reverse complement strand
TTTCTAGATTCAAAGTCCTCCTGTTGGTGTGGTGTGAAAGTTTGGAGATTGAATTTCTATCTGAGGTTTCATCCTCGTCATTTTAATGAGGATAAAAATTCCAAGGTTCACTGTGTCCTGGTGTAGCTTTAAAATATGTTGTTGAAAAACAGTCGATCCCAATCCATTATATTATTCAATTCCTACTATTAGTTCACTCTCTCCTATGTTGTTCAAATATCCATTCGTTAATAAAATACTTTTTATCCATCCAATCAATTTCAAATACATTTTTTTCATACTTTTTATTTTCTGATGTTAATACAGTCTTTCAAATTAATTAAATTTTATTTTTTAATTTTAAATTTGTTCTGCGTTATTTAAATCGATGTTACAACTGGCTGCAACAGATGGCGCTAGTACGTTTTTCTAATGAAGTAGGACTGGACTTTAAAAAAAAATTATATTACTTGTATGGAGATAAATAAAAATTCAATTATTGTAAATTAATTGTTTTGTGTAATAAATTACGATAATATTAATCATTTTTATGTGTACTTTATTCTAAAAATTATACACTTTTTACATACACCAATACTAAAATATTTTATATATTAACAAAATACACATTTTTTCAAACATTTCGAAAAAATTTCTTGGTAGAGCAAATTATGATAAATTAAATATAACTTCCATTAAAAATTATAAATAAAAATAAAATATATTTCAATAATGATTTAATTAATAACATACAAATTAAATATTTTAATTATTTTTAAAAAAATTCTGAATAAGTTTCTATGAAACAAGGATATTTCAGTCAATTTTACGAATTTGTTAAGTAAAAAATTGGGGTGTAAGTGTTTTATTTTTAAATCGCTAATAACGCGAATTTGGATTGCGTTTAATAAAAAAACACATCTTTTAGAACAGTATTGCCCGTTGAACTGAAATTGCCCTAATCTGTAGCACCAAATGTTTTTTCGAATTGATAAAGTATTGCAAAGAGCGAAGTAAAAGAGATTTAAAAAAGGTTGGAAGGAAAAATGGAAAGAAAAATGTAGCCGTACGTGAATGATAAATTCCTCGCAAAAAAACAAGTTGGAGTTTTCCGATTGATAACAAATTTCGCAATTCAAACAATGGGAATTTCCTTGAGTGCATTGATCCTTTATTTTGATTTAGTTCTTTCTGAGAGAAATAAAAAGGAAGTAAATTCCGACAGTGCGCGAGCGGAAATACTTTATACCTCTCATTTTCCGTAGGTTTTAAGACATAGTAGCATACTCTACTTTGAAGTCAGTTTTAAATAAAAGGAAATAAAGGTTATTTTAAAAGACATTTTATGTTAGCTACAATTCTAAAAAGCGGTTATTCGAGTTTCAGGGGTGTTTACTTAGTCTCGAAGGCTGAAAAAATAAACAATTTTCAAATAGATAGAATTCTTTCAAATTAAAATTAAATCATTAGAATCTTTTATACATTATTTATAAAGAAATGAAGCCTCAAAAAAGAGTAAAATGTTTAAAATATAACCATGATTTTAAAAATTATAAATAGGCATATGAAAATAAGAAACCTTTCTGTAAAAAATATTAAGTTTTAAGTTGCGCATGATATTTTCTAAAATAGTAGTTCTAATTACTAGCATTAAGTTGATTTATAAAGTTGAAAGTATGTGTATCCTTATTACACCTTAGATATTTTCATAGAAATAGAATAATAAATTATGTTTTTTAAAAAATAAAAAAATTACACAAATTTTTTTTTAATTTCAATAGTTTTCAAATATTTTGAAATACAAAAGATATATAATACTAAAATTAAGTAGGGTTTAAAGAGCATGATACATTGTGTATAATTCTATAAAATTTTGTACATCAAAGGCTTTTATTTTAGAAAATGGCAACACAACGTAAAAAGTACTTAATTTTTATTGCAGAGATGTTTCTTATTTTCATATGCTTATAATTTTCAAAATTATGATTATATTTTAAACATTTTGTGCACTTTTTTGAAACTTTATTCCTTTACAAATAGCATTTAAAAGATTCGAATAATTTAATTTTAACTTCAAAGAATTATATCTATTTGAAAAAAGTTTATATTTTCAGCCCTCGAGACAAAATTAACACCCATATCTTAGGTATCCGAACGTGTTGAAATGACCAATTTCGATTAAAACAGAAATTTTTGGTTTTATTTTATTGAATAGGGAAATATTTGGTTGTACAAAACATATTATTTTATACATAACATTTCTACGTTACACAGAGGCCGAGTTAGAGTGAATTATATAAAATTAGAAGAGCCAGAAGTGAGTTCATAATGTACCGGAAGTGAGCATTTAAATGTTTCAAAATCTATCATGCCGCTCAAATTATTATAAATAAGTTTCTATGAAACTTTTTGACCTTGATATTTTTAGTGTTTTCTAGATCATTCTTAAGAAGATAAGATAATTCTTACTGTAGAAATATTTTTTGAGTTGTGACCTGTTATTTCAATAACAGCCTCATAAACGTGTCACATTTCTTATAATGTTAGTTCGCGATCACACCTAAAATTTTATATTTTAATAAAACATTACAAAGTTAGTATATTCTTCAAATAATATATGTAATTTATGTTAGTAATACTTTTATTTATATAAGTTTATTACTTTTCTCTCTAACTGCTTTAAAGAACTTATAAAAAATTGCTAAAATTTCACTTATAATTGTGATTTTTTGTAAAGTTTAGATAATTTATTTTAAATATTGCGTGTGTTCTCGGTGTTAGTACTTATTGGTTTATACTTATACCTAAAAAGTAGTTATGATGCTTTAGTACGCTATTTTAAAATAAATTCTTTGAATGTGCTCGGATACCAAACCATAACAACAAATACATACTCTCATTTAATAATATCTAAAAACATAATCTATATATATAAAGGAGAAAAGCGACTCACTGACTGACTGACTGACTGACTAATCACGATATCTCTGGAACTATTCAACCTACATACTTAAAATTTGGTAGACATATTCCTTTCATAGAGTAGACATCAGCTAAGAACGAATTTTCCGAAATACGAAACGCAGGGGGCGTTACGGGGCGTTATAAATAATTGTTTCCATGTTTAAACTACTCAATGTACAATTTTGAAATTGGGTTAGCAGATTCCTCTCATAAGGTAGAGATACGCTACAAAATGGGTTTCGTGAAAATTGCCCCCAAGTGGCGTTTCGGGACTTAAGGGGCGTTATAGATAATTATTTCCATTTTTAAACTATTAGACGCACAGTCTTTATATTTGATAAATAGATTTCTTTTATAGAGTAGAAATTAGCTATAAGAAGGTTTTGGGAAAACAGACCTTTAAGTGGCGTTGCGGGGGATTAAGTGGCGTAATAGATAAATATTTTCGTTTTTAAACTACTTGACCTACCTGTTTGAAAATTCGTAGGAATGTTTCTTTCATGGAGTACATATCCGTTACAAAACGGGTTTGGGGAAAATTGACCCCAAGGGGTGTTGCGGGGGGGGGGTTAAGGGCAGATATAAGTAATTATTTCTATTTTTAAACTATTAGACGCACAGTCTTGAAATTTGGTGAGCAGATTCCTCTCATAGGATAGAGATACACTACAAAATGTATTTTGTGAAAATAGACCCCTAGGTGCCGTTGCGGGGGTTCAAGGGGCGTTATTGATAATTTTTTTGCATTTTTAATTTATTGGACGCACAAATTTTGCTAAGCAGATTCCCTTCATAGACTGCAATTCCCCTACAAAATGGGTTTTGTGAAAACAGACACCGAAGTGGCGTTGCGGGGTCTCAAGTGGCGTTATAGATAATTATCCCCATTTTTAAACTACTAGACGTACAGTCTTGAAATTTGATAAGCAGATTCCTTTCGTAGAGAACCGCTACAAAATGGGTTTTGCGAATATCAACTACCAAGTTTAATTTTGGGAGATTAAGAGGCGTAATCGATAAATATTTCCATTTTTAAACTATTTGATCATCCTGCTTAAAAATTGGTAGGCATGTTCCTTTCATGGAATATAATTCCTCTAACAAAGAGTAAAACGAAAATTGACCCCTAAGGATGGTTGCGAGGGATCAAGAGGAGTTACAGAAAAATATTCCTGTTTTTAATTGTTAGACCCATATACTTGAAATTTTTTAAGCATGTTTCTTTTGTTGAATAGGGATGCACTAAGAATATATTTTAAGTAAATCAAGTTCTGCGGAGGGGTGCAGGGGTTACTGGGACGTATTGACAAAAAAAAATCCTTTTTTCGAGCTACAAGGACTATAATAATGAAATTTGGTTTGCATTTTTCTTTTGTTGAATTGAAATCCGCTAAGAGAGGTTATTTTGGAAAACGGCTCTCAACACGGGATTACGGGGATACTGATAGTAAAACTTTTTATTTTTTCTGTTTGATTTAGACTTGAAATTTGGCTTGCATGTTCAATTTACGGAGTAGAGATCCACCGCGAAAATTGTTTTTGCGGGAATCCACTTGGTTTTTGGGTTACGAAAGAGCAAACATCATTCTATACTTCAATTTTAGAGATTTTTAGAAAATACAAATTAGATGAGTTCTGCCCTTTTTATTTATCAAAAGGTGACAGTTACAGGTCTAAATATATTTTTCAATACAATCGAATTCTTAATGCTAGGACTTAGATAACAATAATTTATACATATATATAAGCAGTAAAAATTTATAAAACATCATGAAATACCCAGCGAAGCGGGCGGGTAACAGCTAGTATAAAATAAAGCTACATATACTAAACATAATTCAGGAGAGAGAGAGAAATTATATATATATATATATATATATATATATATATGGTTTTCTTTTTTCTGGAATGAGTTCCAGGTTCTAAAATAAATAAATATTTTCAAGTGAAACTGTGAATTCTTTGAGTGGATTATCTTAAGTTAACTTCTAAGTTGATTGATTGTTTATTAAAATTGCACTTTGAAGCAATAAGAAGACTATGAGCGATGGAACCTCATAATTTTGAGCCACTGTCAGTTGAAAACTCAGCTGGCACACACACACATATATATATAACATACGAGTATAATCTCACTTTCTAAATCTCCTTATTCCCCCTTATACAGGTACGTTTTAAAGCATGGGTCAACTGGACCCTTGTCCAGAGCCTCGGCCACAATGGGGGCCTCCTCTCATTCTCTATTTAGCCTAAAAATGATCATGATTCGAATAACTTCAACAGTCAAATGTTTTTCCAGGTTGTATTCTACGAAAAACTGGGAATTTCGGACAATATCCCAACTGGCTACATGTGATGACCGTCGTGTCAGCTGACATATCGCAGATTTGGGACAATAGTAGATGAACGCCTGACAGAGCTTGTCGCCTGATGAGATCAAAAATCTTTATAACTCTTTACATAATACATACAAAGATGCATCTTTGTCGTGGATATTCATCAATTATTGGTTTATAAAGCTTAATGTACAATTCAATCTAATTTCAATATTTTTTACCCTCACAAATAGTCAAAGTTAAAATTTATAAATGCTTTTGTGATGAAGATAATAAATAACCGTGTGTATGCATACCACCATTCTCCATTATTATTCATTCAATTAAAAGGCGGTAGTTGTGGTCGAGCCGGTTTGTGCGATTGTAAGCCATGCACATTTATTTGTTTAGGTTTATTGTTTGTACGAGTATTTGACAACATATGCTATGAACTGTCTACTTTTAAGAGTCATAGGTGGGACCTATATTTGTGTAGGGCCCAGGGCTTCAAAAAGTGTTAAGACGTATCTGCTCTTATAGCTCAAGCTAGAAGTGGCACTAAGACCCAAACTTATGACTCGACATAAACAATGCCGGTCACAAATTATGACCATAACCTCTCGGCTTCCATTTTCTTATCGAACCTAAAAAGAATATCTAGTGATCAAATGGTAGAGATTCATTGTGAAATGATAGGACTAATCATTCTTTAATTTCATCAAAAGCATTTACAAATTTAAGCTTTTACTACTTGGGAGGGAAAAAACATTGAAAATAGATTTAACTGCACACTTTAAAAATCAATAATTGTTGAATATCCACGACAAAAAGGCATGTTTGTATCATTTTAAGAGTGATAAAGATTCTTAATCAAATCAGGCGACAAGTTATGCCAGGCGTTCATCTACTGTTGTCCCAATTCTGCGATATGTTGGGATGTCCAGATCTAGCAGCCTTCCATATCCCATACTGGGATAATTACACACAACCTGCAACCATCTCATATTAGGGAACGGCTGTATACATCTGTAAAACAAAGACTAATTAGGATTGGTGGCCTTGAAATTCCACCCACAGATCTAATGGTCATCTGCCCCAAGACTGAAGTGGATTTCTTAGCTGAAACCTCTGCGAGGCGAGTTTGTAGACAGCCATGATACGAGGCTATGAAACTACATTAGACGATTCTGCTGATGTTGTAGGGTTAAATGGAAATATCTTAAAGGCATAGCACAACTACAGCCAAGTGATTGGAGATAATGGAAGGTACCAAGAGTGGTATGGAAGAGGCTGTCGCATGTTGGATAGTGGACAATGATGCCATTTTGTTGGAATAGTTCGAATCTGTTGTCAGGGACGTTTTAAAGATTGGGCCAACAGGGCCTTGACCTCGGAGAGGAGTCTCATCTCGTACTCGATTTTGTCTCATAAGATGAGGAATAATTTTAATCGTTAAATGTCATTCCCGGATATATTTTCCAAAATTGTGAATTTCGAACTATATGCCAACTGGCAACAGTAACAAGACTGCATTATAATTGACTGTCTGTCGTTCGTATCTAAGCCAAGACCACCGCCATTATTCATTTAGTCCGAAAGTGGCAGTCTGTCGCGTCGGTTTGTGCCTAGGTTTGTCAGTCACGCACAATTATTTGTACAAGTATTCAAAAATGTATTCTATGTACTGTTTATTTAAAAGGTAGCAAAGAACTCCTTTTGCATAGGAGGCAAGGGCCTCAGGATGTCTCTAGACGTTGCTAGCTGTTGTGCATTACAGTTGTCCGATCTTGCCTTTTATTCCTTTTATTCGTGTTTTCCCCCCTTCAACAGTCAAATTTACTAAACTTGATTTGTTAGTCTCAAACTCTTTTTTAAAACAATACAGACAGAAAAGAATAAGAAGAGAGTGACAAGTAATATAAAAAAAAATTTAAGTCAACTCCTACTTCATCAGAAAAACTTACTAGCGCCATCTGTTGTAGAAAAATATAACTTCGTTAGAAATAATGTAGAATAAATTTAAAATTAAAAAATAAATTGAATAAATTAATTAATATCTGAAAATATTGTATTAACATCAAGTAGCATCCACTACAAGTTTAAAAAATGTATTTGAACTTCAGTGGATGAATAGAAAGTATTTTATAAAGGTTGAAAAAATTTGAACAAGATATATATATATATATTTCAGTTCTGATTATTGATTATTCATCTCTCTTTAGTAGAGAATTTTGACTATACAGAAATCTAGGGAGAGAGTGAACTATTAGTAGGAATTGAAAAAACAGCGAAACATTGAAAAAGAAAAATTGTTTAGTCCACAGTGTTTCTAAATAAATTTTTGAAACTAATTTTTTTTTTCTTGATTCAAATGTACTTATAAACAAAATAAAGCCTTTGTAATATCCATGCAGCATACATGTCCTACATATATTTTAATTTTTTATTCTTTTATTTCTGGTGATATTGACAATTATCATCAATAAAAATTATTTAAGCGTACCTACAATATTGGTGTTACGTTTGTTAAGTTCAAAATGTTGGTGTCAGAAGTGGGGTGTTTCTATACTCCATTAAACCTACTAAATAATCTCGTCTATCTTCCCTTGCCTTCTTCAAAATGCTTTTAGAAATTCCTACTGCTTTTTCAACCATTCCATTACTTGGGGAGTAATGAGGACTAATGAATGCATAATTAAAATCCCAATCATTTGCAAACTTTTTATAAATATAACTATATTAAATGGTATATTATCTGATACTACAATATTTGGAATACCAAATCTAGAGAAAATTGTTTTAAGTTTAATTATTACCTCATCTGCTCTCTTATTTATAAGTTCAGCAATTTCAATCCATTTTTTTTTAATAATAGTCTATTACAACTAGATAACTGGTTGCTGTTGTGAGATGACGTTGTCACTTCATGCATAATAAAATATTATAAGCAAGAACTGTTTGATCGCTTCGAATGAAAATGTTCTGAAGAACATTCTGAACTTAACACACGTAACAATTGGATTATTCCCAAAATTTTTATGTTTTTAAATTTTTATAATTTTCAAAAATTAATAAGTTTCAAAATTCGGAAAACTAATAGAGTATATGTTTAAAGTATTTATACAGAAAAAAATTTAAGAAAAAGAACAAACTTATTTATATAAATTATTTTTATATTTCCTTCCCCCCCCCCCCGAAAGAAACCAAAAAATAATAAAATCGAATAGCAAACAAAAAATGTAGGCTTAACATTTCTAAGAAGAATTAATAATGGAATGAATATTTTTACAGCGAAAAAAATGTGATTTTCATTGCTGAAAATTTTAACCTAATACACTAAAGTAAAGAAAATCACAGTACAATACTCTCTCTTAGAGTTTTCCTCAAAACATTTTCTTTTTTATTCAGTTCAAAGAATTTTGGAATCCCGTTAAATAATACTTTTCTAAAACTTTTCATATTTCAGGAGTAAAATAAGTTTACAGGAACACATTTTGTGTTTAATATTCTTTACTCATATATATCTAATCAAGAGAATCGTTTCTTAATAGTAAAAATCATTCATAATTTCTAATTTTTTAAATATTTTAATTTTTTATAAAATATTTATAAATGAATTTAAACTTTATTATTATAAGAATGCCTTCGCTATACGTATCAAATGCACACAGATGTCCTCACACACATGCCACCTCTATTGTTACGATCCTGATATTTGCATATGCATCACTTTTCTGCTGGGTAATTTTTCATTGTACTGATTTTGTAAATGCATCATCTTTCTGATGAGTTGGCTCTTTATAGTACTGATCGCAAAAAAAGTTGCTTAATTTCATTGTTAATACAGTTTTAAAAAACGCAAAAATTTTAAGCAAATTTTGGGAAAATTCAAAATTTTATTTACTTTTAGAAAATAATTTTGACAAGAATTTGTATAGGCTCTTTACAATATTCACATTTCTTAAATATGATTCAAGAAAATAAAAAATGTAAACTTGCGAGTGATTGAAACCCTTTTAAAGCTATTTTTTTCATCAAGTTTTTCAGAGCACACATTTTTGTTACCTTGCGTTTCAGAGCCCCAAAATTCAAAACACGTCCTGTACAATCCCATATAATTCCCTTAAATTTTTCAAGGCCTTTAAAAATAAGCATTGTGATTTTAACGGATTATTCATTGGTCAGTGAATGTCTAACAGAAATATGTATTGTTTAAAGAAAGAAAAATATTGTACCAAATGATTTTTCTTTGATATATTTAACACATAAATTCGTTCGTCATGTGTTAATAATGAGTGTTTACTTTATTATATATTTTACATTTGCTTTTATACGTACGTCACGTATGCTTAAAAATTTTCTCCTTCCTTTAACATGTTAAGATGTAAAACTATTTAGTATTATATAGTACGAAGTATATATATAATTCTAATAAGTCTATTTAGTATTATAGTAAGCTAATAAGTCTATTTAGTATTACAATAGGCTAATGTCTATTTAGTATTATAGTAAGCTAATAAGTCTATTTAGTATTACAGTAGGCTAATAAGTCTATTTATAGTATCACAGTAAGCTAATAAGTCTATTTAGTATTACAGTAGGCTATTATAAGTCTATTTAGTATCACAGTAAGCTAATAAGTCTATTTAGTATTACAGTAGGCTAATAAGTCTATTTAGTATTACAGTAGGCTAATAAGTCTATTTAGTATCACAGTAGGCTAATAAGTCTATTTAGTATTATAGTAAGCTAATAAGTTTATTTAGTATTACAGTAGGCTAATAAGTCTATTTAGTATTACAGTACGCTAATAAGTCTATTTAGTATTATAGTACGCTAATAAGTATATTTAATACTAGCCGTTACCCACCCGCTTCGCTGGGTATTTCATGATGTTTTATAAACAAATACTGTTTATATATATAAATTAGTGATACTAAGTCCTAGCATTAAGAATTCGATTGTATTGAAAAATATACTTATACCTGTAACTCTCGCTTCTTGATTAAAAAAAAAAACAGAACTACCAATTTGTATTATCTAATAATGTCTAAAATTGAAGTATAGAATGATGTTTGCACTTTTGTAACTCTATAACCAAGTGAATTTCCGCAAAACCAATTTTATAGGTGGATCTCTGCTCCATAAAATGAACATGGAGTGAGAGTATATTAACGTCGTACTGATTAGCAACACGAGGGCTTTTGGCGACGGTCCGCGTAATTTTGAACCATGGTCAAGTGACGCGGACGACACCTGAGCTGGCACCCCCCTCTCCTAACTACCACACCACACCAACGGGAGGACGTTTGAGCTCTCGACAGATTTAACGTGCATCGCTCCCCTACACGGCGGGTCTTTAGTGGTACTAGAATCGAACTCATGACACGCTAGCCATGATCCGATGCCTAGACCACTCGGCCACCGCGGCCGCAAAATGAACATGGAAGCCTAATTTCAAGTCTAAATCTAATAGAGCGAAAACGAAATTTTTATTATCAATACCCCCTCCCCCCTTTCCCGTAATTCCATCCCCAAAACCGTTCTTAGCGGATTTCAATTCAACAAAAGAAAAATGTAAACCAAATTCCATTATTACAGTCCTTGTAGTTCGAAAAAAGGAATTTTTTTTGTCAACACGCCCCAGTAACCCCCTGCTCCCCCAAGAGTTGATTCCCGTCAAATGCATTCTTAGTGGATCCCTATTCAAAAAAAGAAACATGCGTAACAAAATTCAAGTACGCAGGTCTAACAATTCTAAAACAGGATTTTTTTCTTATAACTCCCCTCGCAACCCTCCATAGTGGTCGATTTTTGTTTCCCTCTTTGTTAGAAGAACTCTATTCTATGAAAGGAACATGCCTAAAAATTTTCAAGCAGGTAGATCAAATTGTTTAAAAACGGAAATATTTATTTATTACGCCCCTTAATACCCCAAAATACCAAATTCCAAGACTGTACGTCGAATAAATTAATTATCTATAACGTCCCTTGAGCCCCCACAACGCCACCTGGGGTCGATTTTCAAAGAACACATCATATAGTGGATTTTTACTCCAAGAAAGGATTCTGCTTATCATATTTCAAGACTGTACTTATAGTAGTTTCAAAATGGAAATAATTATCTATACGCCCCTTAAGCCCCGCAACACCACTTGGGGGTCAATTTTCACGAAATCCATTTTGTAGCGTATCTCTACCCTATGAAAGGAATCTGCTTGCCAAATTTCAAGACTGTGCGTCTAATATAGCTTAAAAATCTGAATAATCATTTATATCTCCACTTAACCACCACCCCCACAACACCCCTTGGGGGTCAATTTTCCCAAAACCCATTTTGTAGCGGATATTAACTCCATGAAAGAACTATGTCTACCAATTTTCAAGCAGGTAGGTCAAGTAGTTTAAAAACGAAAATATTTATCTTTTACGCCCCTGCAACGCCACTTGGAGGGCTATTTTCCCCAAACCCATTTTATAGTTGATCTCTACTCTATGAAAGGAATCTATTTATCAAATTTAAAGAGTGTGCGTCTAATAATTTAAAAATGGAATTTCTATAACGCCCCCTCAACGCCACTTGGGGGTCGATTTTCACCAAACTCATTTTGTAGCGGATCTCTACTCTATGAAAGGAATCTGCTTACCCAATTTCAAGATTGTACGTTGAGTTGTTTAAAAAGGGAAACAATTACTTATAACGCCCCTCGACCCCCCGTAACGCCCCTTGCTGTTCGAATTTCGCAAAATCCGTTCTTAGCTGAACTCTACTCCATGAAAGGAACATATCTACCAAATTTCAAGTCTGTAGGTTAAATAGTTCCGGAGATATCGTGATTAGTCAGTCAGTCAGTGGGTGAGTCGCCTTTCTCCTTTATATATATAGATTATAGTAAGCTAATAAGTCTATTTAGTATTACAGTAGGCTAATAATTATATTTAGTATTCTATTAAGCTACTAAGTCTATTTAGTGTTATGTAGGGTAACAAGTCTATTTAGTATTACAGTAGGCTTATAAGTATATTCAAGTATTATAATACCAAAACTAGGGTGGGCAAATAGCGACCCACAACGCGAAAACAGTCAGAAAATCAGATATAGAGAAAAGGTACTCCATATTTGGGTCAACATATATTTGTGAGCTAAGTTTTTCTTGCATGAAGATTAACAAGAATAAATATAGATGCAAGTTAGCTGATATTAACTTTCAGGCTGTGATGAGACTTTCACAACAAGCAACCTCACTCCCGATTTCAAACAATCGGTTGAAAAGTGTAATAGGATATATTTGTTTCACTAAACTGGTTCTAAATTGAAACGTGCTTGCTGTTATACGTGATATGAAATCAGCTCCATTGAATAAAACTACCACTATTTTATTTATCTTATAATAATTTATTTTTATGGAACAATATTTATAACTTTTCTGAGATGTAAAGCTGCAAGCCCAGTGACCTAGCGGTAGAGTATCGCGTTTCCACACCGCAGGTCCGGGGTTCAAATCCCGAGCTGGGCAAGGTCGACTCAGTCTTTCATCCCGTCAGTGGGTCAATAAATGAGTACCAGACTTGCTTGGGAACTGAACACTAGTGGTTTCACTTCAAACAGACCACCTGATTAGAACATCTGCTCATACACCTCAGTGCCCA
Organism: Trichonephila clavata; assembly: GCA_019973975.1. NCBI lineage: Eukaryota > Metazoa > Arthropoda > Arachnida > Araneae > Nephilidae > Trichonephila > Trichonephila clavata. Next base: position 38,830 of record BMAO01000394.1, on the reverse strand, counting down.
ATGTCACGAAAACTGAGATGGGTACAGTAGGTCTTGAGCCTTTGCGCCATTCAGTTTGGTTCTGAGTTGTAATGAATGTAATCATTTTAAAAAGGTACGCCCCTCAGGTATTCTTCGCTTCTACAACGGAACTCTCGAGCCAAAACAATAGACCATCACTGTACTATAGTATTTAGTATTATAGTACGAATCACAAACAGAAAAAATGAATTATCCGTTGATAATGTGCTTAATGTTATCGCGAGTGTGAGAGGGTTCGAGGAAGAAACAGACATTGTGTTTAAAGTTAAAAACGCTTATGAGAATGAATGAGAATGCACACTGATATGAATATAAACACTTATCTATTCTCCTTAACGCTCTTGCTATAAAACTTCTTTAATCGTCAGCCGTAAGGTGGACGACTTCCCTTTCCCTGATCCTTTCTTCTGGAATTAATATTACTAAGTGCGACCACAGGTCGCTTTCATTACGTTTTCCTCTTAATATCAATTTTCAACCATCACCCCGTCTCCATGACCAGCACTTAAATAGAAGCTTGCATTTCCATAAAAGCAAGTGCTCTCTACGGAAAGCGGTTTCCAACTAAAATCACAGTTAAAATAATATTTTCCCAAGAGGATTTGTAGAATCCCGAATAGAACCCTTTACAATATGCACTATTGGTCAAATCACAATACTGATAAATTTACTTATTATTTTTGTTAAAGTGTTCGGATTACGGTAATATTCTTTTACATAAGATAAATAATTCAAGTTCTATTCTTTAAAGTAAGTACTTTAAATGATTTATACCAACTCTGCCCTCCTCCTGTGTAGCTCTTCGATGTTAAGTATATTATTGAAATTTAACCCGGCACTTCACGCGCAGGGTATGTCATACCCACTGTCTAACTCTTTTCAAGACTTCATCTAAACTTTTTTTTGGAAAATGAATAGTTTCTCGTGTAGCTAATTTTAAGGTCGCATCCTCTTTGAGGGGCCTTATCTTATAGGCGAATTCTAAATATATATTTTTGGATACCGCCTCTTCGGGAATGTCATACCCTGAGCGTGAATCACTGTTCCAATTCTTAACGCATGAGCACGCTTTAAAATATTTTTTATACAAGGCGCATTATGTAGTTATGATGAAGAAATGTGATATTTAAGTAATTCAATAGATACAGTATTTAATAGATATAGTAAACTGTATTTTCGGATGAAAAAAGTCTCTTTGCGGGGATGATAAGGAAGAATCGAAGGATGAAGAGTATAATAGCAAGTATGATTCCTCAACTGAAATCTATCCATATAACTTAACTGAGGGTGTAATTAGCCTCCTTGATAAAATGACCACTTCATATTTAATGGCTAGAAAATGTAATCGTTAGCCTATGACAATATTTTTTACGTTGTTGAACGTTGCGGCAATAAATACTCAAATTATTTTGTTAAGTAGGCAGAAACCACCTAGTAAACTTAGAACCAGACGCTGATTTCTGAAGTGTTTTGGATTTCGATTAACAGAAGAATGTAAAAACCAGCAAGCAATGCTTCTATGAAATTTTTAAAAAAATTAACATCCAGTGAAAGCATCGCACTCATTCGCGAAGAAAACTAAAGGAGTGTATAAACAATATACTGAATGCCCTCATAAAAAGAACAGAAAAACTAAATTAACGTATGAAAAGTGTAATATATTATGTTTCCTAATTTTCATTCTTTTTCACCTTTACATGCAAATTTTACGTTAAAAACGGAATGTAAACACCCTTGGGTATGAGATACTCTGCGTGTCAAGTGCCGGTTTAAAGACGTATGAAATCATCAGAATTTATTCGTTATTTACCTTAGTACAGACGTCTTCATGCAATGGTAGTCCAACCAATTTCCATGTCTCTAAGAGATCGGCAACAAATTCATCTATCATAGCTTTTGTGTGGAAGGGAGTTGCTGCAATTCTCAACTTTTCTTCACCAAATGGGACCGTTGGGTAATTTATTGCTTGTACGTAGTGTCCATATCGATCAATCAATTGATTCGTCACTTCGGTAGTATAACGGGGATTACCAACCTGGAATAAATGCGCATACAGTTTATAAATAAAGAAAATAGTAATGGAAATGAAGTTTCTAAACTCAGAAAGTGTTGGTTAGGAAACTTTTTGGCTTAACTTGCGTATGTTCAGAGATTTTTTAACTCATGGGGCAATTGGACCCGGACTCAAGACCTTGTCTCAGTAGCGCACACAAAAAATTTTCAAGGGGAAAGGAGGGGGGGACCATGGTCGAAAGTCCCCCAACTCGTATCATACCTCAAGACAACACCAATTGATTCTTCTGATTTTGTCGATTTTGTCAACAAAAAACAGTAAAAAATAAATTATTGAATTAATATAATTAACATTAATCAATAAAATACATCGTTAATTACAAGTACTTAATTAAATTTTACGTTATATATATATTGGATTGTCATCAATCGAAAAACACTCAAGGGCTTTGAGGGTGTCTGGACCCCCAGCCTTGTGTGCGCCACTGCCTTGTCTCTTTTTAGAACTCGGCTTCAGTAAGATCATGGCCTTGATTATTTTAATCGTCAAATGTTATTCCGAGACATATTCTCCAACAAACAGAGAATTTCTATTTACCGTATTTACTCGAATCTAAGCCGCACTATTTTTCAACTGGTAATGCTACTGAAAATCAGGCGAGGCTTAGAATCGAAGGCAAAACATTTGTTGGATGGGGAAAATTGAGTTTCCACCCCTTTCAAAAGGAAAAAAGAAGCCACCCATTTTGGCCACTTGCATCGATGACTTATCCCATCCTACAGTTTATCCTAAACATCGTTGTCTGCTCGTATTTATGAAATTTTTCTGTATTCGCTTTCTTTTAATCAACTAACCATCAAAGACATCGGTAATAGCATCGAGGCGAGTTTACTATATTGCAAGTTTGAAAAGGGAGGTAATTTTGTATTCAGGAGAAAAAAATGGAAACAGAAGAGCGGCAACCAAAAATCTGACATGGATGAAACAAATATACGTCGATGGTGTAAGCAAAATGATATTATTTTTGCTTGTAAATGTTCAACAATCTTTAATAATTCTTTTACATTTATCTGTAATGTATTCTTTTGAAAGAATGTTGCATAACAAATGCACTGAAGACGACATCGTGTGGGAAAAGGGCGACGTCGGCACCAATCCCGAAGTCAGCTGTGGCATTGAGAGTGACGAATCATTTTCGAATCATGATACCGACGGTTAGCGTAACTACAGGTTCATGTATGCATTTGAAAGTTTTTAATACTGGTAAAATATAAATTGCTTATTATAACTTATATAATTTCTCATTAATTTTTTTAAAAAATATCTTAAATATCGCACATCGATGAACCTTTTGCGTGTGTGCACATTTTTTACAACTTTTCCCCCAAGGGTGTAGAGAATTGGGGGTGCGGCTTAGAATCAATGACAACATTTTTTCACAAAAACATTTTCAGAACTTATGGTGCGGCTTAGAATCGATTGTGGCTTAGATTCGAGCAAATCACATGGTTAACAAACATCGCGCGTAACAAAAATTTCGGACAAAAAAACAGGGATGGTTTTTCATAGCCATTATTTCTCACTTGGCTCGGACAGAAATCGAGTGGTCAATAGAGGGTGCTTCTGCTGCTTGGGTCTCGGTGAACAGTTACTAAAACAAGAGCCGTTACAAAAGTTGTAAACTCGAGACTTGTATTACAAGGAAGATTTTTACGAAAATCTGTCTCGGATGGATTTAAGAATTTTTAAAGTTTTCAAACATTGATATTTAGCTGCTGTATTTATATTTCATTTCAAAACAGTACACAAATGTTTAAACTCCAATATTTTTTATATACTCATCTGCCGGCAACTTACAAATTTTTTTTTGTTTAAACTGCCAATTGCTTCAATGTACATATAATTCCCTATTTAAGCTTTCTTTCAAAGGATTTCTTTATATTTAGGATTGTTTGGAACATCTTTGAAGACATCACGGGGTAATTAATACTTTTTTCCTACCTGCCTAACGGGAAATGCGATTTTAACCGAAACTTCCCACGTTGACATATTTCATGACCAGATGATGCAATATTGCATCTGAATCAGACTAATCAGCGTATTCAAATACGTAAATAATTTGATTAACGAAGATTCGAGAAGTTTCCGCCAGGAAAAACTATAAAAGCTGAGATCTCTGGAATGAGGGAGAACGCTTCTTCCCATTGCCCTGGGTGTGCTCCCATTTCCCTCCCTGGGTGTACATGTTTGTCAATAAAGCATGGAACTCTCTCTCTCTCTCTCTCTAAAATACATAGCTTTCTTTAATTACTCAACTGCAACCAGATAAAGATGTCCTTATACCACGTCTGATTTCAGTTTAAATGCTGTATATATTTGAGAAACTTTTGATAATACGTATAGTCGAACTAAAAAAATTTATGGTTAAGTTATAAAAAGGAAATATATATATACACTCATTGCTAATACATGTACTAAAATTACGATAAAAATAACATTAAAATCGTATTGGATAAAGGATTTGATAAATTATTTATCCAAATCACTTACGTGAACCGGGATTATGTGGCTTGGACAATGAACAACAGGGATACCAACTTCTTGTAAGGCATTTCTGAGATATCTTACATTTCGCTGATGTTCTTCCCTTAATAATCGCCCTTCATCGCTCATTAGAATCTAAAAACATAACAATGGTATTAATTAGCATAAATACTAAACAATATGTAAGCCTTTTCAAAAAGAAAATGTTAAGATAAAATCAGAAATATGTATTAATCCATATAAGAATGATAACATCAATTAGAAGATGCTTAAGACATCTGAAACGTTTTATTTTGTAAATAGGGAAGCAAAAATACCTTGAAACTAGCAATAGAGATCGATGATATCTTATGTCTACGAACTTTTTTTGCTCAATTACAAGAAATGATGCATACAGAAAAAAAATATAATAATTAAAATATGGAACACCAAAAGAATAATCTTATGGTGGATATTTTTTAACTTTTTCTATTCCTAAATATTTTGAGTAGAATCTAATTTCCTGAATTTCAAAAAGCTTTCTTTAGTAGAAAATGTAGAATACAGCTGATTAAAATAATCTTGAACCATTTTTTTTTTTTTTTTTTGCAGTAACAGGTATTTATTTGATGTGATGTTGAGAAGGCCATGACGTATATTATTATTAATGTAAAAATGTTATTCGTTATAAGAAATTTTATTAAAGTGATTATCATAAAGGAAAACATTCCGAAATAATGGGAAGAAAAAGAAAACTTTTGAAAAAATGCATATTCCTAATTTTGGAGTCCATTAGTTTTATCTTTTTACAGTGGCGTACACAAGGGTGGGGTTTGGGGGTTTAAATCCATCCCATAGACCAGGGGTACTCAACCTTTTTTTCCGCTGGGCCGCATACATATGACAACTATTTCATGCGGGCCGCAACATGAGAGTTAATGGGGAGGGGCGCTATAAGATCTAGGACATTTAAATTGTGGAAAATTTATCAAAATATTAAAACGCATAATTTAGGATTTTATTTTAAAACTATACTAAACTCTATCAAACTCAACTCACAAAAAATTGGTTTTATGCATTTTTTATCCAGTTATTTGGTAATTTCTATTTTTATTCATCGATGATCCCTAGCCCCTTGTTTTCATTCTATTGTCATGAAAAAAAGCTGCTATTTTCTTGGATAATTTGATTTTTCTCTCTTTTGACATAACCTCACTTATTTTTATTTCAGATATTAATTTATCAAGTGAGGATTGTAACAAAGGGCTTTTACTGAAAATTCCATACTGAAATCAGTATTATTAGTTTAAAATTAGTTCAGCCATGCTTGTGTATTTTTGTTTCAAATTTATTCAAATGCCTTTTGATTTTACTAAAAATATATGTGAACAAATAAATGAATTTATCAAAGAGTACATCGGAAGTATTTGAAAAACACTAACGATTTCTGTATCAATTCATATGTTTATCCTTAACAATTTCATATATTTATCTATACATATAATATAACAAAAATTTCAGCATAAAATGGTTGCTACTCTACTGTTACAAACGTTACAATTACAAAAAGAAAAAAAGTTAATACGTAATTCGTATTCCAAGCACGACATCGATAGCAAAAGGGATATATTTGATTGCTTGGTTGATAAAATTTCTCTCTAAATTTTTAATGCATTGTTCTAAAATAATTCAATTTGTCAGTTCAACGGATCATGATCGGGCCACTCAGAAAGGACCGGTGGACCACATGTGGTCTGCGGGCCGCATGCTGAGTATTGCTGCCATAGACCACAACAGATTTTTAATTTTTAGTATAAAGATTACATGTATGTGCTTTCGTCTAAGTTTTTAAAACAATATATAACCCTGCACATTAAAGTAGCCTGTGTTGCCACAGTCTTTTGTTGATAAATATAGGTTATTTGTGATCCTGAATGTCACAAGAATTGTTTTTCTTTCTCCTACGGGGCTCGTTGTTTTAAGACCCTTAATTGTCATCAAAAATGCACATTAATTAAAAGTGCTAAAATTAATTCATTGATATCATAATTTAGTTTCTTTTAAGCTGTTAATGGTGATCAAACTGCAAAGAAAGTTGTTACGGTTGCCTCAATTATAGGCAATAGTATTTTTTTTCAAAGATCTATATTTGGGTTTTTATACCATTATATTATACCTTTTAGTACTAAGCTATATGATTCATTTGAACAATTTTCAAAATAAATACTAATATTAATAGTAATAATAATATTAATTAAATACATGATATACAATTCGAACAGAATGAATATAATTTAATGTATATGTACTCTGACGGCTGTGAGTGCTCCATTTAAAAGCATGGGTGGTAAAGAAGTAGTAAAAATAAAGCCAGCTGCATAGCTACGAATCATGTCCACTAGTTCCTTTGTTGAAGATATATAGCCGCCCATATTTCCATATGCCTTCCCTGTAATTGCATAAAAAAATATTCAAGTGATCGTTTGATTCATTAAATGATTTAATAATAGCATTGTCTAGATAATACATAAATTAAATTTTTAAGTTATATTTTAGAACAGAAAATGTGATATATACATACACTCGAGTGTCAGAATATAGAAATTCATACAAGATATATGGTAAGTGTCCATCTATGTTCATACTCAATAGCATCCCACGGTGTGTATATAAAGTGGACATATATTCATGATAGCTGTCAGAGTTGCTTATGATGTGATAATGTAAGTAACAATGATCTAAATGTTTTCAAACACGGTGTCATAGCTCTGGAGAAATGGGTAATAACATTTCAGATATAAAAATGTTTTAATTTTCTAGGACTATACTAGAGAGCAAGGCTGTACCACGAAAATGAAAATTCCGCGAAACCTTTAACTTACCACATCAGTGTAGACATAAAAAATATTGAATCCACGGGATAATCATTAATTGTCAAGAATCATACAGCACTCTCACAGGTAATATCAGAATTCAAATAATATAGTAGAACAAGTATCATCATCCAAACTGCGCAATGTACTCTGTAGGATTTTAAGAGTGATGGTAGCCGTGAGTCCCCTTAATGAGTAAACGAAACTGAGCTTTGCGTTTCCATTAAGAACTGCAACACTGATACTTTGTACCTGAAGTGGGACATTTTAAGGCATGGGCCAACTTAGCTCGGGCCCAGGGATTTGTCTCGTTCTCAACTCGGTCCCAATAAGACAATGATCCAAATAATTTTAATCCCCAAATGTTATTCCTGGACATATTCTTCAAAAACTGGGAATTTCGGACTATATATCAACTGGAAACAGTGGCAAGACCATATAATTATGACGTGCCCATCACCCGTGTCTAGTAGTAGATCTAACCACATACACCATCATTATTATTTAATCGAAAGGTGGTAGCCGATGGGTTCGGTTTGTGCCTAGGTTTATGAAATTATGACTGACGGTCATTTATATTTTATGGGTTATCGTTTGTACAAGTATTTGACAACATATGCCATATACTGTCAACTCAAAAGTCGCTGATTGAAGCCTACATTTGCACTGAGGCTTAGGGCCTTAAGAAATCTTAAGTCGTCACAGCATCTGACAACAAGTAACATGGTATGATGAGTTAAATTTCCAACAATATCGGAGAAATTGAGGAATTCGTGTGTGAACACTAATCGTGATTCTCGTTTTTTAAAAAGGACCTGTACCAATTGCTAAAGAGGCAGTTCGTAATGATATTGGGCTTGCTTATTTAGAACTCACATGGATTCCTGGTACGGCAATAAATGTCTGTGGCTTGCCAATGGTATATGCTTACCTTTTTTGATGCAATATCCGTATATGCTCTGCATTAATAATGGAGAATTAGACCTGTTATGCACATAAGCGTTTTGATGCGACGTTAAGGTTATAGGAATATTCATCTGAGTTTTGAGTTTAACTGTTTACACTCAAGTTTGAAGGTCTGGACACGATGCCACAATACGTGCTATCAAACAGAGAATTTCCAATAAATTTGGAATACACTGGAACTGTGTTACCTTCTGCAGGTAGTATATGTACACATGCATTGTTCAAAGCATGATTTCCAAAATCTGATGGACACCATGACTTGTTTGATTGGTGTAATCCTTCACTGCTTTTGTAAGTATTCGACCGATGTGTATCAGTTTTTTGTCACTTGAGTGTATGCATCAGTCAGTAAAAATAACTTGACTATTTACGAAAAGCATTGGCATCTCTAATTTAAAAAATAATTAACTGCATTATATTTTTTTACAAAATGGGTATAAAAATACTTGTATATGCTTATATATTTTAATGAAATGCCCTAGCATTCATACAAAAACATTGCAAAATAATTAATATACTGGAATTTAATCCAAATAGAAAGAGAGATTAAGCCTGCCAAGATTATAAAGATTCTGAAATATATCTCATAAAATTTTTAATGATATAATAATAGTAATAATGTTTAGATTTGAAATAATTTACATCATGAAAGAAGTTTTACGTAAGTTGCATTTCCAAGCTGAATTTTTTACAAATAATTCGATTTTTCTCATATTACATTTATGTAATTCTATTTATCTGTGTACTATTAAATATATATTCAGCCTCAAAATGTTAAATTCTTATTAGTTGCATTATTAAAGAATCTTTATTACAAATACTTTTGCAGAATCCTTTTTGTATTTTGCATGGCATTACAGATTAAACTGATTTCATAGCTCGAACACATATTTTTCATATGTATCAAACTCACCAAGAGTTCCAGATATGATATCCATTTTGTGCATCACGCCATCTCTTTCTCCTATTCCTGCGCCCTTTTGTCCATATAAGCCAACTGCATGTACCTCGTCGACGAACGTGAGAGCTCCGTACTTGTGAGCAATGTCACAAAGTTCTTCCAAAGGACATACTGCACCTATAAATAAGCATTGTACGTGAAAAATACATGCATATTATTATACCGAATAGCTGTAAATCTGTATCCTAATTCTGTGCGTGTGAAAATATTCTTGTTTTAAGCTTTGTTTCTTTATTTGCTTCGTAGTCATTTTTTGTTAAAAAAATTATTTGTTATTCTATATTTAGTTGTAAACTGATTTTGTATTATGTAATATAGTTCGAGAATTATCTAAACTGAAATACAATGGTTTTCTTTAAATAATACGAATCCATCAAACACTAATCTAAAGAAACTAAAGCTGTCAACATATTTTTCGTAAATATTCAAATAGCTTTCTCTAATATCATTAAATGAATGTCGTATGTAGTTTAGAGAAAGGTGAATGTGCAAAAAAATCTAATATTTATAAAATAATTAAGCGAATACAGTTTTTAAGAAATCACTAAAGCATTTTTTTTCTGTTTAACTTGTAAATCTCATCTGTCGAATTTTGCTTTTTTTCAAAAAATAAGAAAAGTACCTATTACGATTAAAATGAAGGCTCTTAATTGCTCAGGTAGTGGAGTTAGAATGCAATCATCAGTATATTTGAAGCATACTGGTCTTAAGCAGACTTAGCTTAATTGTTAACATTGTCTCGAAAGGCAGCATCCAAGTTTGGAGCCAATTCCTAACTATAAGTACTCCATTTGTAAGAATCCTCGCTGAGGTTGCCCAAGAGTCCTGAAGCTTTTAGAAACTTGATATGCTGATTAAATGCACGAAATAATAAACAAATAACGGCTAAAGAGCTTCATGGCTTCAGTGCTACATGTGGAATAACAATTTTAACGATTACAGGTGCCAATCAAAGTTTTTTTACGGTCGGCGACCAGAAGTATACGTCTCCTTCAACACCTCGTGGACGGCACCCGAACACTATTTTTGGCTACAACAAATTGAGGCCATTGATTCATAAGTAAGGCCAAATTAAGTACACAAAATAATTTTCAATTAGTCTTTGGCAGGAAATAGCCTGTAGAACCCACGTACGAGAGCTTGAACTTAAAGCGATACACATTTTCAAATAGAAAAAATTTCTCAATTTTTGTAAAACTTTGTGACATTGTATAACTTATGCATTTGTTTATAATATAGTGTTTTTTTTTATTTCAAATTATTCCATAAATAATTTAGTTTTTCCTTTTAACATGCAAAGGGATAGCTCATTTAGCATTACGGTATAGGAGAAAAATGCGAAACACATTTTATAAAAGAAAAAATGTGCTAACTCGGATAAAAATGAGTAGTATGATAAAACAAGTGATTCTCTACAGGATAGTGTGAAGCATGAATATAATATTAATATTTGAGTACTTTTATATCTGAACAAATATTCCGAATTGAGGTCCTATTCTTTAACATTAACCGAAGACAGCCTCAAAATCTACGTGCAGAAGGAATCATGATCCTAAAAAGGGTATCATCGGCCACCGGCGTGCAAGGACCTAATGTGCCACTGCCCTAGATAATTTTTCATATTTTGGTTAATACTCAACGTTGGCTTTATAAACTCATAGACCTGTATAACAGTAAAAAGTAAAACATTAATAAAAATGCAAATAGACACAAAAATCACTTCTTTCCTCTAGTTTGTTTTTCTAAATTGCAAGGCTATTATAAAATTGAAAACTTTTAATTTCTCCAATGCATATTGAATTTAAACACTCCTATGTTTTAAGTAATAATAACCTTATTAGCTGTTATTTTCGTAAAGCAACTTTCGCAAAAATTATTTTTGAGACACCTTTGTTAAGCATCGATCCACAGTGTGCCGCCAGTGCCGCTGATAACCTTTTCTATAGCGGAATTTCAGGCTGTGCCACGAATTTTGCAATCAAATGAAGGAGGAGTGTAAACAGTAGACATTAATGGACAATGGACCAATGCACTGTGCACTAAATTCCATTTTTCTTAAACTAATCTATGCTGTCGAGAAATCGGGATCTATTTTGATTTTTCATTAACTATTTAAGATTCAACATATTTATTCAATTTATAATAAGCTTTAATTTGAGAAATTCGTAAAAAACCTTGCTTGATTCATAGAACTTTATACGGCCTACGGCCGCCCCTTGTTTCGGCCCCTCGCGAACGGTGAACACCCTGCACACGTGCTAGGATCTGCCCTGAGTGAGGACTGCGACCAGTGTTATTAAGATGATTCTTAAGTAAATCAGATCCGGAAATCTATATGAAATTTGCTGAAGAGAATGGCTAGTGAGGTCATCGGGCTTTAATCCAATAATGCGATTTTAATAATTACATAGAAGAATAAATACTCGAGATCATGTTTGTAATTTTTTATGTAATAAATAAATAAGTATAAACATTTGTCTCTTATTTCTATTAGTACAGATAATTCTTCTAAATTAAGGTGATTAGAATTCGAGAAAGACGTATGATATTTAGAAAAATTTATAAAATCGTAAATCGAACTAAACAAATTACCACAATGCAGTTTTCAAATTTTTATGTTGAATCGATATAATTATAAGAAATTATTAAAATTTGTGAGAACTATATGTGTCAAAACACATGCAAAGGGAAGAAAAATGTGTTTCTTTGTGTAAAGGCAAAATGTATAACTAAGAATGATTGGGTAATGAGCAAAAAAGTTTAAAAAACATTTATTGAAATTCAGCCAGTAAAACTATCTTTCATATGCTATTTAAAATGCACAACTGGTTTAGCTTGTCATAAAAACCAACCATCTCGAAAATCCAGTTTATTTAAAATATGAAAAATCGACTTGGTAGTAATTTCTACTTGAATAAGATTTTTTTAAAAAAATCCCCTTTACTTCCACTCAAAACTTGTTCTAAATAAAAGAAGTATCTCACACATTCTAAATCTGTCAATGTAGTTCCCGAGATCCTTTGAAAGAATTCATTCGTCTCTATTCCAGTTAGAATTTGTGAAAATTGTCACGTTAAGAAACAGTTTCACACTTGTTTGTCATGTTAAAATATGGTTTCACGTGGAGTAAAACTTGTTTCCAATTTGTAAATTTCGCGCTCTACTTTCAAAACGCGTTGTTAAATACAGTAACACGCTAGCACTTTCTAGCAACGCAACTTATGACGCTTTCGTTTTGTAGTTAGTAAAAGGCATGATATTCAATAATTATCAAACTTTATTTTTAACTCCTTCTTTCGTCCTTTGAATACCCCGAGAATTTTTACAACATTTTTAAAAGTTAAAGTAAGGAGATTGACTTATCTACGGATCTGTTAATCTCAGAAAAAACGTAATTTAAAACTAAAATGGTTTTTTAAAACCTTTTTCGTTATCTATGCCCAAACAATTTTAATCTTTTAACTTTTGTAATGTTTTAATTGGAACTTTTATTCTAAAAGAAAAATAAAATCACACAAATTCTTCAAAATCAGTATCAAAATCCGAGTTTCTGAACGGTTCATAAAATCTACATTCATTTATTGGGATGTATGAATGCATGTGATCATCATACAGAGAGTTTTGCCTCCAGAACATATGAAACATTGGTCGACGATCATGTGCCCTATACGAGTGTCTCTTCGAGCTCATTTTTCAAATAAGAAAATGACATAGAAAGTATTAACACAGGTAAGACAAAAAATAAAAAATGAATGGGAAAAAATGAGTTAGCTTCACAAATAGGGTTACCAGAAACAAAATTATTGTCTTTGATGTCCGGCGATTTATTTTACAGCAATTTGATTGGAAAATTTTCCACCCATTTCACCTGTTAGGAAACATTTTCATTCTCGTACCAACATGTTTACAAATTACAAGATATTTTTTCACTTCGGCGTGTTACACAGTTTCAATTCAATACACAGTTAGTTAAATTCAGAAATATACAATAATCAACAACAAAATAAATTAAATATATGAAGTGGTTTAATTTAACTCGACTCTCTATCATATAAAAATTATAATAAGATTTGTTTATAATGTGATATCTAAACTTCTAATTCGATTCAGACAAAGCCTGCTCTGAATCTCTTCTGGTAAATTTGATCTGACACCAGTGCTCCTATTACAGAATCTAATTCTATTACCCGTCTGTTCTTTCTCCCTTCCTTTCGCTATAATTTTACTTAAAAAGTAATGGTCATTTCCATACATTATAATTCTTTCACAAGAGGAGACGTTCTCATATTAGATGTTTAAACAAGCCATGCATATATTTTTATATTGTTTTTCCCGGAGTAACACTCTCCTTGGGGAAAACTGAGTATTATACAGAAAAGTTCGCTTCCCAGAATCAACTTGAATAAGACAATGGAAGTCCAGGAAAATAAGAGTAGATTTACCAAATTGGCAAGTTTATCACACTTGGCAATAGATTTGGCGGCAAATGATATTGCCAATGAACCATCGAGAAGTCTGTGGAATCGACCCCTCTGGAAATTTCCATGAGGCTTTTTTAAGATCAGTGGAATTCAGAATTGGGTCAATTGAGTTCAGAATCTGCTTGAGCTTTGTGATTAGACAGAGAGATTACCTGAGTTTCTGCTCGTGGAATTGATATAGAGAGCCGTTTCTGGAATACTGTTAAGCTTGTTTAAAAAGGTGCGTTTTTAACTATTTTAAATAATTTGTTATAATATTGCTTTGTGTGTATACATCGATTTGTCTTCTGTTGTCATTTGTGCGTCCTTATCCACATTGATAAACCTATTATTATTCAACCAATTTGAGTCATCGGTTCCTTTACACCCACATAAATTTGCAACGTTATCGTAGGGAAGCAGCCCCAGAGACTAATAAAGAGAAACGCACACACAAGAACTCATATTTAGAAAATTATCTCATATAAAAGAAATATTCAATTTAAATCTCAATAAAAATTCAATAGGGAGTATTTCAAGAAATGAAAAACAAGAAACAAAGAATCCCCCCCCCCTTTCTTTTTCAGTGAAGGATTCATTAAATACACACTAGTTCACTTTTTTCTCCAACCTACATCGAAAGTTAGCCTCAAATGTCGGTGACCTGCTTGAATCGTAAATGGAGTCCTTTTTCGTTCGAAAAAAGAAGAAAGCGTTTTAAAAACCTTCAAAAAAGATAATTGATAGATCAGTTTTTCCAACGCAATCCTTCCGACCTAAATTCAATCAGGTATGTGAAGAAAGCAATGTCTTACTGCTCTGTTTCCCTCCTAAAGGCCCTTGAGATTTTTCTAAAGTAATTTTACGGTCATTGCTATCTACCAAAATAATACATAGCATTGGTAAAAGCAAAAGAAAATTTATTATTTAATTTATTTCATTTTAAGACGTAATTTGTTCCGTTTAAGCCGCTTTGAGTCATAATTTTCAATTGATCTTATGTTTAAGGTTTAAGTGGTTTACTTTTTTTTAAAAAAAAAAAAAGGTTCGATTTTTTTAACATTATTTCTATGATTTATGTCCACTTATTTTAAAGAATGCCAAATAAATATTTTATCTCTTATAACAATATCCCACCATCAATTTTTGGCAAGGAACAGTTGCAAAAACCGTGCATCTTTTTGTTCCGTTATATCGATATATCATGTGTAATGTCTTCGGTTTTGAAAAAGAGAAAGTAAAAAATTTTGTTAGCTGTTTTGCCCACAAAAAAAAATTTAATATGTACCTGTATAGACAGTCAGTCACAAAAGTCTACATACACCTATCAAAATAGGGTTATCTCTAAAACTGATTAAGTTTCAATTTGAAAAATTATATCGATCTTTCAATTTCAGCGAAAAAATATGCTTTTCACAATAAAAAAGTTCAGAAATAATAATTACTAGGAAATTTTGTGAAATGTGTAGCGATTATCACGTCACAAAGGTCTGCATACACTCGATTGGCTGATAATAAGATTTTTGCATACAAATGTTTTTTCGAAGATCACCTTAGTTTGAGGTGACACGTGTTGTTCTATATTCTAATGTTCATTTTCTGCGATTTTTCAACATTGCAACTTCAACAAAATGAGCCAAGGAAAGGAAACATCTTTAGAACTTCGAAATCTGATCGTAAAGTTGATAGATGAAAAGAAATCTTATTTCAAAATTGCCAAAATTGTAAAAAAACCTCGGTCAACTGTGCA
The DNA here is from genome assembly GCA_019973975.1 of Trichonephila clavata. Taxonomy (NCBI): domain Eukaryota; kingdom Metazoa; phylum Arthropoda; class Arachnida; order Araneae; family Nephilidae; genus Trichonephila; species Trichonephila clavata. The sequence goes on along the minus strand of BMAO01000394.1, from coordinate 23,262 downwards.
AACAATCTATAGAAATTACGTTATGCGTAGAAATGTGCTCAACAAATCTCGATGTGGTCGTCCACACAAGCTTAGTGATCGTGATGCAAGAGCCATAGTAAGAAAAGTGAAGAAAATTCCGAAAATTAGTGCTCCAAAATTAGCGGATCAAATTGCAACAGCAAGTGGAAAGAAAGTACATCCAGAAACTTTTCGTGGAATTCTTCGATCAGGCGGTTACAATGGCCGAGTATCCAGAAGGAAACCGTTAATCTCATCTTTGAACCAACAGAAGAGACTTTATTTTGCTTCTACACACGTTGACAAGGATTTTGACTTTTGGAAGACATTTGTATTCACCTATGAGAGCAAATTCAACGTTTTTGGAAGTGATGGCCGCGGAAAAGTCTGGAGAAAAAAAACACAGCAATGAACCCCGAGAATTTGACTCCAACTGTGAAACACGGCGGAGGTAGTGTGATGGCTTGGGGCGCAATGGCGGCAACTGGAGTGGGCAATTTGGTGTTCATCGATGGCAACATAAATAAATTTGGATACTTAAAGATTCTGCAAAGCAATCTACACCCATCGGTCCAAAAATTGGGACTTGGGAGCAACTTTGTCTTTCAACAAGACAACGATCCGAAGCACACAGCTAAGATTGTTAAGGAATGGCTGCCCTACCGCACGCCTAAGCAACTGCATTCACCGCCACAGTCGCCAGACCTTAATCCCATCGAACACCTGTGGGAGGAAGTTGATAGAAGAGTTCGACAACAAGCAATAACCAGCAAGGAAACTCTGAGGAAGACCATAGAACATGCCTGGGCCCAAACTTCACCTGAGACGACGAAGAATCTTGTTATGTCAATGCCAAACCAAATGCAGGCAGTTATTGCTTCAAAGGGAGGTCATACAAAATATTAATATTACATTTTTGCTTATTAATTATTGAAAATTGTGTTGTTCTGTCCCTGTATGTAGACTTTCGTGACTATATAATTTCATATTTTGTTTATTTTTGATATATTTTAATTAATATGTTCATAATTTTCTTTATTAGATATGAATTATTATCTAAGATAATTACGAAAATTAAGTATTTTCGAAAATATAAGTATCGTGCTAGATCTGTGTGTATTGGGGGGGGGGTGTAGATTTTTGTGACTGACTGTATATATATACGTTTTTTAAAGTCACTCATCCGTATAGTGGTTAGCGACACTGACTGCTGTGCCGTAGAGCCTGGGCTCGAATCCCGGAGAATGGATGGATGTTTGTAAATGTATAGAGCCTTTGTGGCAATGAGGGCACTCTAAACAGCCGTCGAGCCGCAAGTCCTCTCCTGAGGTTGGTGGAAGAAGAAGAAAGGTGGGAGTATCCCTTGATCCTCCCCCAGGGTGTTCTCCCTCTAAATTGGTGTGGAACCGAGATAAATCGTACTGTCACCTGTATGGTGCTCAAGATTACGGCCAACGACAGGTGAACATCTATCCCCTTGCCATGATGAATTTCGTGGGCCTGGATCAGACGCAGTGAAGATCGCAGGTGGCATAAGAAATAACGTTTTTTAAATTATGAATTTAAATTTGCACAATTCTTTTGTATATTTGGTTTTATTTTCGCTAACAAACATCAATAGCGTACTTTAGACCAGAGGTGGGAAAATAGCTTCCCGCGGGCCATATGCGGGTCGAGACTTTTTTTTGGAAGCACGCCAAGACAGTCAGACACAGGTACAATTATCTTATTAAACTGATTCTAAAATTAAATATGCTTGTGTGCAGTGATAGATGATATGAAATTAGCGCTGTAAATAAATTGAATAAAATTCCCATTATTTTATTTAACTTATTTATCGATTTTTATGGAACACAATTTTTATCTTTTCCGACATGCAAAGTTATCCAATGAATGTAATCATTTTAAAAAGGTACAGCCTTCCATTTCCACAACATGGTGTTCCAAAACAAAACAATTACCACCCCTGCTTTAGACAAAACTAAACATATCATTTTTTGTAATATTATTCTGTATGTCTTGACAGAATAGTGCATAAAAAATTTGATGGGGATGTATTAATTCTATACAGATGAATTAGCCGTCCAAAACTCTTACAAAATAACCAAAAGAATAGTAAACTAACACAATTAGTATTATGATACTAAATTTCAAGTAAATGTGTTATAAACGCATTATTTTTTTACTCTATAATTAATTTCTTTCTGTCATTTTTTGTTAGAGTAATATTTCTGTCTGATCGTCTGAAAAATAAGTAGCAATCTACAAAAAGACGAAAACACTTTTTTTCAATTGATTTAAAATTCGGAACCTATTGATCTTCGTTATATTGAGGATTTAAGTATATAACCTATTTTATCTTTACAAGATTTTTCCTGTCGTTATCTACTTTATTTCTTTACCGATTATCACATATTATGTTTTCCTTAACAGATAAAGTTTCAACTGCCCCGTTCAAATAAACACTACAACTTCTCAAACATCATCGATAAGTTGATAAATCTCATTTAACCATTTCAATGTGTAAAAAATTCGAATTGCTCACTCTATTTATGAGAAATGATTAACTTGATTGTACTATTTGCAGTTGTTAGTTAACAAACATCAATTGAAGGAAATAAAATTACATATGAAGCTTTAAAAATATATCAACGATTGTTTGATCTCTCATTCACTATATTTTCTCTTTTTTAATATGTTATTAAAATATTGAGAATTCTTTGATTTTTGTATGCATCTATTTCAACTTGCGTAATTCTTATGTTATACCCGAGAACTCTGTACGTCAATATAATAAGAACCAGCCACACCTTAGCTGAGGGGTGAGCAATTGTTTCGGCTCGAGTGTACACTGTAAAGTGAGCGAGTGAGTGAATATTAATGTCACACTTTTCAGCTCTACGAGGGCTTTTGGCGACGAACCCCGTAATTTTGAATCATGGTCAAGAGACGAGGACGACACCTAAGCTGGTCTAAGTTAACTAAAAGGGACAAGTGAGGTACAAGGTGAAGAACATCGCAAAAGGTTAGAAAGGCCTTGAGAGATTAAAGACAGGAAGTTGATATTGATAAAGAAATTGAAAGATTTAGCCTTAATTGATAAGAAGACTGCCTACAGTTCAGGTATTGTCACCTTCATATTACGTTTGATATTTAAAGTATTACGTTTTATATTTAACTTATTAAGTGGCCAATAGTTACATATCTACCGTGTAAAGTAATATTGAGGTAGTAGATCGCTTATTTTAAAGTGGTTGATTTATTAAATGTATTCTCCCAAAACGCGACTCTCGTCCCCTTCCTTTTGTTAACTGATTGGAACATCCTATTTATTGTGTTGCATTGAACTGTGTGACGGATCTATACGCGGTTCTACTAATATCTTCTTATTTCTTTAAAAAAATATTTAATTCAACCAACTTTCATCGAGTAAGCGAACGTGATTTATGTAAACGAAGTATAATATTATATAAATTCGGTTTTCGCGAGTTGGCATTAAGAAAGGAAGTAAGGAAGTGATTTGTTGATACGTTGTTGTTGACACGCTGAAGTTGATACGTTAGATGTGTGCAAATAGGAGTTTAACAGAAGTTTCGGAGTTAGTTTCATTTCCAGAAAGCGTTACCACTGAAAAATTAAGAAATATGAAAATAATTCAAGCTTCATTGAAAATAGTAATTACTTAAGGCATAATTGGAACGTATCAATCAATTTTTATCATATATGATTAAAATGTCTCCATTTTGCATACGATTTAGCTGCAATTATGTCTTTTTACTAGACTACCTCTTTTTTTCTACCTGTTTCCAAGGGCAAATCCACCATACAAGACAAGGCTAGCCTTGATTGTAAATGTTACACAACAGCATAGTTCAAGGACAAATTATTACCTTCGGAATAGAAATACATCAGATTTACCTGTCATTGAGTGAACGGTCTCAAATGCCACAATTTTCGGTACTCCGTAATCGACAGTCTTCAGCTTTTTCTCTAGATCTAGCGGATCGTTATGGTTGTAGATATGTTTCACACATCCAGCGTTTCTTATACCTTGAATCATACTTGCGTGATTTCCAGCGTCAGAAAAGATATGGCATCCTAAAAATTAAAGCTACCTCAGTATTTTTGAAATTTAGGAATATACTTTGAAATATTTATCATTCTTTTTTGGGATGACAGTATGGAAATTTAATTTTAACTTAGAAATTCTTTATGTTATTAAAAAAAAATGGTTTACCCAAAATTCTTTGCTTAGAGCTCCCCTTTATCAGCAACCTTAAATTCACAACTTTAATGTCAATCCTATAGATTTCTTATTATCTTTCTCAGTCTTTTTCATATACCTTACAAATGATAAAATTTTTCTTAACTCCATATATTTCTATTTCACTCTTTTATCTTTATTGCTGACCATATAATAATTATGTTAGAATGAAGAAACTTTTTAATTCAGAACGAAAAATTTATGCACTTTCATTTTAGTGATAACTCACAATAAAGATATCACATATACTTTGAGCTAAAGCTTACTTAAGAATTTTTGAGAGCTCTTATTTGCCATTGTGCACATTCTTATAAGCCCTTCATTCTTTTTCAAAAGCACAGCAGCTCCGTACAGGCGTTGGTTGTCTCAACCACGCGCTTCTACCAGCGCCCTCTTTTAGGGATTCCACTCCAGTTTCAAATTTTCAAAGTACAGGGTAAGCAAAGTGAATATAGCGATTACAAAAGGTTATAACTATTTAATGGAAAAGAATTTATTGATGACTTACTCAGAATGTAGACGGAACTTCGAAATTTTGCATATATATGTCATAGATGTTCTGTGTGACTTCCCTTCGTCACACGGACATCTAGGCGGTACTCCATTTGTGTGACCAAGGGATGTCACATAGAACATTTATGATGTACATATACAAAATTTTGAAGTTCCGTCTTCATTCTGAGTAAATATTATCTATATATTTGTTTCCATTAAACAGCAATCGTATATTCATTTTGACTTACTCTGTATTTAAGTCTTTCTCTCTCAATGTCATCCAACCATCTAGTTGGTGGTCTTCCGTTAGCTCGGGTTCCCTCAGGTTTTTTAAAAGTCAAGATCTCAAGAGAAATACTTTCCGAGCTATTCCAAATATGACCAATCTATTACTACGGATGACTTGTGTTATTTGTGGTTGCCGATAAAGCCTATACAGTACAAAATTACTATATTAGATTTTCCACCATCCTCCTTCCTGCACTGGACCAAAGATAGCTCTGGGAATTTTTCTTTCAAACATGTCCCATGAGCATGTTATACATTTAAGGTCCATATTTCACACTTGTATGAAGCAAGCAGGAAAAAAAAGTGTTTTATGAGTTCTTAATTTATATATATATATATAGTTGCTGATTGGATTAAATTAACACTTCATCCTCTCTAGTGATTTAACAAGTATTTCTAGATTCATCGTGGTTTCTTCCAAATAAATAGTAGTAATAATATCTGCATATAATTTTATTACACTCCTCGGGTAAAATCTTAAGTACAGGACACAAAAGAAAACGGAGGATATAGATATCTGGTGCTTGACTTAAAATTCTCCCACACGTCCAACAATCAATGTCGTTTCTATGTTGATGCCTAGCAACATCAGCACAACAGCATTATGGACAGAATGCAGTTATTATTCTACCGTAATGAATAATTGTTGAATATAATTATTAATATAAGTTAAAAGTAATATTTTAATGACATAATGCCACTCGTAAGTACAACAAAAAGAATTTATAAATAAAGTTGATTTTAAATATGAGGGACGTTCCAAAAGTAAGTTTCATCATTATTTTTCGCGCGGAAACTTTATTGCCAAAAAAATATGCCATGACATGATGAACTATACATCTTGCATTATTTTTCGACATAGTCACCATTGACATTGAGACATTTATCATAGCGTGCAATCTATTAGAAGAAACCACTTTAGTGAAACTTGGTACCCTGCAATGCAAGGAATAGTCGCACAGCCTGCAAGATTGTTTTCGTTCGTGAATCCGGAGGGGAAGCCCACTTCGATCTTCCTCATCCACATTCTGCCTTCCTTCACAGAAAATTCAACAACCAATGATCAACCATTGAACGCGAACATGCCATCTTCCTCATATACGGTCTGTAAGTGTTCAAGGAGGATGGTCACACTAGTCCCAAATGTCCATTCATAATAAATAACAGCTCGCACTTTTATTGATAACCACGTTGTTAGCACACTTCTGTCTGCCATCAGGGTTTGTTTTACAGGCACAGCAGTCTGATGCTACTTTCTCTGCTTCGGTGCTCTGTGCATGAGTCAGCCTTCTTATGCTGACGGTACTTACATTGTTGAGTCAGCAACAAGTGCAGGCTCTTATGATGATTATTTGTTTCTCTTCTTTCTCAAAAATAGTGACGAAACTTACTTTCCGAACATCCCTCGAATTATAATGATAATTTTTTTAAGCCTTTGGCCATATATCTTAAATTTATAGCATGAAGTAAAAGAAGCTTCTATATCTCACCAGGTAAACGTTTTCCCAAAGTATAAAGGGTTGAATCATTTGCAACATAACAAGAAGAGAACAGCAAAGCCGCTTCCTTATTGTGAAGGAAAGCCAATTCTCTTTCTAGTTCCTCATGAGACGTGGAGTTGCCTGAGATGTTACGTGTTCCACCGGCACCAGTACCATACTTCATAGCAGCATCGCTAGAAAAATTAGGACATGGACATCAATACAACATTCTGGCCAAATATGCGTCGAAGTCAGCATAATGCTCATCATACATACTTATGAATCATTTATTCATCTTATAACGGGCTCTTAATGCATTTCCAACAAACCTCTACGGAAACCTACTTTATGGATTGTTTGACTGATTTTATTTGATTGATTCTTTTGCAGAAATCGACCCCTAAGGAGGTTTGCAGGGGCGTTAAAGACAAAAACTATTTTTGAACTATTAGATGCATATTCCTAAGAACAGGTCTTGTGGAAGATTTCCAAGAGGGGGGGGGGTTAGGAGGGTAAAAAAAATAAATTCCGTTGTAGAAATTCAAATCCTGTTCTTTTTAACTCAGTGCTTCTCAACTTTCAAGATTAGCGACCAAATATTCAATCTTAACTTTCATTGCACTCCCTCCATACGATAACAATGTATTGAATTCAATAATAATGCACTTTGAAGTAATTTTTATTGTAAACCGTATAGATTATCAAGATAAGTATTAAATTTTGTATATATTTATGTATATGATCCATGGGAGTTACTAGGAACAATTAATCTTGTTCCTAACTTAGTATTGTAAATTAATTACACTCATGTCCATAAATTAAGGATAATGAAGTTCAGGCAAAGAAAGAGACAGAAGCAAAACAAATTTAATTTATTTGTAAAGTCTATTTATTAAACAAAAGGTAAAGAGCAAAAAAGATGCTATATGTTTGACATAATTAATAAAATTTTTTACTCCCTGGAGAAAATTTCAAAAAAGAACCTATTTACAAAAAACAGTATAACATGGTTAGTATGATGGTTAATACGAAGTATGTCTCCCGGACGATGCAATACAGGCCTTACAACGCCTACGCATGCTGAGTATCAAATTATCAATCTGATCTTGGGGAATATTACACCACTCATCAAGCAATGCCCTCCGAAGTTCCGGTAGACAGATGGGAGGGGGTTGACGGGCTGCAATTCGTCGGCCAAGCATACCCCACACATGCTCTATTGGATTCAAGTCCGGTGAGTATCCTGGCCAATCCATACAGGTGATATCCTCCGATTGAAGGCATTTGTCTACAATGTTTGCACGGTGAGGACGGGCGTTGTCATCCATAAACAGAAATTCAGCACCCATGGCGCCCCGAAACAAACGTACATGTTGTTCCAGAATGACATCCCGATAGATGTGGCCTGTCAACGTTACACTCTGAACATGCAGGTCAGTACTGGAACTAAGAATAATTCCTCCCCAAACGAGCCATCCTGCACCACCGTAACGGTGTCGTTTTATGGTGTTCTCTTGGTGGTAACGGGTACCTGGCGCTCTCCATATGAAAGTCCGGCGAGAATCAGACTGCAAACTAAACCTGGACTCGTCGGAAAACATCACACAAGACCACTGTTGCGGTGTCCGCAATGCATGCTCTCTACTCCAGGTTAATCGCAGGCGACAGTGAGTTGCGGTAAGGGGAACACATCTGACAGGCCTACGAGCATATAGAACAATGTGCCCTAAGCGTCTGTACACGGTCTGCCTTGAAACAGTCGTACCGGTAGCTGAAGAGAGCTGACGAGATAGGTCTGATGCTGTGCTCCGTCTGTTTCTTTTGTCAGTAACTGCCAAATACCGGTCCTCATTCGGCGTTGTAACTCGGGGGTGACCTGTGCTGTAACATCTACTCGCATTACCATCATCTTGGAATCGTTGCCAAAGCCTGGAAATGATACTCTGGGCGATTTCAAGTTCCTCGGATACTTCCAGCTGGGTACATCCACATTCCAGTCGTCCGATGATTCTACCACGTAAAAAATCATCCAAATGCTTCCTTTGTACCATAACTATGCGGTTATTGCACTGAAAGGCTTTTAAAGCGCTTGTGAACAGTTTTACTTCTTTGCCACCATTCCTTATATACCCCTCTCTTACACTCTCGTCATTGTAACGTACTATCCGCGCCATCTGGTGGTTTCCTGTAATTTGCATATTCTTCTTCAAGATGTGTGTGATAATTCTACAGGTGAAATTTTCATTTTAGAGTTCGATTTCTGTGTGATTCTGAATTATCCTTAATTTATGGACATGAGTGTATATTGATATATTTATAAGTATATTACATCAGTATAAGTGTGTATTTTATTTTTGTTACATTAGAATTTATTTTATTTTGTTTCCTTTCAGTAAATTTGTAATTTTTTAAACCTTTTATTTGTGACTTTTCGATATGCACGCGCCCTTTAGTAGGGTTATCACGCCTCCTAGGGGGTGCGGCCTAGTTTGAAAAACGCTGTTTTAAATCAAGAGGCGAGTGTTATAAAAATGTTTTTGAATACGATCGAAAGCTTAACGCTAATACTTAGTGATCAATAAATTAGAAAAAAATATATTGTCATACAACGTCAGGAAACACCTAGCGAAGCGGGCGTGTAACTGCTAGTTATACATAGAAATTTCAAAGCAATATATCATGAACTGAAAATGGTTTCAGATCAAATCAATATTTATAAAGTTTTTTTTCTTTTGGAGGAGAGCAGGATGATTCCATTCGTGATTTTACTTAAAATAAAATTATATAGATGTAGTATTCGCAATGAAAAATATTCATAATAGAAATATAAAGATATAGATAAATAGCTAAGAAAACCGCGATCCTATCTTGAAAGAGTTATCTATTTTGAGATGGGATTTTTTTAAGCGTTTAAAGCTATCTATTGATTTACACTTAGCAATAACAGCGTCCTTATCTAACTGATTGCACCGAAGATTGATGAGTGACTTCACATATAGTGATTTTTCTGTCTTTCATTACTTTGAAACTTACATAAACAATTTTTTTAGTAAAGTTATTTTAGAAATATATTGTCATTTTAGATGGGTACCCGATTTTTTTCATCGAATTAAATCTTTTGGTGTTCTACATTGCAAGCAAATGAAATCGAAGTCAACAACTTTTAGCACGATATTTTATCAACCATATACAAAACTTTTTTATATAATTTACAATGAATTTTTAAGAAATCTTTTGAAAAAATGTGGGTTTAATAACCTTAATAAACAATTGAAACTAACATGTTTTTGAAACTGATAATGCTTGAAAGGCATTAATAATACTTCAATAAATAAATACTGCACCATAAAAACATAAATTACCAACAAGCATATTCTAAGTATCTATTACATCGATATACAAGTGTGATTGAGTGTTTTATTGAGGTCACACTACAACGCAACTCGAGGGCTATTGGTGACGGACCTCATAATTTTGAACCTCGCTCAAATGATAGGGACTACATCTGAGCTGGTTTTCCTGATTACGCATGAAACAATATACTAATCACAATTCCTGCAGGCCGCCTCAAAGACCGCGAGGGGATGAACCTGGACGAAACGGGTGAAGTACGCCGGAAGAGTAATCTCCTGGTAGGGTCACCCAAGGCGGGAAGGCCGTTCCACTATGCTCAGCTAAGATCTGCTAGGTATTGGAGTTAGTAAGTCAGTCTTCTACCTTTGGTGCTCCAGGTACTCTGTACTAACAGAAGCTGCTTTTTGCCTTCTCCATAGACTGCCTCACCCCTCCCGCCCATTCTTGGTTCAGCAGGAAGACCCCGGAGGGAGCGTTAGAATTTGGGGGTGACAGGCATGATCAAACGATCATCTCAAGACTTATAAGTTGACATCTGAAAAACATGACATTCGACTCAGGACGCTAAGTCTTTTCATTGTGAAAAAAATGCAATCTGAGTGAGTGAGTGATTTTGGGGTTTAATTGGCGCAAGAGCCGATTTCGGCTATACTGCGCCAAACATTTGTTTTAATATCTGTGGTCTAGACGGGAAGAGAAGGAAAGAATGAATTGAATGACAAGAAAGAGGGTCGAAAATAGAGAAGGATCACTAGGGTACCCCGGGTTCGTGAAGCCCGTGTTTACCAAAGACAGTAAACCCCGTGGGAAAAGGAAAAGATCACTAGGGCACCTCGGGATTGTGACACCCGTACTCACCTAAAGAAGGTGAGCCCCCTGAGGGGAAAATGCAATCTGAAGCCGGCATCCTCCGATCACATCCTGGATTGTTTGGGGTTCACTCTGGCGGATGTTTGTGCAAGTCCTCTACTGGTGCTTGACTTCGCTAGAGTTCACCGTATCATAGATCTGATCTAGCTGCCGCTAGATCTCTCTCAGGGATTGGAAACAACAACAACTAATCGCGATACTTTTTTTCATGTGCATTTTTACTTTAATAAATATTTTAAGGGAAATTTGTATCAATATAAGTAAAGTAAAATATGAAAGGTTACACAAATACATATGCACACAAACTTCCCCCTTTATGTATCTTTTCCGCAGATAACAAAATAAAATCTATTGCGCCTTTATGACAGATTTTAATTTGACCATAATTCACGTCCACTCTGAAGTAACATGAGGGCCATTGTCGATGGTCCTCAAAATTTTAAATGATGGTCAAGTGATGATAGTGACACACATGAATTTCTACTCCCCTCTCCAAACTTCCCCACCACACCAACAGAAATATTTAATGTGCATCAGTCCCTCTACACGGCGGGTCTTCAGTGGCACCAGGACTCGAACCTACAATCATCACATCTCGGCTACCGCAACCACGTTTAAACGCATAAAAAAACCCCACTTTAATGTATATGAACTGAAAAAATCGAAAAATCGAAGTAATATAAATTAGTGAATAGGCTTTTAAACAATTTATTCCTATAAGTAAAATATATGTGTATAAATGGATACTTAAGGTTTCCGAACACGTTCGGAGTACTTTTTATCAAAATAGCATACTAAAACATTATAAATGCTCTTTTAGGACTCAATACCAATAAATATTACTATATTTAACTATCAAAATTTAAAATAAATTACCTGAATTTTACAAAAATCACAATTATAAGTGAAATTTTAGTAATATTTTAGAAAAACTTCAAAGCAGTTAGAGAAAAAAGCAATAAACATATATTAGTAAAAGTATTATTAAAACAAACTAGATGCATTTATCTAGAAAATGTACTCAAATTTTAATTTTTTATTAAAATTTGAAAATTTTAGAGCTGATTGAGTAAACATTATAAGAAATATTACATTTTTTATGAGACCATTATTTAAATAACAAGCCACAACTCAAAAAGTATTCGTACCATAAGAAATATTTTAGTACATTCTCTAGAAAATAACGTAAATATCAGGTTTAAAAAGTTTTATAGAAATACATTCGTAATATTTTGAGTTATCAGACTCGCCATGATAGATTTTGAGCAATTTAAATGCCCACTTCTGGTAGATCAAAAATCCACTTCCGGTTTTTCTAACTTTATAAAATGGATTGTAACTTGGCCTCTAGGTAGTGTAGAAACAAAATAAAGTATATTTCGTAAAGTCAAAAGATAGCTCTATTCAATAAAATAAAAAACAAAAATATCTGTCTTGACTGAATTGGGTCATTTTCAACGTGTTCGGATACCTTAAATTACAACATAATAAAAAATAATGTAACTCACATGGCGGCTAGGAGAACTTTTGGGTGACTACTAATACCTAAGTAATCGTTCGAACACCAAACAGTCACTTTCTTTTTATTATTGGTATATTCATGTGCGCTAGGAAAATTATCTGCCAGGCGATTTACTTTCTTAAAAATCCTGTAGGAATGATCGAGTTTCTTTTTGGCTATTTCCTGTTTAAAGAAGTCTTCGTACTGATATCCACCTTTAAATACAAAACAAAAAACAGTTATATTTATGTTAATATTAAATATATATTTAATAATATATTTACATTCATATTAATGAGTAATATTTGTTTTAATTGTTTTTTAAGAAAATAAACAATATATTTCAATAAAAAGAGAAAAAGGGAGAAAATTTCGCCAAAATTGTTTTACATGAATTGTTCTTTTTTTCTAAACGATAGTTCTTAGAAAGAATAAATATTAATTTATCAAACACAAATTTCAAACAATTTTTTTAATAAATGAAATACGAAATATAAATGTTATGGCATTTCCCCGCCACGGTAACTTTAGTGAGGATTAAAACCGGCTTGGCGAAACCAAGTTGATTTATTAGTTTCCTAAGAATATAAACAATATATTCCAATAAAGAGAGAGAGAGAAAATTTCGCCAAAAAGAATCATATATTTCTATAAAAAAATCGTTGAATAAGTTTTAAACTATATACATGACGTATATCTTAACTTGAATTATATACATGTATTGGTTTTACATGAATTGTTCTTTTTTTCTTTCTTAACAACAGTTTTTATAAAGAAAAAATAGTTATTTACCAAATATAAATTTAAAATAATTTTTTTATAAATGAAATACAAAACATAAATGCAACGGCATTTCCACACTATAGCAACATTGGCGAGGATTGAAACAGGCTTGGCGAAATCAATTTGAAAATGTTGTAAAATAATTGTGCATGCTAGACCTAGTCGTACCATAAGCTCGGGCACAATTATAAAAAAAGTTGGAAAAAAATTTGCAAAATTTAATATTCTTCAAATTTTATTTTACTTTTAAATGCAACATTTTGCACCTTTTGACTTCACACAGGCTTCACAAGACACAAGTCTTTAGTGAAGGGAAGTTATATAGCTAATATATACCAAAAATAAAAAATCTGTTGTTGTATATGGCTTGTTGAGTCTCCCGATCTCCCCTGTGAATGTCACTGGTAGAAGTTAATCTTAAGAAGGAAAAAAAAAAAGAACAGACACGCGAGAAAAGAAAACAGCATCAATTAATGAGAAAACAGTTTCAGAAGTTAATGAACTATGTTGCATAATTTATCCATAATTTCCCTTTGAGCTATGAAAGACTAATACTAGTTTTCTCTGGCTGAGAATTGTGAAAGTAAAACGGGGTGTCCCATTTTGTACTCGTACATAGCGTCCTTACACACAATCATGTCTAATGGGGAAGAAAAATATTCTAAATTTTTTTTAATTGTGATACCTCCGTCAAATCAGGGAGACTCGTTAAGAAAATGCAGTGAATAAATTGACGCTAAAATCATGTCAAAACATGCTAACTTAATAAGGTATCCCCTACTGGTATCTAGGAAACCATAAATTAACGATTCTTTATTTTTTCTTCATTTCTCTTTTACGGAGAAACTTTCTCACAATCAATTACTAATCCAACGCATAATTAATGAAATCAGAAAATTCATTAACCATAACCACCTTTTATTTTATTTTTAGTCCTTTCTGTAGGTGAGCAAATGGTTGAAAGGAAAACTGATTACGTACTGTAATGATAACCAATTTCGAAATGAGGAATTTCTAATTTAAAAATTACAGATCGTTTTATAAGGATATGCTGATTTCTGACGTATTCAGTTCTGGAAAACACTATCATTTTCACCCTTGCACTGACAATTGCCAGAAATGGATGAAATATGAACGTTGGTTGCGCCGAAAGGGAGTAATTGTGAATCTTCAAACAACTACTTCTAATTTATTCAATTGCTTCGAGCTACAGGAGCACAGCGCAAAGGAAATAGAAAAACGTAGTGTTTTCTCCCTCTCTTCTTTTTTTTTACAAAAGGTAGACGTAATATTCACATTTTTCGTTCAATAAATATACGAGGGGTGATAAAAAAAACTGTTACAATTCGAATAAAGAAATATTTATTAACAATAGACAAATAATACAAAAGGGACTTAAGAGGCATGCGTGCCTATCACATTTCGACATAATCACCCAGTCTATTTAGGCATTTATCAGAACGCAAGACCAACTTGTTAAACCCATCTCGGTAGAAATCAGGTCCCTGTCCATTGAACCAGGTCTCGGTGGATGTTTTCACAGCACTGTCTTCGAATATCGCAGTACATCAGAAACGATATGCTGCACGCTACCATAGCTCAGTTCCAGCTCTGACGAGATTTCACTGAGTTACCCGTCGATCATTTTGAATCCTTTCTTCAATTCGTGCCGTGTTGATTTCTGTCGTTGAAGAACTTGGCCGGCTGCTCCCTTCCATATTGCGGTTTTCAACTTGATTGAAAAGAACAACGCCATTTTGCTACATGTTGTTTGTTCATTGCTTCGTCACCATAAACTTCCACGATTTGATTGTGAATGTCGGATGCGGAAGCATACTTTGCCCATAAAAATGGAATCATGGCTTGCACTTCTAAAAGAGACCAACTTTCTAAGAGTCTTGCCATTTCAATCGTCCTAAACCGTCTGGGAATTTTCTTTACCTACCCACAAACTAACTGTATGACAAATAGCGCCATTTGTCTCCTCTTTGGGGAAACAAGATTTCTCCACAATATGTAGTTTTCAAATGCTGATGCTTGTAACCTTTTTTTCTGATCATCCCTCGTATATTATTTTCAAATTTACGAATTACAGTACTTATGAAAAGAAATAAGATCTTTGATTCCAGTTGTCCAAACTTAATAGATAGAAAGTTCATTTCCTTATCTTTCCTGGGCTTGTGATTATGAAAGATGTTGCACAAATAAGAATGTGGTATAATCAAGGGATATATGCTGTAAAGCAGTGGTTCTTAAACTTTCGATCACCCTTTATTCATCAGACTGACATCGTGGACTCTCAAAATTTTGATTTTGAACATCTCTCCCTGACTCTCAACATATGGCTGAGTGATTTAAAGGTTCCTCAATGCACCTAAGATTGCTTCTCTGCTAAGATACATACTTTTTTTTAACACTTCTTATTTTTCCTTTAAGAAAATAGTAAACTTCTAATTATATGTGTACTATATAAAATTATTACAAAATTCTTGTCATTTATTAATAAATAATCTAGGCGCAATTCTATTAAGAAATCCAGATGGATGCAGTCATTATCGTATTGGTGCGCTACAGGAATTCAGTTCTTAATTTCTACATAGACCGCGCTTTAGAGGGCGCCAGCGACGCGAGCCATCAGCGAGCGAGCTGACCAGAGGGAGATTAGCGAGAGAGCGGTCTCGACGAGGAGGTCTGAGAGCCAGCGCTGCTGATAAAAAGAAAGCAACTTTGTATTGGTCGAGAAAGGACCAGCTATCCTATGCTAGAACGGGTGTGACGCGAAGGTCACCCAGGGGCATCACCTGAATTTCATAAACATCGTGAACTACGTGTATTACCATTGTGAACTGTTGTGTGATAATTGTGATGTGAATAAAAGACTGAGAAACTATAGCTGAGAGCAAGAAGTTTGTCTAAACGTTATTAATCATATATCTGTGTAGTAGTATGTAGTCCTGTAACAAGTGTCCACATTAAACGTTAGTCTTAGTCAAAACTAGTGTCGACAATTTAAATACCCCCTAGAACTCCGTGTCATAATCCCACATATATATATTAAAAATATTACATTTTAGTAATGCTATGAGTTGCAAATAATAAAAAAAACTTATATATAATTAATATTCTTGATTAAAAATATATTTTATAGTAAATAATTTTATTGGGGACAATTTAGTGATCTAGTTTAGAATGGCACATCTTTCAATCTTTCTACGAGGTCTTTCAGAGTATATAAAAGATTGAAATCTTAACATTAGATGAGAGCCCTTTACGCACCCCCTAGAAAGAAGCTGTGGACCCCTGGGGGGTCAGCAGACCACAGCTTAAGAACCCACGCTGTAAAGAAATATATTTTGGTTAAAGAAGAAGATATTATATGGATATGGTATGAAAAAAGGATATCATGTAATAAATAAGTTTTTTGTATTGATAAACTAGATACACTTCTTATCTTGGTTACTTTGAATTTACGTAAGAAATCAAGCCACCGAATATTTCTTTGTATATACGCCGAGAGCTTTTGAAACTTTTTTAAAGTTAAAATAAGCTGATATGCGAATCCGCTAATCTCGGGAAAAAGCGTAGTTAGGGAAAAAAGTTTCTTTTCTTTGCTCAATTTCATCAGTCATAGGCAAGCAATCTTAATCTTTTAATTTTTGGAGGACTTTTATTTAAAAAAAAGTCACATAAATCCCTGAAAGTTAGTGTCAGAGTCCAAGTGTCCGAATAGTTCTCGCTTTTTTTCATTTACTCATGGAAGTGTCGGAATGCATATGTTCAATATGAGGCGAGTTTTTCAACCATCGCATGAAACATAGGTCGACGATAACGCATTGTACACGAATTTCTCTTCCAATTAAAAATGGCGCAGAAAGTAAGAATAACACAAATAATGCTCAAGGTAAGAAATAAGAAGAAAAGAGAGTGTATTAGCTTCAGGCAGAATTATCAGAAATAAAACTATAATCGTTGGCGTCTAACTTTACAATAATTTGATCGGAAAGTATTCCACCCGTCTTCTCTGCTTGGCAATATGCTACACATGGCTGAGCTCTTATGTTATGCATATTTAAAAGTTACAGATTTTTTTTCAATTTGTTTTACATTTGTTCTGAATTTTGGAAAATTTTTGAAGAAAACACGCACTCTCGGCTTATATTCGGAGATACACGGCAATAGACAATAAATATAATTGCATAACATGATCCATTTTAAGAATATTTTGTTAGTCTTATCTAACTAATCTAAAACTTATACTGTGAAAAAGTTAGTTCAAAATTATGAAAAAATCTTTAATAATTTAAAATTAAAAGATTTAAAGAATGTTTTTTAAAATTTCTAAAATCGAAAAATTCTTTTTCTATTTGATAAATTTTTTACCTGATTTTTCTTCTTTCTTCGACGCTAAATCAATAACATCCTCTTGTATTTCCATGCTGGTCTCACGCAGATTTACAGGAAAGGGGCATTTACCAATCGGAGACATCTCTAAACAAATATTTAAAATTTAGAATGTCGAAAGAAAAGAATGCAAATACTTAGAAGTTTTTTTGAAATAAAAATTAAATACGCATTAATATTATGAATACAGATTATTTTCAAACCCTTCAATAAAAGTTCCTATCATTATCGATACTGCATCAGAGAAAGATAAGTATCATTTTTCAGAAATTTTAATGTATATCTCGGTCTATGAGTATTTATTTCATAAATTATAAACTATTGACTATACAACATACACATATAAAGGTAAAGGGTTCTCCTCGCGTCCTTTTATTAATCCTTGGGGCCCTTTCATACGGGTCAACATGTGCCACACCTAACAGAAGGAGCAGACAGAGGGAACCTTGTTTCGAAGAAAAACTGCCCAAACCCTTTCACACGTAGTCAACTAGCATTCTCCTCCGTAAAACTCTCTCAAGCACTTGAAAGCCACGTTCTTAACCTCACTAACTAACTCAACTAAAAGGATATTATGGAATCTAAGCTCTTCACACGTGGATGCTTGTGTATTGACAGGGACGTCTTTAGGCATGGACCAACTAGGCCCGGGTCCAGGTCTCACCCTCGGTGAGGGCCTCGTTTCGTTTTCGATTCTGTCTTAATACGGGAATAATGTGTGTGTGTGTGTGTGTGTGAGGGGTTATGGCACGGAGCTCTAGGGGTATTTAAATTGACGACACTGTTTTATATGAAGACCCTTGTCCATGTCTAGCCCTAGGCTTAATACCATAAATAATCATTCAACTCATTTAGTTCAAATATGGCTATTGATTGAGCCGGTGTGTGCCCTTATTTTTGATATTGTGAGTCGTTCATATTTATTTGTTTCAAATTACCGTTTGAACAAGTATTTGACAATGCATGCTCTCTACTTTTAAAGATCCAAGGTAAGACCAACTTTTGCATAGGGGCCCAGAGCCTCAAAAAAATCTTAATATTTCTCTAGGCCCAGGGCCTCAAGGAGTTTTAAGACGTCCCTATGTATTGAAAATGGAGATAGCTTTTTATTGTTCCTTTGGACTCAATAATTGTACTGATGAGTCCATTACTTCCTTTTAAGTCAACTTGGTGACCACATGTGAAAGGAACTCTCTCACCTCTTCACACTAGACAGAAAACATGTAGATTGGCAGAAAGTTGCATCAAGTGAATCCGACTTGAAGGGGAAAAAACTTTCTATGAATCATTTTATTTGAGAACCTCCTTCTGTAAAGGAAATGCGATGCATTTAAGTGAATTGAGTTCGGGAGGGAAAACAGCATTAAGGTGTGCTCAGGCTAATCTGAGTTATATTCTGAACTGTCAACGTATTTAGAGAAATAGAACTTGGAATCTTGTTATCAAAGTCTAGAGAAGATAGCCATGCATCTGTGTACAGTCTTGATAAGCAGAATTTCTATTGTTATTATTGGTTAGGGCTGACTCGTTTCCATTAAGTATTTGTAACCTTGTTATATTTGGAGTTAATGGGAATAAAAGTTGTTGTGAGTGTGTTTTTAAGATATCTTCCTTCACACTAAGTGTAAGCAGTGTTTTTCAAACTTTCAATACTTGCAACCCAATTTTTAATCATAATTTTCATCACCCCCTCCATATAATAACAATGTATTGAATACTATAAAAATGTATTTTCACGCTAAAGCTACAATACGATTATAATTATAAACCACACAAATTATCAAAAGAGTTAAAATTTGTGTATGTCAAGCTTATGGGGAAAACTCGTTTTCTGCTATTGCTGTACCAGTAGAGAAGTTTAACAGTTATGTTGGTCTTAAAGTTTACCCTCCTTGTCCGAAATGCAATGTGAACCAAGCCGCTCCTGCCCACATCTTGGCTTGTATTGGTTGCCATAAGAGCCAGCTGCTCTCAAGTCCAACTACAGTTCTTGATTGTTTAAAAACGCATGGTATCTAGATGTTTCTGTCGGTCAAGTGAAAAACAACAACAACAAAAAGTTATGTACGCGCGTCCAACATTATCCCTCTCCAGACAGGGTTGCTAGTGCCACCAAAACGATCGGTTTATCCGATATTTGTTGGATGGTAGTGTTTCTCTCGGTTTCTCTTGATGAAAACTCGTCGAGAATCGCGTTATGAGTTGAATCGTGACTCGTCCCTGTAGGCGAGGCACCAATCTTGCTTTATCCATGAGTGATGCTTACGGCCTTTTAGACAGATAGGCTTTCTTGTCAAACTGCGTAAAGAGAAAGCACACTAGTGGTTTCCAAGCGTAAAGGCCACTCTCAGCTAATCGTCTATACCAAGGGTCGGCAATCTATGGCATGCGTGCCACATGTGGCAAGCGGTAAAATTTTCACTGGTACTCTGCACTACTCAACAAATTTGTCAATTTTTGAGTGGATGGAAGTTGGTAAATTTGTAATGAACCATATTTGACAAACATCTCTGAAATTATTGACATTTACGGAATTACGAAAAAATCCGAAAGAAAACTCTAAAAGATAATTTTACAACTATTTTGTAAATTATAGAATGGCATTGCTCGAGAGATTTAATTGTTTGTAGAGAGAAAATTGCTCGCTCTTTGCTTTCCACTTTAGGTTCTACATATCTAAGTAAAAAAATCGTTCCTCACATGAAAAATATTTCAAGTTCGCAAAGAAATTGTTTAACAACTAAAGACTCAGAATCGTGCCAAATTGAAAGTCTCAAATTACACCCCTGGTTTTCCGATATGAAATTAGAGCGGTGCAAGCACTAGATTCGCATTAAGTTTTTTATTTAACTATATGAACTTATATTTTTCATGTTGTCTAATTCTTATTTTAATAAGTATGTTCAAAAATACATAATATGTATACACAATTTTAGTTTTTTTGTTTTAGTTGAAGAAATGTTTACGTTTTATGCTGTTTATATTTATGTTAGGTAATATTTTTAAATGATGCAAAATTAGAAAGAAATAAAACTGTAAATCTATATATATATATATATATATTAATGGCCTCTATTCTTTAACTCTGCATGCATTATCGTGGGAATCGAATTGTTTCAAAAATGTCGTACTGTGTGGCACGCTGAATCATATTGGTAGATTGGTATGGCACGCCACAGCAAAAAGGTTGCCGCCCCTTTTGGTCTATACATTGTTCGATACAATAGCTACAAACGCAGCAATGAGGTCCTGAGACAGCTACCTCAATAGCGCCATGCATTTAAAACCACACAGTGATCCTCCGCAGGTGTTGTTACTTTCGAGGGAATGTCCTGTCATAGTGATCGTACACCATATTTGAAAATGTTGCCAAAATCTGGAGACCCCAATACGGGATATTTGAAGCCAACCAGTGACATTTGTCTGTGACTTTCCAGCATCAAGCCTACCAATGGGTCTCCATCACAATATATTATACTCAATTTGTGGGGCTGGTATTAATTTCTTCAAAAAATGGAATCCCACACAAAAAATTTGATACCTTCAGAAAATTTACAATTTCAAACTGCACTTCCATTTTCTTTTTTAAAAAAGCCCCTTTTTATCATTATTAATTAAACAGACACTTAATACATAAATTGAAATCATTTCCTAAATTACAATGTATGCATACTTTATAAAACAATAAAGGTATATATTTATATTTTTTTGCAAAAAATATATTTATAACTTTAATTTTGGACACACTAGTGTATTTATGTTCTAAAAAGTTTTTTTAATAAAACTGACAATCTTGTTCAGAGAGCAATCAGTTGTATTCTGCATTTCATACCACATAATTCTAGGGGAAAAAATCATCTAATTGATTCAATACAGTTTGATTCATAATTAGTGTGACGAAATTTAATAGCATGTAACTATATATGGTAAAAGCATATAACTATTTAATCGCTTTATTACCAATTTCATTTAAAATGTGAATCTCCCATATTACCAATCTAACTATTTTTAGTAGTGGGAGTAAATTATGGCTCCAAAATTAGGTCCTCAAACCCAAAATGAAATTATAAAGCTTTTTGAAGGATGGTTGCTCAGGTTCTGTTGTAAATAAAGCGTTTAAAAATTAGGAAAGATATTTTTCTTATGGATTACAATCTAAACTTTGAAAACAAATGAAGTTTAGCTGACCATTAAAAGTTTCAGGAAAAAAATTTGGATGAAAGGAAGTCCTTGGTGAAAAAGAAGCTAAAAAGACTTATCGCTGTAGAAATTCCTCTGCGTCAAATAACTGTAACAGGACTACAGGTAATGCAATCGACAATTTGTAATCAGATAAAGAAAATTAGCAATAAAAAAGTGAGTCTGTCATAAAATGTCTACAAAGACCGTAGAAAAGCGAACAACTCTGTGTTTCACTTTACGCAAAGGTAAATGCAAAATATGGATAATTTCAGATGAAACGCTGTTCCATCTGTCATCCGCAACTGGCGAAACGATTATACAACATATTTAACATGAAAAATGTCGCAAAGATGCAGTTGTTTTGCAAAAGATGTTTTCCATCAGGTGTTATAGTACCGATGGGAATGTCCTCTCAAGGCTTATCAAAACCTTTTTTCTGTAGATCGAAAGGCTAAAATTGATGCTAAATACTATCAGAATTAAGTCTGGAAGCACATGATCAAAGAAAGTAAACATCTTTACCCTCAAGGAACTTTGTTTTACACTAAGATTCTGCACCAAGTTATAGTGCAAAGTCAAATAAAAAATGGTCGAAAGAAAAAAATAAACTTTTTCCTCCTGAGAAATGGCTACCATCATGCCCTGACTGTGCTGTTTGCGATTATTTTTTACTGGGATTCTTAAAAAAAATAAATTAAAGTAAAGTAAGAACCCTTCAAGGGCTTCAGAAAGCAATCAAAGCTGGGGGAAAAAACCAAAAATGGTCAAAAAAGCTCTATTGGTTAGGCCTAAATGTTTACGTTAAGTGTATAATACTAAGGGAGAAACCACATTGAAAATTTCATGTAAATAACATAATTCAATAAAAGTTTATGATGCTCTGAAATTGGTCACATTATTTTTGAATCAATCTGTATGCATGATCAAACAGTTAATTCTCTGTTCAAGATTTTTTTTAAGTAGTACATGTAGTT
Source organism: Trichonephila clavata (assembly GCA_019973975.1). Classification (NCBI taxonomy): domain Eukaryota; kingdom Metazoa; phylum Arthropoda; class Arachnida; order Araneae; family Nephilidae; genus Trichonephila; species Trichonephila clavata. The sequence continues at coordinate 669 of BMAO01000394.1, read as the reverse complement.
TTTTCACATACACAGGCAAAAGAATTCGGTATGCAACGTCTCGCAATTTATGATAAAATCTTAACATACGAACCCAAATAGTTGAGACGTTAGCTAAAACGAAAGAGGAAATAAGTTACTAAATATATACAAAGGTGGCATAGAGCTTTGATATATGTAAAAAAAGCGTTTTTTAATCGTAAAAGTAAAATAAAATATATACAATACTGCTTAAAAGATAGCACGTGAGCGTCAAAATTTTAAGTTTATTTTAGAAGAGTAGATATGAAAATGTATCATAAGCATAAGATGTGGTAAAATGATACACACTACACACAAAAACCATAAAATTCTGAGAGAAGACATAAGCAATAGATATAAAGATATCTCAAGAGTAAAAATTTGAGGTACTTGACAGATTCTGAGTTAGATTTCAAATCCATGTCTTTCAAATTGAAATCCAGTTACTGAATGATCAGCGTGAATTTGGTTGAAGTTTTCACAAAGTCAACCATTTTTTGATAGATTTAAATTATATATTGATGACTTTTTTTTAGATATTATCTTTTTCTTTATTGGTCTCGTAAGGATGACACATACTTTTATCTAAGGCATGATGTTATTTTTGATACTCTACATAATAAAAAAATAAGGCCTACTTTATGCATGAAAGCGTTTGATTTCTTAATT